>VZTY01031525.1:11941-22975 GCA_013400935.1 Turnix velox
GCTCCAACAGCTCAATGTCCTTCTTGTGTTGAGGGCTCCAGAACTGGACACAATACTCCAGGTGGGGTCTCACCAGTGCCAAATATAGAGGCAAAATCACCTCTCTGGACCTGCTGGTCATACTCCTCTTGATGTAACCCAGTGACATACTCTTGAGCCAGGACACAGACAGTGCTGCTCCAGAAACAGCCTAAAGAGTTTGTGCCTGTTGATAGAAGACTTGATTTATGCACAAAAAGACACCAACGACACATGGAAGGCCTAACCTTATCAATACCTGAAGGGGGCCTACAGAAAGGCAAGGGGTAGGACTTTTTAATAGGATATGTGATGGCAGGACTAGAAATAATGGATGTAAATTGGGAGGGGGGAGATTTAGGAAGGAGAGAAGAAAGAAGTTCTTTATGATGAGGGTAGTGAAACACTGGAAGAGGTTGCCCAGAGAGATTGTGGATGCCCCCTCAATCCCTGGAGGTGTTTAAGGCCAGGTTGGATGAGGCACTGAGCAACCTGATCTGGTGGGAGGTGTCTGTCCGTGGCAGGGGGGTTAGAACTAGATGATCCTTAAGATCCCTTCCAACCCAAACTATTCTAGGATTTTATTCTATTTTGCCTTGACTCTAGGTTTTCTGGCAGGAGCTGCTAACTTCCAGGGACCACAAATCACATTTTCTATCTGCAATAGTGTTCAGCCATATTCCTTTGCTTGAATTCCTTGCAGAACTATTTGAAATGTCTGCCTTTGGCACGGAATAAACATCTGCTGAAGAAGTTAAGATATATCTTTTGGAACCTGCTGGTTCCAAAAATCCAAAAGGCTGAGCAAGCTGTGCTCATAAGGAAGAGAGGCTGATGTAGGAAAAGCTGTATCAAAGCCTGTTATCTCTTCTCTTTGCCTTTCAGCAGAGAGTTACCCCATTCTCCAGCATGGGTGGCTATAGGATTTGGATCTATTTCCTCCATGTGCCTTCAGACATTCTACTTTGAAGCAGTTTTCTGTATAGATCGAGAGAGAACTGCTGCTGGGTTTCAGATTGTGATCTGCTGCGTCAAGATTGACAGGATAAAGGAGCTCACTCCAATACTTATCTTTTTCTTTCCCAGGACTGAGGGTGAAGCCTGGTTTTCACAGCCAGCTTGACAAGTCCTACAAGATGCGTTTGAGGGCACTCAGTGGCAACAGCCAGTTAGACCTCCAAGAAATCAACAACTGGGTACGACAGCAGACAAAGGGAAGGATTATGAGGTTTATGAAGGACATGCCCACAGATGTCAGCATTCTCCTTGCTGGGGCTGCTTACTTCAAGGGTAAGAACATTGTGTGCTTGGTAACAGAGAGGATCTATTGTAAGCATTTGTTGGGAGAGATGGGAGGGAGTGCTCTCACTTCTATCAGAGCAAACAGACTATCAAAGAAGAAAATGTTTGAAAACATTTAGCAAAGAAGGAAAAAATACACACTACCTGAAATAAATAATCCTCAAGGGAAGAATTATTACTCTTCTGTTTGCTTTAAAGAGAGCAGAAAATAAAGTTTAAGTTCCCTAGCAAGAGACAGAATATTATCATGGAGGCAAAGCACAGCCTAAAGAGTCTGCTGAGCCCCTCTTAGGCATGGAGGGAGATGTTCTAGAACATGTTGTCAGGCAGTGTCCTGAAGAATCATGGTTTAGACACAAGGAGTGAAATAAAGGGTGGGGAGACAAGCACTTTATATGCATTGACACAATTGTTACCCTTTAAAATAGTTTTGCAATTACATAAGGAGACATCGACTTCCCAATAGCTGCTCCACCCACAGGCTGGCTTGAGTTTTTTTATTTCCCATTGAGCCAATTCTCAGATGAAAAGGAGAAGCCAAAGTATGGCAAAGAAAAAAATCAGTAGCTCCAATTGGGCTATTTCCATCTCTATCTATCATGCCTCAACTTTTAAAGCACAAATACTGTACACATAGACAAAGCACAAGATTACTCAACCACAGACACAAGCCCAATTTCATGGGCTCCTATCCCAGAAAATCCTCTTCTTTTTTTGCTTTTTCTTTTTAAAAAACAGGATCATGGAAAACCAAGTTTGACACCAAGAAGACTACCCTGAAGGACTTTTACCTGGATGAGGACAGAAGTGTGAAAGTGTCCATGATGTCAGACCCCAAAGCCATACTGAGATATGGGTTTGATTCAGAACTCAACTGCAAGGTGAGAGAGCAAATATTGCACAACATACTGAGGAACAGGCTCAGCCACATGTACCTGTTAACCCATCCCAAAAGAAAGCCTTGCTCTTTCCATCAAGCTACTTTAGCAATCCCTATTTTGAAGGGCAATGTGGTGATTCTTAGAGTATCCTACTTCTACAGTGGCTGCCTGACAAGCAGTCCAGGGTTTAAATAATGCACAGCCTGTATTGCTTGATCTAAAATCATGGAATAGTTTGGGTTGGAAGGGACCTTAAAGATCATCTAGTTCCAACCCCCCTGCCATGGGCAGGGACACCTCCCACTACACCAGGCTGCTTAATGCCTCATCCAGCCTGTCCTCAAACACCTCCAGGGATTGAGGAGACATCCACAACCTCTCTGGGCAACCAGTGTCTCACCACCTTCACAGGAAAGAACTTCTTTCTTCTCTCCAGCCTAAATCTCCCCTCTTTAANCTACTCTGAGGTCCCCTCTGAGCCTTCTTTTCTCCAAGCACACTCAATTTTGCCATCTCTACCTCTTTCAACAAACCTTTCACTGCTGCACGAGCCCAAAGGTGTCCCAGCTGAGGCTGGACAAGACAACCTGGTGTAGTGGGAGGNCTGTATTGCTTGATCTAAAATCATGGAATAGTTTGGGTTGGAAGGGACCTTAAAGATCATCTAGTTCCAACCCCCCTGCCATGGGCAGGGACACCTCCCACTACACCAGGTTGCCTTGGTTCTGTGATTCAACAGGCAAGAGAGGGCACTTGCCATGCAAGCAGACAGAAAGCAGCATGGGCTGATGAAAGCCTGGACTCTAGAGTGTCCAGGAAGCATCATATCCCAAGAAAAGCAAGCAGGGAAGATGACCAAAGGCTGCACAGAAAGGCTGAGCAGGCTGTTAAGATTCAGGCCTGTGCCTGGGATGGGGTGGGTAAACCTGTTTATTATTGGTGTGACCCTTTCTTATTTATAACTGCCCTTCCAGATTGCCCAGCTGCCATTAACAGAAGGAATCAGTGCCATGTTCTTCCTGCCTACAAAGGTGACCCAAAATATGACTCTGATTGAGGAAAGCCTCACTTCTGAGTTTATCCACGACGTGGACAAGGAGCTGAAGACTGTCCATGCTGTGCTAAGCTTGCCCAAACTAAAGCTGAACTACGAAGAGGCACTTGGCAACACACTAAAGGAGACAAGTATGTACATCCCACACCCTCTGCCAGGGCCCAAAGCAGTGGGCAAGTTGCTTCCTGCTTCTCAGAAAAATTTGAAGCTGGTTAGGTCCTGCTGTTAGTTTGTTGAGATGTCACCAGCAATTAAATCACTTTGGTGGTGATTTTATCACACCTTTCCACCAAGCTCACATGATGCTTTTGAGAGTGAGAAGCTCAGTACAGATGGAAGTTGCTTCTCCCTGTTACCCCTAATAAAATCTAGCAGAGAAGCTACGTGCTCTCCTGGGTTGCATTGAGTTTGCTCCCCCACCTGCAATCTAATACAACATTTTTTCTTTCCTCCAGGGCTCCAGTCACTTTTCACATCACCTGACTTCACCAAGATATCTACCAAGCCCATTAAGCTCTCTCATGTGCAACACAAGGCAGTGCTGGAGCTCAGTGAAGATGGAGAAAGATCCACACCTAATCCTGGGGTGAATGCAGCTCGTCTGACCTTCCCCATAGAGTATCACGTGGACAGACCTTTCCTCCTTGTACTCAGAGATGACACCACTGGGACCCTCCTCTTCATTGCCAAGATCCTAGACCCCAGGAGCATTTAGTAATCTGCAATGGTAGGGTCCACATGGAAAGGGTGGTATTGGGAGGGATACTGGCTCCCTGCTCTGCTGCACAAAGACACAACTTGCAAATCTTATGCCTTCATGCTGCAATAAAAGAGCTTTTGCTATTAATCTCAGCAAGCCCCAGTATTCTCCCTTGAAAGATCACATGCCTTCACACCTCCATTTTCCCCTCAGATGAGCCACCAAGCAGTTCTGTGTCCTGCACGTAAGCATCATCTCACTTCTACTGGATTTTTCCCAATCTTATTCCTGTTTTCCAATTGTTTAAACCGAATTCCTCATCAAGTTGGTATTGGTAGGCCTCCAAGTACCCCCTCCTGCTGCTGCCTCATCCACCCCAACCATTTCAATTTCACACTGGCAAGAAGAAAAGTGTTTCATAGCATCAGAAATAATGCTATGACGTTCATGACCAACAGGGTACCTGCCACACGTGGAAGAGTCACCCCTCTAGAAACACACACACACAGGAGCAGCACAAGCATTTGCTTCAAATACACAGATATTATACAGCAGCATCCACTCCCACAGACCATTCTTGTGTTAGAATTGGTCATTTTATTTCCAACAGTCTCACTAAAGAGCATTTCAGATTTCATTCAAGTTGTGGCACGTGATTTTTCAGCTTGTACTATGCAACTCCTTACCACATGAAACTTAGCTTTGATGAAAGATCACATTGCAGTTTCCTTTGACAGGGAAATTAAGTCCTCTGAAGGATGCTTCTGGGAAGCTCTAACAGGCAGCTCTTCATCTCTTGTAGCTCCTGGATCTGAGTGCTCTCAGGGCCACAGTGCACTGACAAAATCTCCTCTGCTCTTTGAATTGTGCTCAGAGCTTCGGAAACTGCAAATCTGAAATAAGAAGAGAGGGTACATAATGCTTAATTCAATTCCTTTGACTTTCAAAACCCTTCAGCCTCCCCCCAGAAAACCTCAAAACCCTGTTAATGAGTGCAGATCCCACCTACCCTCTGGCACCAGGCAAACAGTGTGCACTTCAGCTGCAAAGGGAGGTTGGGGGGGGTGTGGAAAAAGGTAAGGGGATGAATAAAAACTCAAAACGTTATCTTTGAGCATAGGTACCCACTGCTTCATCACTGCAGCTCCCATTAAAATTCATTCAGTTCAAGCAGTCAGTGTATTTGCTTGCTAAAAGGGTCAAAACACAGCAAGAGGATTTTATTCCCTCCTCTGAAAAAATGTCAGTAAGACACAAGTGACGTATAAACACCAAGGGTGTCAACATAAAACAAAGGGGCAGGGAATAAATGGAGCCAGGGAGAAGAAAAGAATCAACAGGCACAGAGAAATGGGTCCAAAGAGAGTCATGAGGTAAAAGTGAACCCCAGAGGGGTTAATGAACTTGCACTTGAGTAATGGCCAACTTCTGTGCCAGTGCCAGACTGCCCAGGGTGCTGTGAGACACCCTGCAAGGTGTCAAGGACCACCTGCCATGACATCAGGTCAGACACAGCAGAGTGGTGCAGAGAAGGAATAGAAAATGAAAGCAAATTTACCCATTGAAGAGAATTTGTGCCAATTTGAAAAGTTCATGACCTATTTCTACACTTGATGGCCCGTGATGAACTTCCACGATCTCAATACTCCTCCTTAGGTGTCTGGCTGCTTCCTGCCACTTCCCTGATGGAAAAAAAACAACCCAAACCAAATGAAAATCAGTCACAAAGAATTTGATAGCATTATGCAAAATGAGATGAGTGTTTCTAGGAGGCTGCTGACCTCAGAACCAGGACAGAGATTCTAGAAGAACATGAGATCATTCTACTGTTGAATGGCTGATGGGAACACAGTTTTGGCTGAAGCAGTCTGATTGCCTCATAGTCAAAACTAGACAAATACAGTAGAAGCAAGTCAAAGAGGTAGTCAGGGAAAAAGCTAGTCATGTTAAATTTCAAGTTCATAAAGCTAATGAGAAGACAATGCCATACCAAGAGTAGCATAGACTTGTGCCAGATGATCCTCCATCTCTCCCATCAGCAGATGCTTTGGAGACAAGAAGTTCCCAGCATCCATCTGACACTTCTGAAGCATTTTGATTGCCTGATCTACAACAAAACAGGGCACTAAATTAAACCTAGTGGCCAGTCTCTAGCTTTCTGTGGTCCATGAAGTAAAAATCTGCCCAATTTATTCCATCTTTGGTTACATTTAGGGTTCAACAGAAGTTGCCCAGAGAGGTTGTGGATGCCCCCTCAATCCCTGGAGGTGTTTAAGGCCAGGGTGGATGAGGCCCTGAGCAACGTGGTGTAGTGGGAGATGTCCCTGCCCATGGCAGGGGGGTTGGAACTTGATGATCTTGAAGATCCCTTCCAACCCAAACCATTCTATGATTCATCTACAACTCTATTTATTGTAATGCAGTGTTGACTGAGGGCAAGAAAGCAAAGCCTGGGAATGCACAACTCCAACGTTACCCTGAGTTCTTTCAGTTACTATGGAACAAAGTGTGACTTAGATTAACACCCGGATCAGGGGGATAAAAAAACCTAAAGCTCAAGTCCTCAGGGACACCAGGCCGAGTGCCAGGAAGCTCCAACCGAGTAAGCAACAGTGCCATCTCATGGCTACAACTGCCGACGTGTACTCATTAGTTGCTGACCTTAAAGAAGAAAGCTGAGCCTTACCAGCCTTCCTCTCTTCCAGCAGCTCTAAAGCTGTCTTGATTTGCTGCTGAAGATCCTGTAAACGGCGTGACAGGCTCTCTCTGCTGACCGAGATTGCACAAGCCTCATTTGAGCAACAAAGCACATCTTCTCCCTGTAGAAATCATCCCCTGTGATCATTCCTGCTCACTCAAAGCTTCCTTTCCACCTCCATTACCTCTGTATCATGTTACAGAGATGCTTAAGTTGTTTAATGAGTGCAACGGGGGGAAACCAACCGGTTTGCTTGTAAATTGCTGCTGGCTTATGAGAAACTTCCAGGAATAGCTGTGACTATAGATAAGGGCAAAGTAGGGCCCTGTAGTACACAACTAACATCCATATAAGACACACACTCTGTTGACTTCTTACCTAACCCATGTTAGATGTTTCACATAGACCCTGTGAACTGCAGAGAGATTAACACTTGCTGTTCTAGACATCAGGGCTTCATTTTCTTTCCTAAACATCCCCCTTTCCCCACTCCCCCTCAGCAAGTTCAAAGGGATTTTAACTTGCTATTGAAGGCAGTTTTCTCCCTATAATGTTGGAAGACTGACGTGGAAGAACGTTACAAGGAAGCTGCTAAGAACAGTGAGATACAGCCTTGACACTGCAGGGGCTTTCATATTCTGAGCTGAGGTCACAGACTCAGGTCTTGAATTTCCCAGAAATCAAAGCATTAAATATCATGGTAAGTTATACAAATGCAACTATGGAAGATATCCCCTCCCTGGAGGTGTTTAAGGCCAGGCTGGATGAGGCACTGAGCAACCTGGTCTAGTGGGAGGTGCCCCTCCCGTAGCAGGGGGGTTGGAACTAGATGATCTTTAAGGTCCCTTCCAACCCAAACCATTGTATGATTCTGAGAACTACCTGCATTGAAGCCTGGCATTTAGGACAGCAGAAGGAGTTTCTCATGGACACCACACTCTTGTCATCAGATTCTAACTCCTCCAGGCACGCCTGACAGTGGCACTCAAAGAAATACTGATTGAGAAGCTGCTGTCTCTCAGCAACCTTCATTCTGCATCTGTGAGGGCCTGCAAAGGGATGACAAGGGCAGAAACGACTGAACATCAATCTTAACATCAAACCCAATCTATCTTGGTTACATCTGAGACTAAGCACATCATCTTCTGGAGAGAACAAGAGACTGAAAATATAACTGGATTCAGGAGATAATCTCTTGCTTTGATATCTTTGATCAAAGCTCATAAGTAAAGAAAGACTCGAGCAAAATTATACTGGGAATTATGACATTAATAGCGAGCAGCTGCATGCTGAGGAGAGGTGAAAAGATGCCTGTGCCTTGAGACAAACAGAGAGTTAATACTTACCATAGCAATGGAAAATCTCTTGGCCTCTTGGGATTGCCTGTGATGCCCTGACGGTGGCAGCTGTCCCACTAAATGACACACTGGTATTGGGACAGCAGGAGTGGTTCAGGAGGCTGAGAACAGGAAAGAAGGCTGTCGCCAGGCGCACTGGCTTCTTATTTACAACAGCACCATCTCCAGACCCTAAAGAGAGAGGAAAAGCAAAGTGGGTTGAGAATAAATGCTCAGAAACCCACACAACTTATAGAATCACAGAATAGGTTGGTTTGGAAGGGACCTTAAAGATCATCAAGTTCCAACCCCCCTGCCATAGGCAGGGACACCTCCCACTACATCAGGCTGCTCAGTGCCTTGTCCAGCCTGGTCTTGAACACCTCCAGAGAGGGGGCATCCACAACCCCCCTGGGCAACCTGTTCCAGTGCTTCACCACCCTCACTGTAAAGAATTTCTTCCTTATGTCTAGTCTAAATCTATCCCCCTCTAATTTACATCCATTGTTTCTAGTCCTCCCATCCGATATCATGTTAAAAATTCCTTCCCCTGCCTTTCTGTAGGACCCCCTCAGGTACTGAGAAGTTACTCTGAGGTCCCCTCTGAGCCTTCTCTTCTCCAGGCTGAACAACCCCAACTCCTTCAGCCTGCACCAATCACTGTGACCAACTGCAAGCAGCAGCAGAAAGGTTTCTGGTATCTTGCTGTAATAAATAATAGCTAAATAGCTTCTACCTGTGCACCAAAGAACAGGCTATTAAATTTTAAGCATGTCATTCCTCTCTGCAACAGGAGATACAACTGATAATTTAATCTCTTTGCACAAGCTAGATAAGGAAGGACAACAGAGAAAGGCTTAAAAGTTTTTATCTCACCTGACTCCTGCATGGCTGTGATTGCTTGTGCATTACATTGCAGCTGCAATACGTGCCTCAGCATCGCTTCTGCCACCATCTTCAGCTCTGGGGACAATTCACCTGCCATTTCTTTGCACATCTCTGGTTTGGAGCATTTCTCAGATGATTCCCAATTCAAAACTTCAGCCTCCAGACCAGCTTCTTGGAGCTGTTTGCATATACCTACCACGCTCAGCGTGCTGAGGAACTTGTGCTCAGGACTGTGCTTCTCAGCATGTGGCAAAAGGTTGAACACAGCTCGGTAGGAGCTCTGGTACTGACCACTCTCATTACAACCAGGGATACCTCTGGTACCATTTCTTGCATCTGGTGCCTCACTAGGATGTTTACACCTTGTGTTGGGGTTATGGCAGTCTTTGTCACCATCACAGGACCCTTCCACCAGCCTGCTAACCTCTGCATATCCTGCTAGAAGAACAGTCCTCAAGGCAACATGGCAGAAGACCCCTAATGTGAGAAGCAGGGCTCCCAAGGAGCACTCTATCCTGTGGTACTGCTCCCATGCCAGGTCTGCACAGTTCTGGCTGCAGTACTTTGCATAACTGCACCCACAACAAGGCACTGAGGCCAAGAGCTGCCTCAGACAACGGTGGCAATAAAGATCTGCATTGGTGACTCGAGTATCCCACACGGTTTCACTGCTGTCCTGCAGAAGATGGTGTTCCCCTGGACAGAGGACACTTACAAAAGCTTCCTCTTTCAGCAGCTTCTGTCCTGGCTGGATGTCCTGGGTGGCCACCAAGTGACGCCCTCTCTCCTTGTCAAACTTCAAGCTCAAAGATGAAGATGCACCTGAAATACTGTCGTTCTCTTCCCAGGTCTCTGCCTTCCTTTGAATGTCACCACACTCATCTCGTGCAGGCTGTGGATTGCTCTCTCTCTCGTGTATTTTAACCTTTAATTCACTCAACTTTTTCAGCAGTGTCTGCTGTGCAGGACTAGTCATGATCCCATCCACAGCAATTTTATTCTCCACCACTCTGAGGGTGTTTGCTGCATCCTGTAACTTCCCCAAACACAGCAGACACTCAGCCTTCCGCAGCAAGACCTTGGGCAGCAGCCTGTCTGGACAGCCATGATTTTCAGCCCTGGCAATATCTTCCAAACAAACCTGGAAACAAAGACAAAGTAGTTTAAATGTACTTGAACAAACTAGTAATATCTCCTTGAGACCAGTATGGCCAGTGGTATCCTGGGGTGCATTAAAAAAGTGTGGTGAGTCAGTTGAGGGGAGTTATCCTCCCTCTCTGCTCTGCCTGAGTGTAGCTGCATTTAGAGCATCATGTCCAGTGCTGGGCTCTCCAGTTAAAGAAGGACAAGGGACCACTGGAGCTCCCTGCTCTTACTACACAAGAGGTCTCAAACCATCCTACAGCTGCGTAGACTGGCCTGGGGGACCCAGGGAAGTAGGTTGCTGTGGGTCCCACTGCCCACCCTTAGAATCACAGTGTTGGAAAGGACCTTCAGAGGTCATCTAGTGTAACCCTCTGCAGTGACAGGGACATCCTGCACTAGAAGAGGCTGCTCAAAGTCTCAACAAGCCTGACCTTGGATGTCTCCAGGAGTGATGGGACCTCCACTACCCTTCTGGGCAACATCTTAACAGTGTCTCACCACCCTCGTGGGGAAAAACTTCTTCCTCATGTCTCACCTAACTCTGCCCTGCTCTAATTTCAAACCACTGCCCCTCGTTCTGTGTCTCCATGCCCTGGCAAACAGTGTCTCCTGTCTTTTGCCAACCATCAACAATAAAGCCCGCTCCTGGAGCCTTCTCCCCTCCAGACCAACCGGTCCTATCACTTACCTCAAAGCACCGGAGGCGGAAGAGGGCGGCAGAGCGGTTGGCGAAGCAGACCGACACCTCGGGGCTGCCGGGGAGCTCGTGAGCTGCCGCCTGAGGAGAAGGGAGAGCTGCAGAGCCCCTCACCGACATCCCCTCA
The DNA here is from genome assembly GCA_013400935.1 of Turnix velox. Lineage (NCBI taxonomy): Eukaryota > Metazoa > Chordata > Aves > Charadriiformes > Turnicidae > Turnix > Turnix velox. The sequence goes on from VZTY01031525.1 coordinate 22,790, forward strand.
GGGCCGCTGCCCCGGGGATCCCACTCACACCCAACCTACCTGCGAGTAGAGCCTCACGGCAGCAACGTACTCACGGCGGCCGAACTGCCGGTTTCCCTCCTCCCGGTAGAACCGTGCAGCCGCCGGCTCCTTGCCCGTGGCGACCCGGCGGCACAGCTGCCTCAGACACTTCTCCTCCGCCTCGGG
>VZTY01031531.1:0-16025 GCA_013400935.1 Turnix velox
AAGCTCCTGCATATCATGGGTTATGGTGAGAGTCACATCTTTACTGTCCTATGGCACTGAAGGGATGTTCTTAATGCTTTAAATCATTCAAGGTTCCAAGATTTCATTTTAATTAAGGACAGATAACTAAGGTGCTAAGCTTTTCCATTGCTGGCAATTTTTGGTATGATGGAAAAGCTGTCCTTATGAGAAGATACAGTCATGGGAAGGTAATAGGTAGGATATATACTCAAGAAGAGACCACCCAAGCCACCTGCCTTCAAGTCTTGCACCAAAATCTTAATTCAGGCAAGACAGAAGAGTTTAGGAGCCAAAGGCAACAGATGGGGAGAACCAAAGATGGAGAATCCTTATCATCCCTGATGCATCTCTACTGCTTCATGAAGTACAAATGGTCTCTTGGGACAAGCCAGCTTCTTTGTGCATCTATGCTTTTGGGTGTTTGGGTCACACAGAAGGGCCTGGACCATGGAAAGCTGTCTGAGCAGCTCACAAGCCCCTGCACATCATGAGTTATGGTTGGTGTCACATCTGTACTGTGCTTTGTCACTGAAGTCAAGCTAAAGGTGAAACACTCAAATCAGTGAAATACTGAGTCACAGAACCTAAACCACAAGGCTCTTGCTAGAAGAGAATTCCTTGGTCTTTGGTAACTGGACTTCATGGAGAAACTCTCCAAAAACTGAACAATCTCCTAAAAGTACCACTCACTGCAACTTGCTGCTCAGAACCTAAACCACAAGGCTCTTGCTAGAAGAGAATTCCTTGGTCTTTGGTAACTGGACTTCATGGAGAAACTCTCCAAAAACTGAACAATATCCTAAAAACACCACTCACTGTAACTTGCTGCACTGCTCAGCCATTTCTCTCCATTTTATGCTCTTTCCCAGTACCAACTGCTCTGACATAGCTATTAGTGGGAGTAGGTATCCTGGCCTCCCCCCACCCTTCCTCTTAATCTTGTTATAAAACAACCAGGAAATTGATATTACACTGAATATAATCCTTTGTTCCAGTGTCTCTTTGTGTGGTACTACTAAAAAGAGCAAATTATAATATCTATTCTCATCTGTAATATGTGAGGATAGAGGACAATAAAAATTCTTCCATTGTAAGCCTGCTCATAGATTTGCTTTTAGACTTTATTTTAGTCCAGTGTAAGGAATATCACCGAGAATGGTGGGTGGTAAGAACCACAAGAGCCAACAATGAGATTTGCCTCAGAGGAAAAAGAATAAAACCTGTTACCTGGCTTCATTTTAGAAATTATTAAGTTCTTAGAAATTACGAAGTTCTACTGGAGAAGTGTGTTTCAGTGATTATCCAGAAAAGAGAGTGTGGAAGGAGAGTTTTAAAATTATTTGACAGGACAAACACAGAAGATGAGCCTGAAAAATGCATGGCAATCAAACATTAGAATACAAGAATAGAGAAAAAATTATGAAAAAAGTATTAAAGAGGAAGAAAATCAGACATTTTTCAGAAGTAAAGAAAGAAGGTGACATTTTACACAGCTAAAAGATTCCAGGGGGAACACAACACAACAAAAAATAGCCAAAAAAAACCCAAAAACAAAACAAACCAGATCAATAAGCATTGGTCAGACTGCATCAGTGTCTCAGTTTAAAAATTCCCTGAAATCATTTCAGGGACAAAAAGTCCCTGAAATCATAAGCACCTGAAGAAAACTGATAATTTTTTTCATGGAACCATAGAGGCCAGCCCAACAGCTATTACTGTATTAATAAAGAGATCATCAACTTTCTAAGGAAGCCATCTGATCCTTGTTTAAGTTTCCACTCTAAGAAAAACAGCAAACAAATCTGCAAAAGGTTGATGCCCAGGAGGATAATATGATGGTTTCCCAGGATTGTGCATTGAACAGATTTGTGAGATCATCAGAACCCACAGGGTTAGAGATTTTAATATAAGTACTATTTGCCTCTGCCATTCACAGACAACAGAGAATTAACTTAAAAGGGCAATGAAGGACAGGATTATTTGAGGGTGTTTTTTTTTTATCTAGCAAGCCTGTCTGTCCCACAAACAATGGTTGGGGAAAAGGGGGGGAAGGAAGGAAGTAAAAGGCAGTGGAAGTAAATCTCTGATAAAACAAAAAGCTTGAGCTTGGTGTAATGTTAATCCAGTTTGTACAGAGAAGTTCTGCATAATTTTGATTGCCTCTTTCTTGGCAGATAAGGAACCAATCTGCTAGGAACAAGCTGGCTGGGCTAGTCAGGGGAGGTAATTAAAAAGCCAAAAAGCCAAAAAAAAGGAGCACAAACACTCATGAAATGAACTGTCACTGTGAAAATATTCAAANTCAAGATTTATTCTGTGCTTTCTGGTTTATCTTTAATATTTTCACTCCCAGCTCAATCTGTGACCCCAAGCATGTATGTTTGTCTACACATACAGATGGTCTTGTCAGAGTTAGGCTGATGGTTGGACCAGATGATGTAAAAGGTCCCTTCAAATCAAGGCAATACTATGATCCTTTCTATTTCTATTTTTATTTCTATTTCTAATTATATTTATTTTTATATTATTTATATTTACATACTACACTATTGATTATATTCTTTCTTTACACAGCAATGAGCTTCACTGGCTGATACTCTTAGCTAGAAATGCTACCATGTATTCCCCTCAAAATCACCAATCATAAAGAATTCTAATTTGCTCTATAGCCTTAATATTGTGTCTCCAAAAAAACTACTGGCAATATAAATGCCCCATCTGACATTAGTGGTCACCTGCACTTCCAGTAACACCCTCATCCTGCTATTAATTATGAGTGCTTTTAATAGTACTGATGAACGTGTGGGTCTCATTATGTTTCTTAATTATGGGCTTTCTGGAGGCAGGTGAAGAAATCTGGAACATGAGATAGAGAGAGAAATTACTTTAAAAGAATACTCACATTACACTCATTATGAAGGTAAAGGATGCAGGTGTAAAGAAATTCAACATCTTGCTCTTAAGTCATTATGATATTCCTTTTAGGTAATTAATTGCTTTAAAAATCTTCCAGGGGGTCTCTGGAGTGCTCAAGATAAACCATGCCTACTATTCTGGAGGTGGACAAGGCACTGAGCATCCTGATCTAGTGGGAGATGTCCCTGCTTATGGGCAGGGGGGTTGGAACTAGATGATCTTTAAGATCACTTCCAACCCAAACCATTCTATGATTCTACTCAGAGCAGGACACTAGAAAGTAGTGTGCCAAAGAAATCCTGTCTTTTTGGGGAAAACATCCCTGCCTTCAGAAGGATGTGGGCTCCACTAAGATGCTGAGAGCACCACAGAGTAGGAAGGGTGTAAAGCAGACCCCAATTTCTACATCATCTACTGGTAATATCTCACTTTTGCAAAAAGCATGAGCTCCTGCTAGACTTTGTGCCGTGTCTGAATTTATGAAGAATCTAAGAACTGATGCTGTGCTTGCAAACCTACAGAAGTGGTGAGGAAGTTGGAATCCACAACCAATGAATGATACCTGGAATATTTCTCTACCCAATTTTTATTACTAGCAGCACCTCAGGATTAGTGATTGTATGAAGTAGGAGCTGGTGGTTGGCATGCTCCAATTAGCCTAATTTCATGGAATCATAGAATAGTTTGGGTTGGAAGGGACCTTAAAGATCATCAAGTTCCAACCCCCGTGCCATAGGCAGGGACATCTCCCACTAGATGAGGCTGCTCAGTGCCTTGTCCAGCCAAAGTGTAAGATATTCCAGCAATGCTCTGGAAATGAAGCCTTGGACAGAGATGATTCAAATAGCTTCTGTATAAGGAAGAAAATAGTAATAGTAGGGCATGGCATAATGAAAACCCAGAATATGACAGTTAACAAGATGAAGAGCATATGGCAGGTGTGGAAGACAACAGAAGGGGACAGACAGTGAAGACACCTTGGTGAATCAGAGAGCTATAACCCTGGTCAGCCCAGCAGACTGCAGCTTCCACCTGCCTGCTGGTAAACCACCAATAGCCACCAGAGCTTTAACAAAAGAGAGAGGCCAATCTAAATCCAAATTGTCTCAGTGAAATAATTCCACCTTTGTGTGGGAAAGGAAGAGACTTTGTTGCTCATTTTCAGAGGTGAGGCACAAGTAGAAACCTGTTTGCAGCAGAGCATCCCATTAGAGGTTGGCATCCAGCCACCAGCCATTCACTTGCCACAGGTTACTGCCTGAGAAGAGGGCCTTAAGTAGATAAAGCATCCAACTTTCTAGGTCACTTGGCTCAAGTTTTTCTGTGCCATGTATCTGAAAGTCCCTGCTGAGAGCAGCTGACAGCCTAATAGCAGTCTTTCTCCATCTACCACTTCACTGATTTTTATCTTTTTTTTTGTTTTTCTTTTTTTTGTCCAACAGACTCACTTTATGTATCTACTTTATTCTGTACATCTGATGAATATGTACAACACCATAAATAAATCACACCACATTTGGCTGATGATCAGTCACAGCACTGAAAATAAGATAACAAAGTCAAAAAAGCAAGAACCAGCACAAAGTCCCTCTCTGATCCCTGCTCAGGACCATCAAGACACATCAAGGAAACACCAGGACTGTGATGCTGCTGGGCTTGGGGACCTGCCTAGGTTGGCTGGTTGTGGATTCCACCTTCCTCACCACTTCTGTGGGTTTTCAAGCACAGCATCAGTTCTTAGATTCTTCATAAACTCAGACCCAGCACAAAGTCTAAGAGGAGCTCATGCTTTTTGCAAGAGTGAGATATTACCAGTCAAAACGCCTTGATGATGTAGAAATCGGGGATCTTCATCTGCAGCTCACTGTGGAGCTTGTGCTCTGCAAGTTTCCAGGCCAAAAGCAGCAGCATTTTGCTGTGTGGCCCTTCCACTCTTAGTCAGCCACAATTTAGCTCCCAACATTTAATGTTCACAGCAAAAAACCAGGTACTTTGAACAGAGATTATGTAGGCTGACATGTATCTCCTCTGCAGCAAAGGTGGGGAAAATGCAAATTAACATCAAATTATTAACCAATCCTTGGCACAAGCAGCCTTTAATTATTGAGTATAAATGATGAGAGGTAGTATTTGGAGAACAGAAGCAGAAGAGATCCCAAGTAAAAGAGATCCTAAGTAAAAGCAATTCCCGTGGGGTAGATGCTCAGTTAGTATAAATCCACGACCTCCACAATTTGATCCCTTATCTAATCTACCTGTCTACAAAGTACCTACATTTTAGACAGCAACTCATCAACAGGCTTGTTCTTTGAATGCTTTGTGATTGTCACCCTAAGGCTCATTCTACACTCAGATTCTGTATTTTTAACTTTCTAATTCAATACACCCTCTGCCACCTCTTTACCCCTGCTGAGAGAGGAAAAAAGCCAGAATTAGTCACAGAGCTTCAGTAAAGGGTAAACTTCTACCCTCTTTATCATCAGTGATTCTTGAAGAAAACTCAAAGCTGTAGTTCTTCCTTCATAATGCTTTTTAACTTCTATAAACTCCAGGCCCAGAATCAGAACTTGTTAACTCTACTGGAAAACTCCTGATGTTGCAAATTAGCATTGTGTGCTCTTCTTTCTGCACAACATATATTTTAAAGTTATTTCACAGATGAATAAAATGGCAGATTTCACCCAAAATCTAGTATTTTCCTGATGCCATCTAGAGCTGGTGTTTGTGCAGGTGAACAACATTTTCATGAACACTGTTGATAGTAAACTTGTGGTTTCAAGTCCAAAAATGTTGTTAAATTCCAAAATTCAGTGAAATCTTCCTAAAACCCCTTGTGAAATTATGCCCTGGTGTATTCCAAGTTAAACATTTAAAACTGAGCTATATGAAAACAGTGACCACTTCCAAAAAACACTGTTCCCTCATCCTTCTAAAACACTTTTTCAGAGCTTATAAATATATTTACAAAAAAAAAAGGGTGAAGGGATAAGTTTTAAATACATAGTGTATGCTACAGCAAAACAGCAGGTAACATAGCTTGGTTGTGCTTCTGAACCATGAGATTCTCAACTTCTCTCAGCTAGAGCTGAAAATTTAGATGGTCTTTGAAGGTCCCTTCCAACCCTATGATTCAGACTTGCCCCAAATGCTATCCTTGCTTTCCCATATGCCAAAGTCCCTCCCTCTGCTCTATTTCCTCTCCATCCCCCCTACTCCCTCTGATCTCTCTTCTTTCCTTCCTACCTGGGAAGCCCTTCAAAGGCTAAATGATATTTAATTAAGCTGGGAACACTGAGAGGGAAATCACTGCCCTGAGGGGCTGCCAGAAAACCAGCATCAAACTTAATGCCAGGCCTTGTTTCATGCAGCCATTTCACTTACCAATTAATTACACAGTAAATAAAGACTGTTTCCATGGGGAGTCAAAGTGCAATCCTGACAATCCTGCTGGCAACCACACATCTTCTGATCAGGAACAATCCCATTACAATAAACTTTGTGATTAATGAATTCCTGATATGCAGATAGTGTGAGAGCTGCAGTATTGCCTGTGGCCACAGCTCTACAATTCCCCGACTGCTTAAACCCTTGCACAACTCAAGGAGGGGACTCTGATTTCAGACTTTGTGCCTGTTGATGAAATCTTTGGACTCAGGATCTTCTTCTCTTTGCCCAGAATCTGGAATTCCACCAATGGATTCAACTTCTCCAATGCCAGGTGTTAGGGTTTTTCCAAAAACAGCATCCTCAGGGACCAGGTAACTGCTTCATCATTCCTATATCCCTCTGTATATTATAGAAGTATATACAATCCCATCTATATCAGTGAATCATAGAATCAAAGAATGGTTTGGGTTGGAAGGGACCTTAAAGATCATCTAGTTCCAACCCTCCTGCCATGGGTAGGGACAACTCTCACTAGACCAGGTTGCTCAATGCCTCATTCAACCTTAAACACTTCCAGGGAGAAGATAAAAGAGTGAGGACACATCCATTGTGACTTTACTTGGCTTCAGCAGCCAAATCACTGCCCCCCCACTGACTCAGAACCTCCAGAAAGAATAATAAAAACTTCTCATGTCTGTTACACTGATCCATTAAGAGAGCTTTTGGCCTGAATGCCAAAATGTTGTAAAAAAATCCAGTGTTCTTCCCATTTCTTTAGTGCAGCCAATGGCTTTTTTCAGTCAGGAATGGACAGTAGAAACCATGTGAAGTTCCCTGATAAGGTGCACAAAAAGTCACACAAAGGTTTTTTTTTCCATTTGAGTGGGAATGAAGCTTTCTTTCAAAAGTTGTTATCTGAGACTGTACGATGTAAAATCACCCAGTGATTTTATTAATCACACTGTCAGGATAATCAGCAGAGGAACTAGCAGAATACATTACAAGCTTTTTTTTTCCAATTTTACATTTGACTTACTTGGAAAGTGGCAAAGGAATCTTAATTTCAAAATGTGGGACTGGAAGGCTGCCTAGCAGTTTTGAAAGTCAGATGAAAATACATGCCAGCAATTACATTTTTGTCCACCTGTTAATCATGCAATCCTAGATTTCACAGCTTAAGCACACATGCTTTTTTCATATTTTAAAGAAACACACATCAGAAGCTGAAGAAAATCCCATCCAGAGCCTATGACTGCACATCAGAATCACTGTTCTTGCTTCCAAATCATAATTTCCCTCACTAATCAAATCTTTTTCATATTCTATGATATTATCAGCTTATAAAACATGCTTTTTCTATTCTAAAAGTGTTAATTTATGATTAAAAGTTGGAATCCTGGCATGGGTTGCACTACACTAGCCACCTCTGCCTTCCATCCATGAGCTGGTGACCTGGTGAGGATGTCAGAACTCACTTGGAACAGTACTAAGATCTTTACAACATACAGCTCACCTGATGTGCCTACAGACTCTGAAAGAGGTGCCTACATGCTCTGAAAGAAGTTCACAAAGTGCTTCAAAAATGCCTCTGAGGTGGAAGTGCAATATCTAGAAGAGGCTGACAGACTAGAGCATCACCTGACTTCAATCCACTCGGGTTTTTTTTACTGTGTCAATGCAACAAAATGTTGTTTTCACTTGCTTTCAGTCATGTCAAATGATATCAAATGAAGGAAGAGGCAGCCTGACTCCCACAAAGCAGGCCAAGGAGCAAGGAAGCAGCTGTACAATGAGGGAAGACTCAAATAAAGAAGGAAGCCTGGGGGAGTGGGAAGAATCATGGTGGGAGGGAAAGGGAAAAGTGAGAAGAGCAGAACAACTGTATGGAGGCACAAAACAGAGCTCAGATGTTCAGGCAAAATAGCTTCCAGGTAGAATAATCAGATGCTGGGAGACAGAGACATCATAGTTTATCACTTCTAACACTGAACTGGAGCAGAGCTCTTTGCCTTTTTTTATTTTAAGAGGGCCAGATTTGGAAAGTGAGTATAGAGTAGGTGGGCTGCAAGGATACAACAGATGGGATGTGGACAAACCTAGCACAGAAGTGGGAAGGGAAAAATGACACCCTGTGCAGCACAGAGGGATGAAGGAGGGAGACATTTGGTGCAGTATGAGGCAGGATTCATGGTTTGGATGCTGTAGGTTGATGATGTCACAGAAGAGGCTGATGTTGAAGTTTAGTCCCCCTCCAGAATGCTGGCAACACATTGAACACTACTCCACACCCTGAAAATGCTGAAGGCTCAGGAAACTGGAATCATTAAAGACACCCTACCCAGCAAAAAGAAGCTTTCTTTTCCCACCCCATGTTTTCACTCAACCCTGAGGATCAAAAGAGACATTGCAATGTCACAACCAGCATCCAGAAGAATTAATACAGTGTGTAATCAATGCCAAGACCTTGCTATTTCAAGCAACTATTTCTGGAGATGAGACATTGTGACAAAAGGTTTGTTAACTGCCTGCTGAGAGCAGATAATGGCAGAGCCTTACAACTCCAAAGTCTCAGGTTCAGTGGGAAGCATCCTTTGGCTTTGGATAGACACCCCTGCATGACCTAGAGTCAAAGGAGACATCCATCTTTCATGTCTTGATGCTCCTCTGCTGTCAGCACAGAGCTGTGGAACATACCCACTGAGCATCCTGTAGACACCAGACTCTCCTAATGACTGACACAAGGGAGGAGAAGCAGCCTACAACAGCAGCCAGCAACTCCTCAGACTTCATTAGCAGTTAATAGGGTTTGAAATTAAGGAATTTAGTGTCCTTCTCTGGGTGTGCACATGTGCAATGTGTCTTTCTATGAGAAAAAATGCAAAAAACTTTGATAAGAGAGTTTGGAGAGAAGACACATGCAAATTTTAGACAAATTCCAGCAGACAGTCTCTGCAGGTTTAATCTCCTGACCTTATGATACACCATTAAGAAATGCATTATGATACTGTCTTTAATCATGTGCTCACACAGCTCTCTCAGCATCTATTTCAAAAATTAGAAAGTCTAAAAGGTAGGTGGAAAAAAAAATGCATTTAAAAGTACCTAAGAGCAGAAGAAATCAAACAACATCCTGCTTCAGAATTCTGTTATTCTTCTATCTTCATTTATCAAAAGTTCTGGCTACTTTTTCAAGTCAGAATCTTGTTGAGGATGAGGAGAGGGGTGTTTTAAAAAAATCTTTGTATCTTTAGAGGAATTAAACCAAGACAGTGGAACCCTGCACTTGTCAATCACAAATCTGAAACCCACCTTTGATATCAGAGCAAACCTGAGGACTTATTTTCACCCTCTTATTTTTTTTCTTGTGTGTTTTGCTAATTTTCTAGCCAGAGATGTCTTTGATGCATTTTTTTTTTCACAAATACCACTTCAACCATTGAAAAGTAGTGAATATTTTAAGTACTATATGTAGTCATTTGGCAAGAATATCTAAGTAGTATTTAAAGGGTAGTGGCAATTGAAAAGAATATGAGATTAATCAACTATAAATTTTACAGTATGTGCTGCATTTTCTAGGATGAACTCAAGGAATAAATGAAAAACTGAAAATATGTGAAGCTGAACACACAGGTTATAAGGTGAAGCAAAATAAATTCCACAATAAAACTAATTCTAGCAATTGCAGTTTTTTGTGTTTAATTAAAGCCTAAACAGCATCCTCACAGAGATCCCTTGAAGAAGACAAACTGGAAACAGCCCAAAATAAAGCTGTTAAACCAGAACAAGTTTCACTAGCAATGGTTTGAACACTATTGCTCTTGCCTGTATGAAATGTTTTTGAGAAGCTAATGCTCCAGACCAAATGCACACAGAGATAATGAAAAGCATTCACAAATATTCATCCTAATTGGAAAACATGAGTGAATCACTTTGATCATTCTGACAACATTTATTTATGAAAAATTGCCTGGAAAATAAAACTATGTTAACCCTGAAGGAAAAACTGCTCAGAGGAAAGCTTCACTTTTTGACTCCAGTTGAGCTGAATGTGAAGCTGACACCATACTTCAGGACAATCATTTATCACTTCTCAATCAATGCAGAGTCTGATGTCCCCAAAATATTGCTCTGAGCTGGCTGAGCAGTGTACAACAGACTGAAGAGGCAGTGCACTATAAGAGTATACATATGTAACACAAACTAGAGTGTTTGTGAACAGAAATCTGTGTTTTCCAGATTGTCCCCCTGAGGTTAAACTCTCAAACTCAGTAAAAATAATACATAGATGGTAGTTTTACACTAAATGGCCATTTTCCACCATTGTGGAGTTTAGAAATAACAAGCTGGGACACTTCAACAGATACCAAAAACAACCAAGCATGAGGAGCTGTTCATGGGACCTTTACTTAAAGGATCACTGCTCAAAATCACCTTCTCAGCTCTGTTTTCAGTACTGCTAAGCATCCTAACTTCCATCTCAGCATGCATTAGCACTGCCAGAAAAAGCCACAGAGCTACATGATTTAGTGGGAGGTGTCCCTGCCTATGGCAAAGGGGTTGGAACTAGAAGATCTTTAAGGTCCCTTCCAACCCAAAATAATCCATGATTCAGATTAACGAGTTCTAACTCCTAACCATCAATAACTCTGATAAAAACGATCCCTAAACCATGTCTCTAAACATTTGCCAAGCCCTCCAGAAATGCTCAGAGCTGCTGCAAGGGTCACCCTTGTTCTTATCTCAGCCCATGAGTCTGTTGTTGCAATTCCTCAATCTTGTCTAGCTGAGGAGGGGACTGATAATACAGCTTCGGTGGGCAGCTGGGGTCTACCCACCACATGGTATTACTTATCAGCTTTCCTTAAAGAGAGAGTAACTTGTATGGGAGTAAACACACATATAAGCATATATTTTCAAGATAACTGAGATAGCATCTGATTTCAGGCATATAATTGCCCATCTGTTTCTGCAACTTACATTTAACATAACATTTAATCACTTCCTATAGAAAAGGAAGTCAGTTGGACACATATGCTTTACAAATTCACTGGGAGACGGTATGGAAGGAAAACAAGGGAGAAGTTAAAAGTATTCAAGAAACTGATTTCTACTCTACTTCTTTTTTTTGGCAATATTTACCACTGAAGAAATAGAATCATAGAATAGTTTGGGTTGGAAGGGACCTTAAAAATCATAGAGTTCCAACCCCCCTGCCATAGGCAGGGACACCTCCCCCTAGATCAGGCTGCTCAGTGCCTTGTCCAGCCTGGTCTTGAACACCTCCAGAGAGGGGGCATCCACAGCCTCTCTGGCCACCTGTTCCAGTGTTTCACCACCCTCACTGTAAAGAATTTCTTTCTTATGTTAAGTCTAAATCTACCCCACTCCAATTTACATCCATTGTAGGCATTACATTCAAAAATACTCAAAACTGGAGCTTTGTATTGCCAAATTTAGGGAGCAGTTTAAGCTTCACAAATGCCAAACATCATCATCTGATTATTTTTGTGCATATAATATGAGAAATAAAAATAAGGCACAGAAAACACAACAGCAAAGATTCCAGGAATTACAGCAAGCAGCATATTTCCGATGAAGCAATCACACTTTTTATTCCTGGCAGCTTGGATTTAAGGCTGAAGCAAGACAGCAAATCTACTACATCAATGTTTTTTTGCCAATGAAAACAAAATCATAATAGTGGCTACTACTAATTTCCTTGAATCATTTGGCTAATACACAGGTTTCATGGACTCTGGCACTTATTACTGAGCTCCCATAAGTTAAAAGCTGCCAGAAGGGCATTTTGCATTTCGATTTAAACATATTTGGGGGACTGAAAACAGGAGCAACTTTGACAAACTTCAGTCTTGCTTGCACGCACTCTGCATCGATCTGTTGAAAGCACACTTGATTGAAATGAAAGAAAATGGAAAACAAAGGAAAATCTCTGACCTTTGATGAGCCCAGAAAGCACAGCGTGCTTCTGATAGTGCCAGAACGGCACTTACGAGGACCATAAGTCATAAAGAAATAAATTTGAACTGTAAGGGAGATTTTTTGATGATGGTGGGGATTTTTTCTTGCCTGACAGATGGCAGCAAGATCATAGCAAAAGTAATCAGATGGATATGTAACAAATAAAACCCCAACTTGCTTTTTTTTCCTTAGATTTACAGGGCAAAAAAAAGAAGAAGGACTTAATGGGAAAAGAACAGCTCAATTCTGCAAGGGGGAATCCCAGGAATGTAAAATACAGGAAAACAGCAAAAAAAAAATATATTCTGTGACAAACATGGTCCGGGCATATTTAAAACAGCATCCAGGAAAGGTAAGTAAAAAAAAAGTAATGTCAGAGTATCTTCAGCTGTTATGGAAGTTGATGTAGGGAGCTACTGAGAGAAACAGAGAAGCCATAGAGGGATGCTTAAAGGTATAAGACCACAATGTAGAGAAGAGCATCAGTGTCCTGTGAGCTGCCCTTCGACCCTCACAAGTGGCATCCTGTGCCTGAAAGGGACTCCCAAACTCAGCCCAGGGCAGGCTACACACTGTAAAGGGACACTGAGCTAAAAAGAATGAAAAGAGCAATGTTAGGACAATTTTCAGGCTGCCCAGATTTAGTCTTACTCAGTATTTCTCAGACAACTCCAAGAATGTTCATTTTTTATTATTGAAACTGGCTTTAAAGTCTCACTGAATAAAATCAGACCATAAGCAATAAGTCAGCAGAAGGAAGGAAACTTAAGAAATTTCCCTTTGCATAGCTTTTTTTGATAATTACTGATGGTGACAGAAACAACCATATCTTAAAGTGTAAGGAAAAAAAAAGAGGAAGTAAAGTTGTGTTTGATCCTTATACCTTATATCCTGCTTTTCCTGACAAAGCAATTTGGGGATGGAAAAAATGTAGTTTTTATTTAAAAAAATCTTCTTAGGAATTTAGTTAAGACCTTCTGTTTCATAAAAAGACATTTGTCCTGATGCCTGAATGTAGTTTGGTTGGGGTTTTTTTGTAAAACAGCCATGATTAGTGTAACTAATCTTTGAACCACTTTCCTAAAGAAGAAACTAAATAAGATCACTCCTGAAAGGGAAAGCATCGAGGTTTTATGTTTCAGATCCAGTTCCCAATGATTGATGACCCTGGGCATGTGACTGAGATTATTTCTCCCCTGCTCAACTCACACTAAATAAATTCCCAGTATAGAACTGGACTCAAGATTATTTAAGCATCTTCCTACTCTATCACAGAAAACAGAGTGGTCTAAGGAAAAGAGTCCAGGTGTAATTCTTTAAGGAATTCTTTTATTTTTTATAGAGCTCAGGTTTCTTTTTCCTTTCTCTATCCTATTCTTATCCCAAACCAAAGAAGAGATGGACAGATGTTCCAATTGCTCCTGGGCTGCTAGAAGGGGTTCTCTCTCAAGATGGATGTGAAATGAAGGCTTCAGCCCCAATCTGATCAAGAGGTCAATGAATGGATGTTTTTTTCCCCTATGTGCACAAAACAAGTCATTTATTACATGAAAAATGGGAAGCAATACAGCTCCTACCACTCCCCTTCCAGACACATGGTGACAGAAAAGTCTCTGCCTCATCTCAGTGTCTGATAAAAGATTAACTCTGGCACAGGCTTCAGGTGTGGATCTTGTGGGTATCTCATGTGGGAAGTGGACAGACAACTAAACCCACACAGAAAGGAGGATGATTTCCTACCCTCATCATGGCCTCAGGAGTTCTTCTGCCTGTGCTGCCACCAAGCAACTGGCCTATTTTAGGATCATGATATTAATTTTATCAGCATCACTCTATTGACTATTTCTTAGCTTATTGAGTAGATAAAGTAGCAAAAGTATGAAGTCTTCAGGTCTGACCAGCAATCAAAGTAAGCTGGATGAGTAACTATATATATATATATATATGTATAAAAGACCAAACTGAAGGAAAATTATTTAGCTAGACTTATCAATATCATACCTATATAGTTTCAGAGAAATTTAAAAAATACTTTTATTTTGAACTGATTTTTTTTTGTGTGGTGATTGGTGAACTCCAACAAACAAACAGAGAGTACTAAAATCAGAAAAAGCAAACTGGAAAACTCACATCAGCAAGAATTAACCTCCTACAAAATCAAAATAGCTCAAATTTGTATACACTCAGCAACTACAGAGCCTGTACAGATTGACAATGAAAAGAAAGAAGTAAAATTATTTGATGTTTTTGTAAGCTAATTCAGTGAAGTTGGAGAAAACTGCAAAGTACCACTTTGTCTTAGCCAAAATTCAACTGCTGTAGGTAGTCTTAAAAATACTGTTGTCTAATTGCATTGCATTCTTTCCTTCTCTGTGTCTCTTGTCAGTGTGGGCTTAGTTTTGCTTGAAAAATCAACATTTATATAATTTATGAAGGAAAGGTTGTCTTACTGACTTTATGTGGGCTCTTCAATTTATCTTGATTTTTTTAACTGTAAAATCTGAAGCAAAGCTTGAATTTTAGTACTTTTAAGATATATTAAACTACAGACTATGCTACAACTTTGATATTACCTGGCTAAACATATTTTTAGGGTTCTCATAAACTGAACTTTAAGTGTGTGTGTTCACTGCTTAGAGCACATAAGCTAAAAGCATATTTCTTTCCACCCACACAACTCAAATGGCTCAACTGATTGCTTTCTTCAGTGAGTAAGGATGAACAGAAATGCAGGGTCTTTCTCCACCAAAGAAAATAACAATATTTATTATTGCCATAACAGACATACTTCTGTGTGTGTGGCCATTTATCCATCCCTGTTGTCTGTACAGACCACCCCATCCCTTAAGGAACCATCCTAAAGCCTTCAGGGAATGGCCAGAACCAAGAAGATCCCTTTGCCAGTATGATCCAACAGCAGATGTTCTCCATCTCTATTGGCTTCTGGAGTTTACACCAGCTCTGAAGAGGTGTTCCACATTTCTCTGTTCCCAGCAGGGTCTCGCCACCTCCACTCATTAACCAGTTACTTTTTCTTTTCTGCTGCTCTCCTTTCTTCTTTTTCCTCCCAAATTAGCAGCCCAGCACTGATAATAATAGTAGGAAGTGGCAGGATGGATGACCTTTCCCATTTAATTAAATGACACAAATATGAAACATTTATCATTTACTCCGCTCGCAGGTCTCTGAAGACAAATTCACCTGTGACACACGCATCAAGATAAATTCCTACCCCTTTCTCATCTACTTCCATTAGTAGCAGATTTATCATCCCCTCTCCTGAAGTCTGGAGTGCCACCCATGCAGCGTAGGAGAAGATGACTCTATTCAATTCAACAGGGTTCTATTTTAAAACCTCCCAGTACACACATTCAAAGCTATGACTCCATTCAGGCATATTTTGCTTAAGCTGCTCTTTCTTTTGTTGCAACACTGAGCTGAAAATGGACATGTAATCCATTGCTTATACATACCCTTTATTCAATGTACTCCTTAAGACTCCTGCCTGTGCCTAAGCCACATGGACTAATCTTTTCCCCAACAACACAAATTTTCCACCTCAAGCTGTAGGAATACATGAGCTTTTCTTTGGAAGTCCCAAACAACAATATATTGAGCATTACCAAGCATGGCTTTTTAATAGGGTACAGGATGGCAGGACTAAAGGGTAAGGGATGCAAATTGGGAGAAGGTAGATGAAAGGGGCCAACAGAAAGGCAGGG
>VZTY01031532.1:0-17226 GCA_013400935.1 Turnix velox
TTGGAATTCCAGGAGAAATGAAATCAACAAAGCAATATTTGTTTGCTTTTGAGTTCCCTGACCACTTCCCCCACCCTCATGGCATTTCAGGCTGTTTCACAGAATATCAGGAATTGGAAGGGACCTGGAGAGATCATCTAGTCTCATCCCCCTGCCAGAGCAGGAACACCCAGATCAAGTCCCACAGGAAGGTGTCCAGGTGGGGTTTGAATGTCTCCAGGGAAGGAGACCCCACACCCTCTCTGGGCAGCCTGGGACACTCTTCACTCTAAGTTCTTTCTCACATTTCTATGGAACCTCCTGTGTTGCAGCTTGTACCCATTGCCCCTTGTGCTGTCATTGGAGGTCACTGAGAAGAGCCTGGCTCCATCCTCCTGACACTCACCCTTTCCATATTTGTACATTAATGATGTAATATTTGGCTCCATCCCCATCTCATAAACCAGGGCTCCACATCACTGAGACCAGTGATTGTAAAACTTCCACTTAAAAACTGGCTGTTGGCTGGAATGGTGCCAGCTTTTAACCCTTTCCCCTCCCACCCCTGGGGTGCAGAGGGAGAACAAGCCCTTTTCTAACTCTTGCAAAGTCACTGAGATGAACCCATTTTTATTTTTATCTGACTGTGAAAATTGCCTGTGCCCAAGAGCCTCAGAGATCAAAGTATCAATCGCCCAGGGCAACACAGCCAGCAAATACATTCATTTTTCACTCTTGGCTGCAAAGTCATGTTACAAACACTGACTTCTGCCTTCCCACTTAATCTGTCCTGCACATCCCTGCTCTTGGCACGAGCACAGAGGGAGCCAGATTTTCCTGGAGATGCCCATCCCTGTCTCAGGGCAAACAGAAACTTCCTAAACTAATCCCTCATTTTGACAGTACCAATGAGCAACAGCGTGATCACTCTGGAAGGCTCAGAGGGGCCTCAGAGGAGCTTCTCAATACCTTAAGGTGGCTACAGAAAGGCTGGGGGAGGACTTTTTAATAGGATGTGTGATGGAAGGTCTAGGAGTAATGGAAGAGGGGAGATTTAGACTGGAGAGAAGAAAGAAATTCTTTGCTGAGAGGGTGGTGAGACACTGGAAGAGGTTGCCCAGAGAGGCTGTGGATGCCCCCTCAATCCCTGGAGGTGTTTAAGACCAATCTGGATGAGGCACTGAGCAACCTGGTGTGGTGGGAGGTGTCCCTGCCCATGACAGGGGGTTGGAACCAGATGATCACAGAATCTCCCTTCCAACCATTCTATGGTTCTAACCCCTCTCACAGTGCAAGGAGGATCTGATCTCTGCTCCCAGCTCTGAGGCAGCACTGAGCAGCTGGAAGATGTCAGAGCAATAGCAAATTTCTTCCCTCTGCCTTGCAGGGAGACAGATTTCACAAGGGTGCAAGTTGCTGGAAACAAAGAGAAGCTTGAAAAACCTTCAAAAAGCCCCCTGAAGCAAAGCCAAAGGTGTTATTTATGCGTCACTCCCCACGTAAATCATGACACTTGGCTTCACACTCTTATTTTCCTGCTTTATGTTGAGAGAGAAAGATTTCTAAATCCCTGACCCTTCAGGGACAAGCGTTCTTCCTTCCTGGCCACAGCTACCTGCATGGCTGCTTGCAATTACACAGCACATTAGCTCTTACATTCTGCCAGCTCCAGAAATGAGCATTCACAGGCAAAAGACCCCTCAGAAGGGGGCTCAGCAATTAAGGCAAACAAATTAAGCAATTTTTATTGGGATTATTTTCATTCCTTTCACTGGGCAACCAGTTTTCGTGATAAGGCTCCTGCTACTTGAAGGACTGGCTCTTCTTTTGAAGAATGTAGGGATCATCTAAATCCTTCCCATCCTAATTAATCACAGAATGTCAGAGATTGGAAGGGACCAGGAGAGATCATCTGGTCCCATCCCCCTGCCAGAGCAGGAACACCCAGATCAGGTCCCACAGGAAGGTGTCCAGGTGGGGTTTGAATGTCTCCGGAGAAGGAGACCCCACACCCTCTCTGGGCAGCCTGGGACACTCTTCTCTCCCTCAAATTGTCCTACAGTGCCCACAGCATGGTGGTGGGCAGGTTATATGTCCAAGTGGGAATGGGAGGAGGTAGAAGGAGATAGGAGGCATCCAGTGCCCATGTTACTGCACCTCAAGGAGGGCAAGATGCTCCTGTTCTGGGCACTGTATAACTTTTTTTTAACCACTCTTTATCCCTGCTTTTCTAGTTGTTGATGTTGACATAACTAGCAGTCAGAAAGTCCCAGAAAAGTTCCATCTATTATTCAGGAATATGTCAGACCTTGCTCCAGCAGAGCCACAAAGATGATGAAGGGGTTGGAGCATCTCCCTTGTGAGGAAAGGCTGAGGGAACTGGGTCTCTGCAGCTTGGAGAAGAGGAGACTAAGGGGTGACCGCAGTCATGTCTATAAATATGGAAATGGTGAGTGTCAGGAGGGTGGAGCCAGGCTCTTCTCTGTGACCTTCAGTGACAGGACAAGGGGCAATGGGTGCAGCTGGAACACAGGAGGTTCCACAGAACTAGGAGGAAGAACTTTGTCAGGGTGAGGGTGAGAGAAGAGTGTCCCAGGCTGCCCAGAGAGGGTGTGGGGTCTCCTTCTCTGGAGACATTCAAACCCCACCTGGACACCTTCCTGTGGGACCTGATCTGGGTGTTCCTCCTCCAGGAGTGGGATGGGACTAGATGATGTCTTGACGTCGCTTCCAATCCCTGATATGCTGTGATGATGAACTAAACTCTTGTCACCCCTTATCACCAGGGGCAGGACACACTGTACAGAGGACTGTTCCAAGAGAGTTCCCTTTGTAAGAGCTGAGATTTTACAATGTCATTGCACTTGTGCAGTAAAGTTGGAGGGAGATGTGGAGAGTTTCACCTGACAGACAAAGATGAAAACCACCCTGAGGAACACCTGGGGCTGGGAGGGACTCATTGTCAGTCTTACATTGGATTTTACTTGCACAAATTAATTTCCTCCTTGCTTCCTTCCCTGCGTGGCAAGACATTCAATCCAGTTCTTCTGGGCCTTAGTGACCTCTCTCTGACCTGGAAGCTGGGTCTGAACATGCCCCAGGGAAGAAGAAACGATAAATTTACCTTCAGTCACTAAAATAAATTACAAAGAATTAATGTGCCATAATGAGACAATTTGTCAAGGCTGATAGGTCTGGCTTTAACGGAAGTTTGGAAAGCAGCACCATTAATTTATATGGCTTTGCTATTTAATATTTAAAGAGGATGAATCTTGCTAGAAAGGCAGTTTATTTGGAAAGTAGACAAAGCCCGGGGAGGAAAGGAGCAGGGTCACAAGTGTGTCCAGGAAGCCTCTTGCACTCAATTCAAAGGAAGGAGGTCTTAGGTCTGTAAATTCAGCTGATGAATACAGCTCCTCAAACGAAGTGAGCTCAGACTTCCTAAAATTTGAGTGACAATGCATTCCCCAAAAGCTATAAAGGCTGAAATACCAGTACTGAGTCATTTTAGCATCAATGAACATCCATCTCTTCTTTTCCTGGATGCTTCATGTGATGAAGCAATTCATTCCATCATCTCCTGCTCTCCCTGTGGTGTCTCCAGCATCAGTTACCTGAGGTCACTGAGCAATCCTAAAGTTATGACCAGCTCCTCTTATTCAGACCTTGCAGAAACAATGGGGGAATAACAGTTGATAAAGCAGCATGGTGCCTGCACTCCTCCATCTCTCAAACATCTTCCATCTCTCAACCATCTTCCACCTCTCAACTGTCTTCCACCTCTCAGCCATCCCTTCTCCTGCCTAACCATCTGGGGGGGGGGACTGAACCTTCTCTTCTCCAGGCTTAACAACCCCAACTCCTTCAGCCTGTCCTCAGAAGGGAGGTGCTCCAGCCCTCTCATCATCTTCATGGTCCTCCTCTGGATCTGCCCCAACAGCTCAATGTCCTTATTCATGTGTTCAATGCACTGATTTCAGGTACCTTCAATTGCAGCAAGAAGTCTGCAATTCTGCTTTAGTGCTCAAGTTAACCTGGATTAAGCTGAGGAGTGAATTTTGCAGCAAAATACATTTAAAATGAAAATCCCTACTCTGAGCTAGCTTAATCCACTTAAATTTCCTGTGGGGAATTTTGATGTACCCAGTGGAAATTAATAACATATGGTATCCTGATGGCCCAGCTTGCTTTTGGTGCTGTTTAGGGCTCATCCTGTCCTTCCCCAAGCATTTTTATCAAGTAAAATATTGCAGGGAAACTTATCAGTCCTTCAGAACCTCGTTATTCCTTGTAAGTTTTGATGAGTAAATTCATCCCTGCTACTGCTGTAGCAGAGGCAAAGGCAGTGAATCCTAATCTGGTTCATGTTCATACCATTTTTATGGTCTGGACCTAGACTGGGAACTTTGCCCTTTTCTCTTCATATTACATTGCAACTCTATTACTCTTTGGGGCCAAAAAATCAATAAGCTTAATGGAGCAGACATCCCATTTGTTTTTATGAGATCTGATCCAGCGATCAGCACCATTTCAGGTAGTAAAACTCCACGTGTGACCCAAGCAATTTCCATTGGATTCCAGCATCCTCCAACCTAAAGTGCAAACAAGGCCAGAAGCTTCAGAGAAAGGGCTGAGGGGCTGATAATGTGCTTAGACACTTGTTCAACAGGCAAAAGCAAATTCATTCCTATTTTCGTGCAAGTGTTCTTATGTCATAGAATGGTTTGGGTTGGAAGGGACCTTCAAGATCATCTAATTCCAACCCCCCTGCCATGGGCAGAGACCCCTCCCACCACACCAGGTTGCTCAGTGCCTCATCCAGCCTGGCCTTAAACACCTCCAGGGATTGAGGGGGCATCCACAGCCTCTCTGGGCAACCTCTTCCAGTGTCTCACCACCCTCACAGCAAAGAACTTCTTTCTTCTCCCCGGACTAAATGTCTTCTCTTCCGATTTGCATCCATTACTCCTAGTCCTGCCATCCTGGACCCTATTTTTTAGTCCTACACCAGCTTTTCTGTAGCCCCCTTCAGGTATTGAGAAGCTCCTCTGAGGTTCCCACTGAGCCTTCTCTTCTCCAGGCTGAGCATCAGGAAGCAATCAATAGCAGGGTTTCTTTTTCTCTCAGCCGCTTTGTTCAGGATTCTACAGGCTTCAGGTTCCCTTGCAAGAAAAGCCCATTGTAAGAGATGTGACACTTTAAGTGAGTTAAGACAATTCTGGGAAATTATGCTACTGATCCAGATAAAAGTCATATTAATTAGTGAGAAGGAATTCCAGAACTGGACACAACAACTCCAATAACACCACAGCCCAGTAGAGGGGCAAAATCACCTTCCTTGACCTTCTGGCCATACTTCTCTTGATGCAGCCCAGGACTGGGTTGGCTTCTGGGCTGCAAGCACACACTGCTGGCTCATTGTGAGTTTTTCATCCACTGACACACCCAAATCCTTTGGGGCTGCACTCAAGTCACACTCCACCCAGCCTGTGACTGTGCTTGGGATTGCCCTGACCCTGGTGCAGCACCTTATACTTGGTCTTATTGAATTCCATGAGGTTGGCTTGGGCCCACCTCTCCAGCCTGTCAAGGTTCCTCTGGATGACATCCCTTTCCTCTGGTGTCTCATCTGCACTACACAGCTCGGTGTCATCTGCAGATTTGCTGAGGGTGCACTCAGTCCTGTGATTGGGAACCCAGAAACCCATGATGATGCTCCCCGCCCTGGATAGAAGGGGCCATCTGAGGCTTTTTGTGGGGGGAAATGCAAGAATAATTGCCTGCATTTAGCAGCCAGAGAGGGTATTTATAGAAAACCATTAAAACAAACTCAATCTTCTTACCTCCTCTCTCGTGCACTGTTTATCACATCCCATTTGCTCTGGAGAGCAGGCTGGCTCCTGAGCCTGAGGACATGGTGCTGCAGGGACCAGATTGTGTTCACTTTGTTTTTATCTACATCTGGTAACTAGGTTAAAATCAAAAGTAGGACTAATCAGGCTAAAAATAGCACTGCTCCCACAGCCAGACCAGGCTGTCAGTGCTGTTCACCTCACCACTCATGCTCCTGGCACCTGACAAATACCATTGCTTGTAAAGGTAATTTAATGAAATTATTAACTTTCCCTGAGCTTTGTCTTCTTAATGTACTCAATGTACTCACACTGCAAAAGCAGGCACAAATGCCACAGGAGGAGGACCAGAAGATCTGTGGAAATAGGAGCAGGAGGACTTCATACATCCCTCTTTTCACTCCCCACCACTGATACTAAAAAAAGGGTGTGTTTAAGAAGGAGAAAGAAGGAGTTTTCACTCTGAGTGTTGGACAGGTTGTTCAGAAAAGCTGCAGCTACATCCTCCCTGGAGAGGCTCAAGGCCAGGTTGGATGGGGCTTGGAGCAACCTGGGCTGGTGGGAGGTGTCCCTGTCCAGGGCAAGAGGGTGACACTGTGCTCTGTATCACTGCACCCAGCAATGAACATCTCTGGATTATGAAAACTATTTTAAAAAAAGGTGGAAAACATCATCTTAAGTTTTCCTAACCATAGGGATGAAGAGTGAGTAGAGCTTGTCTGAGATGGGTCATGGTTTTCATATCTGTATATTGTGGCTGAGAGCAGGGATGGATTTTGTGGGTGGCTAGTCCTGTCAGAGCTAAGAAGATATTCCTGTCTATTACCATTTCGTGAAGACCCCCTTCATCATAGATGAAGGCTGAGAATGGATAAAACTCATTAATCTTAAGGCCAGGCTGGATGAACCATTGATCAACTGGGTCTAGCGGGAGGTGTCTGCCCATGGCAGGGGGTTTGGAAATAGATGAACTTTAAAGTCCCTTCCAACCCAAACCATTCTATGGTTCTATCTGGAATTTTCACCTAATGAATAGAATCCTAGAGGTGAGAAGGCCATCTAGTCCATTCAAAGGCCATCTAGTCCAGCCCTGCAGTGTGCAGGGACATCCTGCATTAGATGAGGTTGCTCAGAGCCCCAGCAAGCCTGGCTTTGGATGTCTCCAGGTTTTATGGAGCCTCCACCACCTCTGGGCAACCTATTCCAGTGTCTCACCACACTTCTTCCTTTCAAAACTACTGCAGATCAAGCAGAAGTTGGGTACCAGCATGGGGTTTTGAAGGAACAGACATCAAACTGGTAGGGATGGGCCACAAAGAAGCTCCAGGCAAGCTAGTTCTAATGCCAGCTCTTTGGTGTTGGACAAGACAGTAACTGCAGATGCATTTTTAATGGTGAGTCTAGAAAACATAGAAATAAGTGGTCCCCCCCTCTGATAAATTAGATGTACTCTGGAATTTCCTGTGGACAAGAAATACACGTGGGTCAGAAGGTGGTAGCAGCAAATTCATTCACAAGGATGAACAAGGAGCTGGATGTTCATGCCCAGGGACATATTTCTGTCTGATTGCATTTAGGTTGAATTTTTTCGTTGCTGCTGATCTAAGCCTCTAGGAGGCTCCTTCTTGAGGATTCAGGGTACAAAGAGGATGAGCTTTGCATTGACACCAGACACTGTAATCTCTGCAGCTCTGGGAACTGTGGTTCCTGTCCCTGCCCATGGCAGGGAGAGACGGAACTAAGGTCTTTAAGGTCCCTTCCAACCCAAACCATTCTATGATTCTATATATGGTCTGTGTGGATTAAAGCCCTGCTGAGCCTGGGTTTTGTTTCAAGTATTCTCTCCCTCCCTTATGTCTAAAAGACTCACAGGCTGAGCAGCCAGTGAGACAAATGATGCTCCTTCAGATGGGAGCACCCGTTTCTAAATGAACTCAGCAGGAAAAGAAGCAGAAAAAACCTGGTGCTTCAGCCTGCTTTTAGAAATCCAGCCCATGGAGCACAATTAAGAGCAAGATCACTCAGCAGTTGCCTTCCAAAGCCTCTCAAATTGCTTTCCCCCAGCTGGCAGGAGGCAAGGGAGAACATCAGCTATCTTTGGAGCAGCACTTGATAGCAAACTAATGCACAGCCCAGAGCCAATATGAGGGAATTGAACCAAGACAGGAATTATCCTTCCTCTGCTCCTTGTGATTGCAGAACTATAGAACTAGGTGGTCTTTAAGGTCCCTTCCAACCCAAACCATTCTATGATTCTTGTGGTGGAGATTCTCCTTGTCATCCTGACCCCACTCAGTCCTTGTGCTTAATGAATTCCTGGCAGTTTATTAACAAGAGATAGCCAAGTGTGATAAAGGCCATTTTACAGCATTGGATGAGTTGCAGAGGAAAGCAGAATCAAATGCTGTCATCAAGGAGGTGATTAGCTACACATTATAAGAAATCTTTACCCAGCAGTGACTCAAGGCTGGGAAATGGGACTTGGCAGATCGAGGCTCACAGCCTTGTTTTGTCACAGCTGACCTGCATGACTTTGCTGACCATGCAAAGGGTTGAATCATGTGAAGTTCTAGACTATTTTCTATTGATTCAGCAAAATTCAATAGCACCTGATACCCACAGCTGACCAAGAAGATTCACTGAACTGACAGCTTGGAAGGATTAAACCCTTTTGTCTCTCCATTTCACATCTGCAGGAGACACCACAGTGCACTCTGAGGATGAGAGAGGACCACTGAAGGTGGACTGCAGGAAAACTGGGAAGGGAAATGGAGTGACAGGATGAGGGGCAAAGGTTTGAAATGAGAGCAGGGCTGGGTTAGATTAGACCTTAGGAAGAAGTTCTTCCCCATGAGGGTGGTGAGACACTGGCCCAGGTTGCCCAGAGAGGTGGTGGTGGCCACATCAATGCCTGGAGACATCCAAGGCCAGGCTTGTGAGGCTCTGAGCAACCTCATCTAGTGCAGGATGTCCCTGTCACTGCAGGGAGTTGGACTACATGACCTTTGAAGGTCCCTTCCAACCCAACACATTCTATGATTCTACTACTTCAGTGATGTCAGGGAAGTGTAACTGCACTGGCTGATGAGAGTACAGAAAAATGATAGGCTGAAAAACAGCAAGTACATCTTTATCTACTGAATTTAAGCATGATTCAGAGCCAAGAAAAAAGTTACTTTATGAGATTCTTGTTACAGAACAGTTGGATTTCCATCTTTCAGACAGTCACCCATAAAACAGAAGCTAAATATGGGTGGATTATAAAGGGAACTTCATTCTTAGTGGTTTTAATTTATTCCTCCCACTGCTTTGCTCTTGTTGGACCCCAGTATGACTGGGGACTGTGCACCTCTTCCTTCTATGAAATGACAGCCCTTGAAGCCAGGCTCTTCTCAGTGACCTCCAATGATAGGCCAAGGGGCAATGGGTGCAAGTTGGAACACGAGGTTTCACAGAAATAAGTGGAAACATTTTGTCAGGGTGAGGGTGAGAGAAGAGTGTCCCAGGCTGCCCAGAGAGGGTGTGGGGTCTCCTTCTCCAGAGACATTCAAACCCCACCTGGACACCTTCCTGTGGGACCTGATCTGGGTGTTCCTGCTCTGGCAGGGGGATGGGACTAGATGATCTCTCCAAGTCCCTTCTAATCCCTGATATTCTGTGATTCTGTGTGATTCTTTGCAGCAAGGCTTTCTGCAGGCAAATGTGCATGGGAGAGATACTTTGGTGGAAAAGGGTGGTGAAACACTGGAAGAGGTTGCCCAAAGATGCTTTGGATGCCCCCTCAATCCCTGGAGGCTGGATGAGGCATTGAGCAACCTGGAGTGGTGGGAGATGTCCCTGCCCATGGCAGAGGATTTGGAATTAGAAGATCTTTAAGGTCCCATGAAGCAGAAGGAGTTTGATCGGGTTGGAAACCACTAAGCAAAGTGAACCCATCAAAGCACCAGGAAAACCACAGGCACCTTGGCAGACGTTGTGGGAGCTAAAAGTGAGATGAGCTCTCCCAGACACTATTTTTTTTTGTCCAAAATCTGTTCCTTTTCTTCCTGGTGCAGAGCTGGTGTGTTACTGCTTTGCTGCCTTAGTGAACTTGGCTGGCTGTATCCACCTGCACTGTCTGCTCCATGATAGATTATTTCCTGCTGTGACTCCCACCTTTGCTGTGTTTTCCACCCTGGCCTTTTCTTTCTGCTTCGGTCTTTTCCACTCCGGGCTTGCTGATGGAGGATATTCCTTCTTTGCATTTCTAAGGGCTCTTTCATCCAGGGATCCTGATGCAGCCTCCTCAGTGCCCCTGTGAGGCTGACAGCAGAGTGCACACATGGCTTTAACACTGAGGAGCTAAAGGGGTGCAGGGAGATGAAGCAGAAGGAGTTTGAATTATTAGCAAGGTGCAGATTTTGAGTTCACTGAGTCCTCAGAGGGGCTGTGGGCACTGCAAGGACTAAGGGAGCTGCTCAAACTGTGCCCACAGATGCATCAGCCAGGCTAGTTGGGGCTTTACACAGCCCAATCCTGTGAGATTTATTCCTCAGCTGGCATCTCTGCCTCCCAGACAAACCCTTCACTGTGGGAATGACCTTCTTTTCACACAGCAATGAGTAAAGGTTAAGTGATGGCTGAATTTCAGCCTCTCAGAAGGATGAGAAAAGAGAGGAAAACAAAGGATTATTGACAAAGAATGACAGAGAGGGGTTTGAATTATCTCCTTTTCTCATTTCTAGTGAAGAAGATAAAAGATTTTGGTAACTAATGCAAACATGGGGAATAAGCAAAGGCCCTGTGGAGAGGAGAAGGGTTGGCACTGGTGTGATGAGTTGTATGTGCTCAGATTTGTGCTGTCTGCTATGACTTGACCTTGTTGACAGGGCCAACAGTGAGCAGCCATCAGGGATGTGTGGGAGAAGAAAGCAAATATTATGCCTGTGTTTGACAGAGCAGGGACATGGAAGCAGAAACAGACTCATTTCCATATCCCGAAAGCCCCTCAAAGAAAAATCATTCACAAGTTTCTAAGCACCTGCAGGATAATGAAGTGATAAAATCCAGCCAATGCAAATTAGTGAAAAACAAGTCTTGTCAAACTAGTCTGATTCCTGTCTCTGCCAGAGCTACTGGCCTTGGGAATGATGGAGAGTGTGTGGGAAGCTTCAAATTTTGTGTATTTTGATTTTTTTCTATGCTTTTGACACATCATCAGGTGCCATCTGAACTAAATGCAGTTTAGGGAAAATCCCCAAGAGGCAAATGCAAAATTGGTGAGAAAATTGTTCTCAAAGGGCATTTCTTCATATTTAGTTGGCAAAATAGGAGGGATTTCTCACCTGAGGTGCTGGAGGAAACTAGTCCATTTCCAAACACTTCTAGTGAAAATAGCAATGATGGCAAAGATGGGACTTTAAAGATATTACATGTGGTCTAGACAGGAGAGTTAGAATTCAGAATGGAAAGGACAGTGACAAAATTGTCTGAAACAAGAGAGGTGAAATTAAAAATTGCAAAATAAAAATAAAAAAGAGGATTGTGTCAAGAAGAAAGTAACCAAACACACAGAGAAGACTAGATAAATACCAGGCAGAAGCAGAACAAGGAAAGAACAAACGTGGGATTTTTTCTCTAGATGTTTCTTAGCTGGGATATCTCCATAACCTGCATTAAGGTCCAGGTTGTAACCTTTAGCAAAGGAGCTGGGGCTCAGTTTACTCCATCTATTTCATGGGAATAAGGGAAGATGCAATTGGAACATCACCAGCAATGAACAAGCACCAAGGGATGCTTCTAAAATAGGATAGCTAGCTCTGAATGAAGTAAAAGGAAAAGGCAGTGAAGAATGGAGATCATGGAATCATAGAATACTTCGGGTTGGAAGGGACCTTAAAAATCATCTAATTCCAAGCCCCCTGTCATGGGCAGAGACACCTCCCACCACACCAGGTTGCTCAGTGCCTCATCCAGCCTGGCCTTAAACACCTCCAGGGATTGAGGGGGCATCCACAGCCTCTCTGGGTAAACTCTTCCAGTGTCTCACCAACCTCACAGCAAAGAACTTCTTTCTTCTCTCCAGCCTGAATCTCCACTCTTCCAATTTGCATCCATTCCTTCTAGTCCTGCCATCCTGGACCCTATCCAAAAGTCCTACCCCAGCCTTTCTGTAGCCTCTTGAAGGGCATACTGAGAAGATACTCTGAGGTCCCCCCTGAGCCTTCTCTTTTCCAGGCTCAACAACCCCAACTCCTTCAGCCTGCCCTCAGAAGGGAGGTGCTCCAGCCCTCTCATCATCTTTGTGGCCTCCTCTGGACCTGCTCCAACAGCTCAATGTCCTTTTCCTGTTGAGGGCTCCAGAACTGGACACAGTAACTCCAGTTGGAGTCTCACCAGAGCCCAGTAGAGGGGCAAAATAACTTCCCTTGCCCTGCTGGTCACACTTCTTTTGATACAGCCCAGGACTGGGTTGGCTTCTGGGCTGCAAGCACACACTACTGGCTCATGTTGAGTTTTTCATCCACTGACACTCCCAAATCCTTCTCTCCAGGGCTGCACTCAGGCAGTGAAGACATCCAGACTGACAGGGGTTGCTCTCCATCATCCTCTGAAGACAATTCCAGCCAATTCTGTTTCCTCTTCATCTTCCAGTTACAGCATCCTGCAAAAGTACAAGGAGCCCCCCAGCACACATAGCCTTCCCCTGCTGGCTGGTATTTTTAAGCCACACTCAGAGTTCAGATGTGCTGTGTCAGGGTGTTGCATTGATGTGTTCAGAGAGGATTCAACTCGAGCTGCCTCAGAAGATAGTTGGTAGCTTTTCAAGATGCTCCTTGCTGCCCTCTTTTCTGTAAGCAGACAGGTTTACATGATTACCCTGTCAAGGCACAGTTGGCTCTTCTCTGAAGAACAAGAGGGGTCATCTTGCCAGTCAAACCAAGCTGACATCAAAACACAGCTCAGGAGCATGTGTAAGGGAGCAGGCAGGGAGAGTCCAGCAACATCTCCCTGGGGACCATCCCTGTAAATGCTGGGGACACTCTCTCTGAGAGCTCCAGGGTCCCAAATGCCCACCCCATGGGACAGAAAAGAGGCAAGCCTGGTGGGGAGTCTGACAGGCAAGGGGGACGGACACAACATGCTCAAAGGACAGTCCAGTGTCCACCCCGTACTTGCAGGGGGGGTCAAATAAGAGCTTTCTGCATTAATTTAGGAGACAACATCCGAGAGAGCACAGCATTTTGTCACCCCTTGAGGAGTCAGATTTGGTCCATGTATGTGTCCTGTGCTGTTGCTTTTGGATGTAAAAACCACATCAAAAATGCAAATGGAGGCAGATTCAAGAGAAGCTGAGTGTCATGCCTCTAGATCTTTATTTAATGAAATAAAATGAAAGTAAATCCTGGGCTGCATTAAGAGAAGTGTGGCCAGCAGATCAAGGGAGATGATTTTGCACCTCTACTGGGCTCTGGTGAGACCCCAACTGGAGTTACATTGTCCAGTTCTGGAGCCCTCAACAGGAAAAGGACATTGAGCTGTTGGAGCAGGTCCAGAGAAGGGCCAGGAAGATGAGGAGAGGGCTGGAGCACCTCCCTTCTGAGGGCAGGCTGAAGGAGTTGGGGTTGTTGAGCCTGGAGAAGAGAAGGCTCAGGGGGGACCTCAGAGGAGCTTCTCAA
The DNA here is from genome assembly GCA_013400935.1 of Turnix velox. NCBI lineage: Eukaryota > Metazoa > Chordata > Aves > Charadriiformes > Turnicidae > Turnix > Turnix velox. The sequence goes on from VZTY01031532.1 coordinate 13,490, forward strand.
TACCTGAAGGGGGCTACAGAAAGGCTGGGGTAGGACTTTTGAAGGGTCCAGGATGGCAGGGATAATGGATGTAAACTGGAAGAGGGGAGATTCAGGCTGGAGAGAAGAAAGAAGTTCTTTGCTGTGAGGGTGGTGAGACACTGGCAGAGGTTGGCCAGAGAGGCTGTGGATGCCCCCTCAATCCCTGGAAGTGTTTAAGGCCAGGCTGGATGAGGCACTGAGCAACCTGGTGTGGTGGGAGGTGTCCCTTCCTATGGCAGTGGGGTTTGGAACTAGATGATCTTGAAGGTCCCTTCCAACCCAAACCATTCTATGATTCTTTTTCAGTGTCCTCCTTGGACTGGGGTTGTACATTTATTTTCACTTGCATGGATACACATATTTCTGCCCTTCCATAAGGGAATAAAAACCCATCAATAAAGTGTGTTATTTTTACATTTACAGCAATAACATGAGCAGTAACAGCAACGCACCAAAAAAAGACCAACTCTCTGAGGCTTTGGCAGATCACAGGTGCTGCATTTAGCCCTGGATGATATTAGCTTTGGATGACAAAGCATCCTTCATGAAATACTGACCTAAAGAACAGGAACTTTAGCATCCCTGTAGGTAAGGGCATCCTTGTGCCATTGTTTTCACTGAGTGCCCAGGAGGACAACCCCTGCTCTCTCCTGCTGAGCTGGATGACAGCATTTTACCAGCAGAGAATTAACAAGCTCCCTCTCCTGCTTTGTTCAGTGGAGAATCACAAGTGCTCATTCAGCTGACAGGCTGTTTCCTATCCAGAAAAGGGACATGGATGTCCTTTCCTTGTTGACATGGTGTCCAGTCTGATCTCTGGCAGGTGGCAAAGAGGACCTGCTGCTGGCTCTCCAAAAATAGCTGCTGAACACGTGCTTTCTCTGCATTCAATTCCAAATTTCCAGGGAGGAGAAAGGTCTGGGTCATGCTGCCAGAGCACAGAGAAGGTTTTACATCTACCTCTTTGTCCTCTGAACATTGAATTTTTGCCTGTGCTACACTCACTGGTCAATGTTGGCATATAGAGGTGGGAAACTTATGGACTCCTTGTCCTTAGGGTAGGTCTGGAGACAGATCCCCAGTAAAGGGTTTTTTTGTGTCAGGAGCTCTTGAGACCCCAAGCCCCTCATGCTCCTGCAGATTTTCTGCATGAAACCCAGAGTAAATCACCTTTGGATGTGTTGTATTGATGGACCTGCACTGCTTTGCTCGGGCTGATTTTTGGATGTCTCACTGCCCCATCTAGTGAGGGTGGTGTCACAGCTTTCACCCCACCTTTTCCCCCTATTAATTATTACATTTTCTGTGCTGCTACAAGGCAAAGAAATGCACATTTGGTTAAAGAGAATCATAAAATAGTTTATGTGGGAAGGGACCTCAAAAGGCAATTTAGTCTCATCCACCTTTCATGATCAGGGACAGTTTTAACTAGATCAGGTTGTTCAGAGCCTCAACCAACCTGACCTGGAATGTTTCCAGGAACATCTCTGGACAATGTGGACCACCCCCCTCAGGAAAAAAAACCAAAAAACCAAACAAATAAAAAACCAAAATAAAACAACAACAACAGAAAAACCCCAACAACTCTTCTCTATAATTAGGCTGAATCTGATCTCTTTTAGAATCATAGAATCATAGAATAGTTAGGGTTGGAAGGGACCTTAAAGATCATCGAGTTCCAACCCCCCTGCCATAGGCAGGGACACCTCCCACTAGACCAGGCTGCCCAGTGCCCTGTCCAGCCTGGTCTTGAACACCTCCAGAGATGGGGCATCCACAACCTCCCTGGGCAACCTGTTCCAGTGCCTCACCACCCTCACTGTAAAGAATTTCTTCCTTATGTCTAGTCTAAATCTATCCCCCTCTAATTTATATCCATTGTTCCTAGTCCTCCCATCCGATATTATGTTAAAAATTCCTTCCCCTGCCTTTCTGTAGGACCCCCTCAGGTGTTTTTATACCATTGCCTCTGACCTTATAAGACTCTTCATATCAGTACCTGCAGGGGGCTACAGAAAGGCTGGGGGAGGACTTTTTAGTAGGGTCCAGGATGGCAGGAATAGCAGTAAGAGATGCAAACTGGAAAAGGGGAGATTTAGGCTGGAGATAAGAAAGAAGTTCCTTGCTGTGAGGGTGGTGAGACAGTGGAAGAGGTTGCCCAGAGAGGCTGTGGATGCCCCCTCAATCCCTGGAGGTGTTTAAGGCCAGGCTGGATGAGGCACTGAGCAACCTGGTGTGGTGGGAGGTGTCCCTGCCCATGGCAGGGAGGGTGGAACTGGATGATCTTGAAGGTCCCTTCCAACCCAAACCATTCGATGATTCTTATCATTCCAGGCCCTTTTTTGCATCTGGAAAAGAGGAGCAGAATCCTCCCCTAACCATGTTCTTGGAAACAAAGATCATTTTCTCCCGCAGCCCCAGCTGGCCCTGATCTTCATCAAGACTCCAGCTTCTGGTACATTTGAGTTATGCTTTAATGTAGTGAGTGCAGGATGCCAGAGCCCAGTTCAAGTGGAATCCATCCTAATCCATTAAGCTTTTTTAGTCAGTCAAATAAACGAAGAAGATGTGTTTTCATTATTTGTGCAGCTCTCAGGCAGAAATGGCAGAAGGCCTGGGAGAGGATTACATTCCTTTGGAATTCAATAAACAAATGTATGTGATATCTTCTGGGAACAATCCTGCAGAAATGAGCAGAGATGTGCCTCCCAGACCTCTGAGGCTGGTGAAAGACACCCAGAAAATCCTTCAAGAAACAAGCATCATCCTCACTCTGCTGAGGAGCAGTGAGTCCAGCACTGCCATTTATCTGGGATAAATTTATCTGGGTCCAAATGGCTTTGCTCCAAAGACAGAATACAAAATCTCCTCTGGAATTTGGTCCCTCACCAGCTCTTTGCAGCAGAGCAGCCTGTGCTTAGGACCATGGTGAACCAATATCTTAAGACTGGGGCTTAAACAGACTCTAAGTGTCTATAGGTTGTGCTTTATGGGGGAAATGAGGCAGAGGGAGGTCCTTCAGTGAGATAGAACAGTTTTCAACAGCAAAGCCTCTGAAGCACCAAGACTTTCAGTTGCCAGAGGCATCTGTGGAGACAGCTGCTTCTTGTTGGGAGGGATAACACTGTCACTGCTATTGTCTTCCTTGTGTCCCATTATATTCATGAGCATCTGTCCCTTGTCTCTGCAGGAGAGGGCCTGTTTAACCTCAGGAAGGAAAGGAAAATGTGATGCTCGCTTGGGAAACTGTGTTTAAACCTAATGTTCTCAGGGGTGTCCTGGAGAAAAGCCAGGTACTTGGGCTGTCCTTGCCTCCTTCACACAGAAGCTGCTGGTGGAATGGCCTTGAGGGGACAGCTGTGACACTGACTGCAGCAGCAAGGGGTGTGTGTGGTCCCTCTGCAAAGCCCAGCTGGATGGCAAAGGCAAGGGGATTGCTGTTTTGGGGACGGGGGGAGGCCCTACATGCTGTCAAATCGGGAGGGGTAGAATTGTCACCTCTTTGAAATCCCTTCTCTCTCCTCCCAGTGAGTGCAGCAGGGGCAGGGCAATGACAGCACTGCAGGGGAAAAGAGTAGTGTTGGACTCAGCAAACTGGCTTTTCTATGGAAAAACCCATTTTCTTTAATGATTTTCTCTGGTGTAAATTCAGTCAATTCATCAGAAAACTGATTCATAGAAGCCCAGAAACAAACAGAATCCTGGGCTGCATAAAG
>VZTY01031544.1:0-18041 GCA_013400935.1 Turnix velox
TTAAATATTAAATATTATTATGTATAAGTAATATATTAAATATAAAATTTTATTTTCTTTTGCGAGAAATTTGTTGTGGTCATGAGGACTCTCTGAAGAGCAAAACACTATTAAGTAGGAGTATGAACTATACCTTACTTTCTTCCAAAATAAAATTTATGTTTGGACCCCTAGTTATAATCTTCCCCCAACCTTGTTAGAGCTGTAGGATTTACTCTAAGTAAAGGATTGGAATGAATTCTTTTTATCTTTTGTTTAACATTCAAATTATTTTTCTTTTGGTATAATCAAACACCTTGATTCTATTTTTTCTTTCTATGTAGCTAAACCATGTTTTGTTCCCCAGGATTATCATTATTTCACTTTTCTAGGACGTTCCAAGGGGCTGCTTTCAGTTTTCCATTCATGTCTGCATTCTTTTTCTGATGATTTTACTGTCAGTTTAATTGCTGTTGAAAACAAATTGTCAGATATATGCAGGCTGGAAGTCTCATTTTTACTGGAGCATTTACAAATGCAGGCTCCTACCTATCACAGAGATGGGTTTACAATTATTACATGTTTAATAGTTCATCCGTCATTTCAACATGTATCATTTCATACACTGACATTTATCATTTCATGTGATGCAGTCCTGCATGAATTAGCTTAACGGAGTTAATGTGTAATTAGTGTTTCTCTCCACCACCATGTTTGCTACCTTAACCAGCTAGGAATTTTTCTTGTATTCTATGTTCCAGAGAAATCAGAGATTATCAGTGTTGGAACTGATTAATTACTTAGGTGTTCTGATACAATTTGTCTTCTAACACTCCTGTTTGACCAGTATTACTTTTATAGCAGTCGATTTTTGGAACTTTTTACACAGCTTCTTTGGGGAAAAAGAATCCACAAGACCTAATATTATCTATTCTGTCAATGTTTTTATCCAGAACTGTGATTCCAGAATATGATGTGAGTATCTCTATAACCCCATGAATTTACTTTAGCCAAATCTGCGTTCAGAGTAGGACTGTAAAGGAAATGCTGCTTACACAGTCATTTTGCAGCACTAGAAATTCAAAATGACTTTTTGACCATTAGTTTGCATGTAGGACCATCCTACTCTTAATGTATGCTACAGGCTGCTGACACTATCTCATATTGGTAGTTGCCATCAGTGAAAAAAACTCAATTAGCACTTATCTTTTAAATGCCAAAAATATGTATATAGCTTAAATGGGGTTTCCCGTTTTCCTAAACCAAAATGCCTATTAGTTTTCTGGATTTTACTGTATTCTTAATATGCCTGCTTCATTTATTTCTCCTTACATTCAATATCTTTATTATGTTGGTTTTTTTTACTACTACCTGGAATTTTCTCACACCTTCTGTACATATATACATATGGGGGTATGTCAGTGAAAGGAGCCCTACAGGAAACACTCTAAAACTTGCCCTGATGACCTAGGAATGACTAGATGCCAGGGAAAAACAAAGCCATTTCAGAAGCTAAACGGAGATGTAAGGTCAAATACTTTCATTCCTGGCCTGACCACCCTCCTTTTGCATTTTTCTTTTGTTCATCTTGACAGAAGATTGTACTGGCCATGCACATGAAACTGTCAGCCTGAAACAGCAATGACTATGTAAAGGAAATCTATGAATCCTCAGATGAATCCCTTAGGTCTAGGGGTCTGGGATTTACTGATGTTAATCCCCTAGGAATTTAGGTTTTAATTATCCTCAGGAAATCTTTTCCAGGGTACCATGAGTTAAGTAGATAAAAGTTCTCCACTAAACACAGAGATTGATGAATATTATAATAAAATTCGTGGTACTGGTAACAAGTATAACTATATTTAAACATATTTTGATGACTGAAGTTAAATCATAGTTTACTGTGAAACTCACCTCAGAGGTACAGGATGCCTTCTTGAGACATCTCAAGATACTCTTTGTTTCAGTAGTTACATGGTTTTGGGGTTGCTGAGGCTCTCCAGATGTGTTATTAGTCAGTTGCTGGGGTTTTGTCTGAAAAATGGTTTACAAGGGGAAGAAAGCAAGTGGTGGCAGTATGACCTAACTGAGTGTGCAGAGAATTTTCAAGGAAAGTAAATTCATGGCTAACATGGTATTTTACCTCGCAATCCTGTATACTTGATGGACAAAAACAATTGGTTATAGGCAACTAAACTTTAGGCTGCTCTGCAAAAATCTGGGATGGTATTTCATGATTTTTCAAATGACCTTGATATAAAAACATGCTGGTTTATTTTAAACTTTTTGGAAAGACTTTAGCTTTTAGCTAAATTGTCCTTGTACTGCCCCTCTGTTGACAACAGCTTGTTTCCTCCTTGGATGCAAGGGTGAGAACCTGCTGTAAGGACTGATCTTATTCCCTCTATGTTTTACTTCCTTCCTCTACCTCAAGTATCTGCAGTGCTATCAGCAATTAGAGGGAATTTGCAATTCCCTGGATAATGTAAACATTTGTAGTTAGTAATTACAGTCTTTTCACTCTCCTGGCCCTGAAGAAAATGAGCTGCTAAGAACAAGTAAATACAAATAAATCCTAATTCTCTCTTAAAGCCTTTTCTGATACTTCCACGAAAGATGACCTAAAAAATGTCAATAGCGCTAGGTGTCTATGAAGTCACTGAGCTCTCTCTGGCTTTTTCAAGTCTTATCTTACCTTAGCTTATCCCTTCTTAACAAAAAAAAATGGTAAATAAGAGCAATTCTCAGATCTGGGGGGAGTGCAAGTTCCAAGAAAGAGAGGGAGAATTATTTGCTGTTCTTGCCTTGGAGTCTTTCAGGGGTCAGATGAGTATCATTTTAATCCCCTGTATGTCTTAAGAGTATCTTGTTCTAAACATATTACCAGCCAGTGAAGGAGTGTCTGAAGTAGCAGCTGAGCAGTGCAAAGGCACTGCATTGAAGCCAGAAACAGGATCCATCATTCTTGGCATTGTGTCAAGACAATTTATTCCTAATTTATTCAGTGGTTAATCCCTACCACCTAGCAGAAATCAAACCACCACAGCTGAGCATAAGCACTAGTTATTAGGAATCATGGTTGAGATCTGACATGTCAGTATAATGCACTGCCTCAGACGGCAGTCGATGCCTCCTCTATTTTCACACAGTAGTTGAGCTGCAGAGCAGGCAGGCTGTGGGATGCTCAGGGCAGAGGAGGTTACCCCAGCACTCGTTTGACATCTGAATACTCACATTCATGCTGACAGAACTAACAAATTCATTTGAGGTCCTACTTGTAGGTTTACCACAAATTTGTCAACAGCCTTTGGAAAAGGGCTTAGAGTCCCATATGTCACTCTCTCAGTGTGGGAGCATAGAGACCAGTCTGCACTTAACACTAACTACAGTGGGCCCTTTGGATAGAGTCAGATATGCTTTAGACATTAGAAAGGATTTGCAAAAGCCCTTGAAATACTAGAGTGGATTGGCTAGGAAAGGACATGAATCTTCATCACTAGATGTCTTTAAGAGCAGGCTGGCCAAACTGGTCAGGAATGACAGATAATTGATTCTGGCTGGGGTCATGGGCACTTTCTAAATGTTTGAGATTTGCTTCAACCCCATAAGATGTTTCTATCATAAATTATGCTGTAGCTTTTCTTTCATTGTATCTATATGCAGGCAGAATTTACCTTATGATCCAAAATAACAAGGACAACTGAAAAGTATTTGTGGCTTCACTGTCTTATTTATATATTTTTTTCAGGTCACAACAGTGAAAGTATTGATTTATTCCAGTTAACATTTAGAACTAAAACTTTGTCAGTGTTAAATGCCCCATAATTAACCCTGCTACCTTTGGTGAAAATAAACCGGGGACATTTCTGAATGAAAAATTAATAGAATATTAACTACAGAATCTAAGTTGAACCACAAGCAGTTTTTAGCCTGCTAATTAATTTGACTGCCTTGCAGTAGGATTTTTCCTAAGGCTCTTCCATCTATACTGATTCTTACAATAAATCCTGACAATTGTAATTATAGGATAATTTACATTTCACTTAAGAAAATCAATTAAGTAGGATCAATATAATAGGCAATTCAGAAGTTCAAGTAGTGACTTAAGATGCCAGTATGTTAAATAAGCATCTGTATTGATTTGAGCAGTGTGTCAAACCTTAGCCCAAGTAATAACTTAGTAAAAGTCCCAGCACTGGTTTTAATGCTGCTGTGACAGATGCTAAGTAAAGGGATGCTTTAAGCTTTCATAAATATGACTGGCTCAGAATGGAGACCATGAAGAGATCATGCACTCCCTGGACCAAATGTAAAGGTACTATCTATCCCCTGTCATGATTGAGGGTAGGAGTGTCAGTGGAAATGCAATCTGTCATCACAAAGTGATTTATTTCTCAGTGAAGCAGGAGACCTTCCTGGCCTGCAAATTTACACCACATTGAGCCAGCAAGGATCAAACCAGCCAAAAATTGCTAAAATATGTTTGTATAGGAAGAATGAACTGCAAAGTGCTTCCAATGCTTGAGTGAAAGCCTAAAACCACCAGTAATGAACATAGTTTGTCTATTGCCATGGTGATAAAAAGACACACGCTCCCACCTCTTTGCTGTTGTATTCCATTATGGTAGCTATAATGACACAAACACACTTGTATTTTGCAGGCACAACAGAAAGAGGAAAGGCGTGAAAAAAATAGAACTCCTACTAGCTTTAGTGCTGAAAGGACTTGCAGAAAATATGCATTGGATCTCAATTTTCAGTTAACTGTGTCAATAGACTCCAAGACCATGCTCTACACACAGCAAAAATTTCAATAGATGGAAAAATAGAAAAGTTAGTGAGGAACATGACATCTTGTTCACTCCATCCCAAATAAAGAGAAACTAAGAAAATACTCAGCTTCCTCTTGGCTCCTGTGCCATATTGGAAGTGCTGGTTACCTTGGAAATTCTTAAAATGCAAATGCTATAGGTAGAAGAGACTTGCCAGAGCAAAAAAGTTGTGTATTGTGAAGTCTTGTTCAAGAGAATTTCATGTTCACTATTAGGCTTCTTACTCAGATTAGAGCTGTAAGTAATCTCTGGAAAGGTGCTTATTTCCTTGAAGTTGCTACAGGGGACACTCTCTCCAAAGATAAGATTTACTCTATCTAAAGATGATTTTCTGCTTCTATAAACTATAGTTGAAATAACTTCATCATAAAATATGTAGGTTCTGGAGAATAATTTTTTATATAAAAATATTTAAACTATATATAAAAATATATAAACTATCCACAGACACTCATACACAAAACTATATAAAAATAAACTTAATGACTCAGCATCACTTTAGCTTTTATAGATAACAGTTGTATTCATTGGTGTGATTTAGTGCAAATTAACTGGAACAAATAGATCTATTAGAGATCTGGTCCAGAATACAGGAAGGTGTACACTTTTGTCCACCTGCAGCAAAGAATGTGCTGGAAACAACCTGTTTGTTAAAAACATTCAATCCCTATTTTTCAGTGAGTTTCCATCAGCTTTCAAGTTGCTATCCTAGCAGAAAATGTATTATATGATAATGAAGGAGGTGATGTTTCCTATCCTGATCTTATCCTTAGAGATTATTTCCTTCCCAAGTGTTTTTTTTCCTGTATGTAAAATGCAGATAATGCTAATCCTTTGTAAAAAGCTTTGAAATGTGTATTTGAAACATGCTGTTTGTTGCAGTAGCCTGCAGGCTATTACTACATTCAAACAGACTGCCATCCTGATTTGGTTGAAGGAGGGTGCTTTAATCCTGAATCCTCTTTGGACTGTAGGACAAAGTTTCAGACTTGGCTCCCCCACTCAGTAATCATTTGGGCATGTGTAAAGATCATCTTTTTTTTCCTTTGAGGAGGTATGGTCTGAGATAGCAAGCAGTGAGAATGCTAGTCTGATTCTCAGTTTGGTAGTGCTAATTGGTGCGATTGTTTTAAAAAGAATAGCTACAGCCTTTAAAAAGAGCTGCCAGAATCTTGGCTGGCCACTGCCAGAATTTGCTTTTTCATTGCAAGCATTCTGTCAATGATGTTACAAAAAGGTTATATTTTCTTCCTACCAACAGCCTAGATATAAAGCAATTATACATTAAAGACAAAATTATGTAGGTCTCATTTCTTATCAATGAAATCTTATCAATGCACTTGAAATAAATTTGCCTACTTTTACTGTAATTGCTAAGAATATTCTGTCTTGTCTCTAAAAATAATTTCTTTTTCTTGTCTCTCTGATGTTTCTGAGGGAGAAATACATGAGGTCCCTGAGAAACTTATTGATGTTATTTCATAAACATTTTTGAATGAACAGCAGTGATTCTTTGCTCTAAGAATGTTTACAATTTTATTTGATTTTTTTGTTAGTGAAGAAATTTTGTCTGTCTCTAAGTTCAAAACAACTGAGATTCCAGAGTCAGAAAACTGGAGAAAGAATTAAATATTCATTTGGATGTCCCTTTTGCTTTGTTTCTCACCGATGATCTCCTACTGTTCTTGCTGCTTGTGAATTGCCATTTTAGACTGTCTGTGGATTGAAACAAAACCATGTAGCCTTCCAAAGGCTTTCTTTCTTTTTTTTTTTGTGGTGAGATATTAGGGGAAGATGTATATAGAAATTTCTATTTGAGTCTTTTATACTTTTGATATGCCTTTCCTTCAAAGTAGAACTGTGCAGCAGTGCTGCAGAAGGATGAGAGATGTTGCTCAGTAGGCTCAAGGTGCATTTGGAACCTACATTAGAGCTTGAAGTAGATTATTCTCTCGTCTTCCCACCCTCCATCTCTGTTTTAACTGTGTTTCTTAAGTACCTGGGGAGCTGGTTATAGATAGAGAGGGCTCTCCCACATAAAGTGTGGCAAACAGGGTTAAGACATGCTCCAAGGGGGATGGTGTTGCCTCTAAGCTTTTCTAGGTTCTCCCTGAGAGTCAGTGTTCTAGGCAAACCTCATGTAATGGCAGAAAGGTGGTGAGATGGCCTGATGTTCTAGGGAGCAGAGCTTGATTCTTATCCTGCAGTTTTGGAAAAAGCATAAAAAAGAACCTCTGTCCAGGCCATGCTGTAAAAGGTACTGTAAGCTTAAGCTAGCAGAGTACTTTTTTTCTGAGGTCTGCATTTGTGCTTTGTGAGAGTTCAACACTTTTGATTGTGCTCTACAATGGCCAGGCTTAAAATCTGGTCAAAACCAGAAAAGGACTGCTTGCTACAAAAAGCTGTTTCACTTTTCATTTATTGATGAAATGCAGCCTTGACTATTTTTTTTCAACAAATGTTCTTACTTTTGTGAGTCATGTGAGTGTTATATTTACACTTACTGGGGTTTTTTTTTATTATTTTGCTTAGTTTTCATTTTTTGTTTTCTTCCATTCTTATCTGTATGTATGGGATGCAGGTTTAGGAAAAGTAGCAGTGCTGCCTAGTAAATTTCATACAACAGCACTTTTAACTAGTGGTTTATCTGATACCAGTTTTTCAGTATGTGGTCCATAAAAGATGTAAAAAAATATGTGTAAAATGTTTGTATTTAGATAAAATCCACAAATCCACAGACACTCATACACAAAACACAACAGAAGCATAAAATAATTGCCTTCTGAGCTTTCCAGGGAAAGTCAAGTAATGTTTGTGCTTGAAGATCCATTTTTAGATTTTAAACATATGGAATCCTTTATATTTCTATCCGAAACTGTCAGGAAAAGTTGACAGAACAAACTAACATAATTTGGGACTAGGAAGCTTTCATCCTACTATACTCACAGGAGGTAAGAGTTCTGTTCTCTAATCCTGATCTTTTCTCTGAAACCTGTGAAAGTTTTAAAAGGCAAAATCTGTGTAAAGGTCTTGTATGTTTAAAATAAAAGACTGAAAAAAGAAAGCATAACTTTTCATCTAGCCCAATTGAATTTTTCATTCTCATTTGATGCAATCTTTTGTTAAATTAACCAGCCATTTATTGAGTCAGTCATCCTTACTGTTCTAACTTGTGCCCCATGAAGACCTTATTCAGTTCAGTTTGCACTCTCGGTGGAAAGAGCAGGATAATAGTTTACATTCTTTGGGAAGTTTTGATGTCACCCACTTACATCTTGCAATAGATATCACAATTTTTAAGCAACATGTCTACTCAGAAACAAAAGATCACTCTTCCTGTGACCCTAACTATTTTGTAATGGACTAAGTTACATAGGAGTGCTTACAAAGTTGAAAAAATGCATAAAATACCATTGATTTTATGGGTCTTTACCCCAGACTTGGTGTTTCAAATTTGAACTGTTTCTGTACATGCATTTGTTTGTGCACAGCTACATAAAGCAGTACAAAATATTTTGTATAATTTTGTTTTTCTTATAGAATTTGTAGCATTTTGAAAAGCTGAATGAAATATGACCAAATATTTGCACAACTGAAGAAATCACTCCCGATTCTCACACATGACACCTGATGTAACATGACAGCAGCCAGTAGAGATGTTCTTTCTGATTAAGTATAATATCACTTATGTCAATTCAATAGTTGACCAGATTTCTCTAACAAATAGGTATACATCAGTGGAAATGTCACATCAAGAATATTCAGTTTGCATTAACAAAAGCTTTGAAACAACTGAGCTAAAAGAAAAAAGGGCAATGATATTAACATAGACTTATTACATCTCTAGAATACACCTTTAATTGCTCAGATTCATTTTCACATTATCCAGGAGAAGAATCTAAGAGCAATTGTAAGGAGCTCTGAGTGCTAAACTGCTAGTCCCAAATTAAAGTGCATTCAGATGTAAGATTTTGCTTTAATCAATTATATAGAGAGGAGACAACTGGGACTTTCATATCACAGCTATTTCTCTTCTAAAAGCCAGTTCCTCTTTTATTCCCTCAATGCTTAAGGCAGCCATTTTTGAAAGAGATATTTGTATTAGGGGAATGACAGATTTCTAAATGTTTTTTTAAAGCTGCAGGAAAATATTTTATGTAAATTTTTAAATAATACTTTAAGAAATTGCTCCTTTGGTTTCTGCTAGTCCTTTTGAGTAACAGGGGATTCATTGTAAAGCCTATTTCCTTTCCTAAATAACTCACGTTAATTCTCCAAGAGTAAAATATTCAACAGCAGTAAGATAAATTGACTTAAATTTTTCACTAAACAGCATAATAATTTAAAAAAATAATTGCCAAAAAAAAGAATTTATTAGCAAACAAGGCTATCTCAAAGTGGTTTTGGAATGTGGATTTTAAATTATTATTCTTGACATCTGCAGTAATTTTAGCTTATTGATCCTCTATCAACTGGAATGCCTTGGCTTGAATTCCAAGTATTAAGAAGGGCTGAGTTGGAAGCAAGCTAGAAAATGACACTTCAGGAACAGCCTGAACTTTTCTCCCTGTTCTTTTCAGTTACAGAAAAAAAAAAAAGTATTGTTTTTGGGAAGACTCCTGCACTCCTTTCTCTGGAGAGACAGGCCTGGATAGAGTATTACACAGTAAAATGTTGTCTGGTTGGCTGCTGAGTTATGGAGTTGTGGCAAACGGAGATTTTTGTTCCTTCTTAGTACAGCAGCGCTGGCTGTTCTGTTACACATCATTCTGTCTTTAGCTTAACATCTGATGACAACTGGCAATAAGACAATTAGGAAGATGCTGCTGCTGACTTGAATTATAAATACTCTATTAAATGCAAAACCCCTTACATTTGCTGTTGAACTGCATTGTTGTTGCATTGTGCACTCAAAGCCAGGACGTCAAAAGTCTAAAGTGGCCTTTACTCTGCCCTCTGGCATTTCAATACAGTCTTTAATTGCAGGATTTCAACAATTTCTCATACAGCAGAGTCAAAAAACATCACATAGTTTTGAATTTTAGCAACAAACACAAAGCTTACTGCAGTATTCTCTTTTTACTCTTCTGTACGAATTAAATGGTTATCACATTTCAGAGAATGTTTCCAAAGTAATGTGTTAAAAAAATTTCAGCAGAAAACTATGATTAAAATAAAAATTCATACCAAATGTGCATTATGTGAAAAAAAATATTTTCAGAGTAAATGTTCCTTTTGTAATTTCTATTTTAAACAGCTTTTATTTATTTTTTGATAAGCATTCTTAGGAATGGTATAAAATCTTGTTTTTCTGGAATGTCTCTATATAGAAATGTTATAACAGAAGCTGTATTTTTTGAGCATTATTACTGCTACATTATTACTGTAATTACTTCATCTCCTAATCTCTTTGTTACTTACATTTTAGTTTTCGGAACATGCATTAAACAAGGGGAGGGCTCCTCTCTTTTTGTGAAGTTGAGAATTAAAGCACAAAAAGATATATCCCTAAATGGTCTTAATACTCACACAGTCTTCTGGACTGCTGTCACTGACATACCAGGAGCTCAAGACAACATAGTCAAGTTGCCTTTATAAAACTAGTTAAGGTGCACAGTTGAGGAGAAAACACCAAGTGCAAGTGGTCAAAGAAGAATACTCTCTCAGGTGCTAGTCTGTACTGAATTCTGGTGCCACTTGGCCCATAGTAAGTGATTTAAGCTTTCTTCTCTGATAACATACATTATGCAACAGTAGGAAGTTGTGCATAATGTTCCAGCAGAATTTTTCCTTCCAAGTCTCCTCTCTACTTTTCCATAAAGGTCCAATGACATTTACATGATTAGATGGCTTAATGAGAAGAGCAGTCTCTCATTAGAGAGAAACACATATCACAGGAGTGCATCACAATTGACTGAAAGTCAAAAAGAGATTGTTTTCTTTCTATCGTGCTGCAATATTTTTATACAGTTCTTTTTAATTTGCTGCCATAAACTGATCTCTCTTGAATCCTGGAGTATTCTGCTCTGGTGAGGCAAAATTTATTGTCATTTTTGCTAAGACATCTTTGTCCAGTGAAAATTAGTCGAAATATACTAAAAATGTGCTTACAGATCTTGAGTGTTCTGTTTATTTGTTGCTTTTGCCATCTGTGTTAATTGCAACAGGGAAGATTAGCTTCTAATCTTAGCACGTAGAATGCTTTTGAATAATGGCTAGATGAAATATGAAAAAAAGCTTTACCACTGGAAACAAAAGAACATTTTAAAGGCAAGCTATTGTGCTTAGCATCTACTTGTTTAAATTCCAAAATGCTTCCTCTAAATTAATTTCCCCCTAAGAAACTGCAGTTTAGGGGTCACAGTGCTTCTACACGTAGGCAAAGTCCCACCAGCTGCACTTCCTGGAGGGTATCGAAAAGCTCCTCTTCAAGCTCAATTCTGTGTTTGCATCTTTTCCTATGTCTCTGGTCATATGCTTATTAATAACATGTACAAATCCAATGAGTCTAGCTCACATTTATACCTTTAAAATGTTTTCTCGTTGAATTTTATAAGCTCTGTTGAGATGGGAATTGCTGAGCTAATGTTGAAACTAATGAAATCAAAAGAAGAAAAACACATAAGAAGCTTAACATAATTTTCATCATTGAAAACTGGAAAAAAGTAAGAAAAGTTACTTTTGCCTTTTTTCTAGTGCTTGAGGTTCTCATCTATATATGACAACACAAACCCAGTATGTCATAAACATGCTGAAATGTTCTGGCTTCCCAGCCTGAGGTAAGAAAAATGGTTATTTAATCTCTTGTCTGGATCAGACTCATTAGGGCTGTGGTATGTCTTCCTCATTCACAAATGGCCGGCAGAGACCTGATGTCTTGTTTCTCAAGGGCTCTTAATTGTGTTACATGCTGTTTTCACAAAATAATCTCTTCCTTGATTATCTGTGCAATGTCAAGCTCTTTTTTTCCTAACTACATAAGTTTCCATCTTTACTTCCACTGGCTCATGTGTACTGTGAAAAAAGCACCTTTAGAAGGGTATTTGGCTTCTGATAATATTATGTGAAACTGTTTGGTACAGTTTTTGGGGTCCAGACCTGATTTCTTTATTGAAGGGCCAAATAACAATTCCCTTGAACCTGGTTAAGATGTATCTTCATGTCAGGTTGTCCTCTTTAGCTTGAGGTGATTAAATCAAGTGGGCCATCCAATGCTCAGATCTCCAAATTATAAAAAATTGTATGTTTCTATCTGAAAAATTACCATGAATCTTAGTCTACTTTAGAAAATAGCAAAGGATAGCTGACGGTATTGAACAAGAGACCAGATAAAGTATCTTAAGCAGAACATTGCCTGTCTCTTAAAATTTGTGTTAATAACACAGATCAGATAGTTGTCACTGATAGATATTGATTCGCCCTTCCTTCTTATTTACAGTTTCAGAATGACTTAACAACATACACACCTCTAAACTGAAAGTATTAAGCAGAACCTTACATGACTCCTCAGGAAACTGAAGCACATACATGCACTTGTGCATGCCTATGCCTGTGTAACTCAATATACACTATGCAAATGCCACAGGAAAAGCAGTTTGGGTTCCCAAATTTGTGATGAGTGTTAGCTAGGTTTGTGATTTGTTTTATTGGGGTAGGTCATGGAGTAAATTATCACACAGTGTGAGTAAGGATACCAGAAGGAGACCCAAACTAATTATGTAGATGTAGTATGATTAATAAATAATAGCCATAATTATTGAGGAATGGCTTAACTAATAAGGTCTTTAAAAAATGTTTAATAGTTAAAATCCATGTTAAACAAAACCAGATGGCAAAGAGTGTAGTATATTGCCAAGTCACATTTGTGCAGCACAGGGTATACAGTATTATTAGTGTTCAAAAAGTATCTTGAATGAACTCATCCGAAGAAAAAGTAATTGGAATGTATTTTTACTCTTGATGACTTTGAGTGACTTTATAGTGCCCATATAAGGAGAGCATCGAAGTTTCTTTTTTGTATCATCCACTGGTTTATTGAAACTATCCATATGTTCCAGGCAGGTTACTTTCCCTTATTGCTTTAATTGCTAGTTTCAGAATAAAACTCAGTAGAGAATAAGAATTAATATGGCTTATGTCTATACCAGAAACTCTTAATAACACATTGCTTTTAGATGAAGTCCATAGCTATCCTACTGCTCTTTCTACAAAAGAGAAATTCTATTTTATTATTTACTGTAGCTTAATTGGAGTTAATTTGTATATGTGTAGATGATCTCACTTTCTGTTCCGTGGTCTCAGTGCATCACATTTAATGGGAGTTGAGACATTTAAAAATAAGATACAAAGGGTAAATATTTGGATTAGTTTCTTGAGTTTCTAGTCTTCCTTACTTAAGTTGTGATCATAAGATGACTGAAGTTAGTAGGTGCTGTTCTATTGACCAAACAGCTTTGAGGTTACCTTTTTACTTGTAGCAGCCCTGTAATAACAACATTACTTGACTGTTGACAGCAAGTTCTCTAGCAAGGTTCTCAATATACTCTCTAAAGTAACTTAATTGACCTAAGTCTGGTTTTGTTTAGCCTGCTCCAGATCTTGGACACATTGTTTTCCCTATTTTGTGTTTGTTAGGTCGTCTCTATCATTCCTGTTGTTTAAAAGGTAAGCATTAAATGTACAAGTCTAATAATTGACCTTTACCTGGGTGTGCAGCTCAGCTGGGAGAGCATCAGACTCCTAATCTGAGGGTCAAGGATTCAAGCACCAGTTCAGGCACAAGGCTTGTCAGAGTTGGGGTGGTTGGACTCAATGATCTGAAAGGTTCCTTCCAACCTAGATGGTTATGAAAATTATTATTATTAAATTTATGATAAAGGAATAATGTAAAAATGGATTCAGATTTAATGTATCCTGAGTATTTCCAGAGGGGTGTTAGAGGCCCCATCCATGCAGGCATTCAAGGCCAGACTCCGAGCAATGTGATCTAATACTGCAAGATGTCCCTGCTTACTGCATGGAGATTGGACTAGATGGTCTTTGAGGCTCCCCTCCAACTCAACACATCCTATGATTACCTGTTTTTCCCCTGTAACATATAAAAATCTACTCAGAGACAACAAAAAGCTTCTTCCTCATAAGGCACTGATTGATTTGAATGATTTATTTGAAGAATATATATGCAGTGACATAGCATCAAATGCCTAGTGACTAGGGTCCTCACTATGGATTTCAAATCTAGCCATTGATTCACCTAAGCAACGTTTTGCCTTTGCTCTTAGGAAAACCAGGAAAAATGTACCAATCATTTGAATTAACTTTCACTCAAGATCTGCATTAATCCAAGACACTTTGTAATTATCAAGAGTGAAAACTTTGTGATATAGGATGGTCTTTTTTACTGCTAGCCAGCTCATGAAATACTGCATCTTTTGATGTATATAACTCAGAAATGTCTCTTCCCAGCAAAAAAGACGAATGCAATGAGTTCTGCACTCATCAGCAAAAGCAAGCAACTTGATGTGGGCTCCAGCCAAAGCTCTTAAGCTTCTTCTGAAGGAAATAGCTGCCACGACTTCAAAAGCTCCTTCTTCTTATACTGGGGACTTTTAAAGTCAGAGAAATGGAGTAACATCCTCCTTTTCTCCTCATTCAGCTGCCCTTTGGTGTTTCTTTCAGGGCTCTTGTTCCTCATCAATGAGAAAACCAGAACTTTTCAGAACAGCAGCATCAGACTGCTTTCCATCATCTGTTCTCTGGTTAGCTTTCTTGCATTTGTAGTCTTGGATAAAATGCTGTCCTTCAGTCCAAGGTGAAGAACAGAACCTACTTTTTTCAGCTAAAACTGTCTGAGCAAATTTTAAAGGGAAACAGGACCAAAAAAACTTCATTTAACATTTCAGTGTTCAAGTATTCCCTGTTGTGCTTTTGGTCTGTGCTAATCGTATATCTGAACAGCTCTGTAGTTTGCTTTGGGATCAAGTACAGGCAGAAAGCTTTTTCTACAAATCAGCTTTTGTGGGATTCCTCTTTAAGAACATCAGCACAAACTAGTATTGTCTTCATCTAATGAAGAATGGCTGCAGTAGTGTTCAATTTCTGGATGTGGATTGACATAGTGTCTTAGTTCTCATTTTGTAAACAAGGTTAAAAGTACTTCTACATGTAACACTTCCAAGGGCTTTAATGTATGTTTCAGCAGAAAATACATTAGAGATATTGAAATGCTTATGTATGGAGCAGTCCCTACTTACATAATTACAATTAGAGTCTACCAATTGCTGGATTTATGTAACGGTACACATCAGTGTCGCTCTGCAGAGCATAGCGTTGTTATAGAACAAGAAAAAGAATATACTCAGTGACAAAAAGGAAGCTATAAAAATAAGCCTGATAGAAAAGGGTTATTTGTATTGTGTAAAATTAGTCTATGGAACTCTCGTCACAAATTTAATTAAGACATTTTGCTCAGTACAATTTAGATTATTATGATTTATATGAATTAATAACTAAATGGAACAAGGATACCTTGGTTAAAATGTGGCTTCAAATCACCATGTAGTTAATAAGTACATCTATAAATAGTCTCTTAGGACTTCTTACATCTTATGCTACTGAATATTTGCAACTTATATGAACACAAATTCACTTAGAACAAGACATGAGCTCCCAAATTCAACACAAAAATCCAAAATATTCTGTTGCATCTTTTTTAATCTTAGTTCTTAACAGTAGCCAAAGGCTAAAAAGACAATTTTTTAAAGTTTGGTGGAAAGCCATAGAAAGCAAGGAAATGCTTAATTCAGTTAAAATTTGAGTTGCAGACAGAGTGGGTGAGAGGTGAAAAACATTGAAATCGGAAGAGGTTGATGTCCAAATGTAAATCCTCAGAGACTTTAGATCCTTTGAAAATAATTTACTGAAGCACTGACTGCAGGGATTAAGTACAAAATACTGATAAGTACCATATACTAAAATTAATAAGTAATTTAAATACAAAACTCGTTGCAATCCCTTACTAGCTAGAAATTTATTTATTTTTTTATATTAATATCTTCAAAGTATTTTACAGAAAAATAATGATCTGATGGAAATTTTTTCAAAACAAAACTATGCGTTTTACATGGTTGATGACGCACTTTTACCAAGTTCCAATTTAAATAAGACAATTTGACCAAATGTAAAATACTTTTTTAAATGCTGAATTAACTGGACTGGAAAACAAATTTTTTTCAGCAGCTGGAAGTCAGGCTAAGTGCTTGACTAACATACCTAAAGAGAGACTATGAAACAGATGGAAAATGACATGTCTTCCCCTGTTCCTGTTAACTTATTTTTAGATGTAATTTTCCAGCTATCTGCGTTGTCTTTTCCTTTTTTAAATATAATTTTTGTCCCCCTTTCTTCTTTCTCCTCCTTGCAAACATATTGCCTCTTATTCTGTCTGTCACAATCCAGTTTTATGCTTGCTTGTCCTCATATAATGCTTGCTCATTGTACTCACCATCCTAATTTTGCTTTCTTCATTTTTTCTTTCCTAATTTTTCACACCTCATACTAAAAAAGTTGTTCTGTATCTCACAAATTTTCTTGCTTGGAGATAGTAGTGATGTATCATAAGGTGGACTTACTTTAGAAACTATTGTTTTTTTCCTGAGTAATTCCAGACAAACTAATTTGACACAGTGAGATACTTATGGGTTAAGAGAAAAGATAGTATCTCAGTCTTCTAAGAGGATTTCTACTTTAAGAACAGATGGCAGGTACAAACGAGTTCTTTTGCTTCCATTTATGAGGTCCTACATGGAAATCTGGGCAGAATTTTCAGTTCTGCTTAGAGAAGCATTAAGATCTTTACCAGTGATGTGCCAGAGTAGTAAAATGCTGTCCAATATGTGTCCAATATAAATACTGTCATACTAATTCTTAAGAGATGATGAAACTACAGTTCAAAGAGGTAGAATTACATAACAATCACATCTCTGCACTAGAGCTTTATTAAATACAAAAATCAACCCCCCAAGTAGGTGTTTAGTTCAGAATCAGCTATCCTGCCAGTAAATTGTATTGATGTAAAGAACAAAGCTTTTTTGAGTTTTGTATATAATGTGGGATGAAAACTGCCATAAACGCAGTATCTGCCCCAAATAACTTACCTTCTAGACATGACACAGTATGCCTATGCCTACAAGTGGGAAAGAAAATGGCAAATATTTTTCCACATCTCATTTTCTAAAACCCCTTTAGTACAAATGAGGAAACTGCTGGAGAGGTACAAGGAGCAGATTTTGAGAATGACAGTGAAGTGGAAGCAGACTGGACAGTGGGCAGAACCACTGAGGCATTTTGGCAGAAGCTGTAACACCCTGGAACTTCAGAGGTACCTATGCTGCCAACCTTATCTGCAGCCTGGCGCCTATTCCTAAAAACACTCTCCTGAAATTGGTCACCTATTTTCTGCACAGTGTTTGACTCTTCTGCTACATCTTGTTGGTCATCAAAGGGAGTGAGGCTTCTCTCTCCTCCCACCCCCAGCTGTAAACAGCAGCATGGAAACACAACCATGTCTGCCATTGAGCCATCCAAAACAGTCTCTGCGTTTCCATGTCTCTTCTCTTATATAGTACTTCCATATTAGTTCTGTATTCAAGGTTATTGTGATATTTTTACAGCTGTCAGTCAAGGAAATAACACAGAAACTAGCTGCAGTTACAATGGCTGTGGTAGCAATATCAATTGTTCAAAAGAGCTAAAAATTGGTGAACAGCTTATTTATCTTGTGATTCAGACATGATTTGAAGATAATGGAAGTGATGCATACCTGTGTATGAATCCAGGAGAAACCTTTGATTTTGAGTAGAAGGCACTTTTTGACACCGTCCCACATGACATCCTGGTCAACAAACTGGAAAATTATGGGTTTCATGGATGGACCACTTGCTGGATAAGGAACTGGTTGAATGGGCACACTCAAAGAGCTGCAGTCAATGGCTCATTGTCCAATTGGAAACCAGTGATGAGTGTTGTTCCTTAGGGATCTGTACAGTGACCAGTGCTATTTACTATCTCTGTTGGAGACATGGACAGTGGGACATGGACATGGATAGCAAATTTGCTGATGACACGGAGCTGTGTGTTGGAGATGATATGCCAGAAGGAAGGGATGCCATCCAGAGGGACCTTGATAGGCTTGAGAGGTGGGCCCATGCCAACCTCATGAAGTTCAACAAG
>VZTY01031544.1:18259-67465 GCA_013400935.1 Turnix velox
TCTAGTGGGAGGTGTCTCTGCCTATTGCAGGTGGGGTTGGAACTAGATGATCTTGAAGGTCCCTTCCAACCCAAACTATTCTATGATTCTATGAATCAGCTAAACTCTACACTTCCTACCTTAAGTTAAAACTCTATAACTTTTCAACGGGTATATTTTAAAATGTGAACTATCCTGAGGAATAAAATTGGTTGTTTCTCATTCATTCACTTTCTGAAATCATGAATTAAATAACTGACATTCCATTCCTTGTCATTCATGAACCTTCAGTTACTAAAGAAAAACTTCTCTCTGTGCTTTACATAGAGGAGGGTTTCTACATGAGTAGTATTTAGTCACATGTATATATGAATGTCATTAATAAACCTCAGTACCTCAGTTCTCAAAGCTGATCCAACACTGCAGTAAAGTCAGTCATTCCATGACAAAATGATGAAAAACTGCACGTGCTACAAATACTATTATGGCATAATTTTAGAGTCCCTTTATACTGCTGTGAATGACTTAATGAAGTGCAAAGAAAGAGGGGATCATTAATGAAATGAGAAATAGGTTTCCCCACCTGTAAAATGGGAATAATAATTCTTACTTTTCCTGAAGAATATTAATAGCTACCAGAAAAATGTGTTTTGTAATTATTAAGGTTTGAAGACAAGCAAAATGAAATGATTTATAATATGCTTTTAAATGGGTATCCACAATACAGAACACTTTTTAGTGCTGTCTGAGCACAGTTTGAACACTAATTAACTGGATTAGAATCTGATTTAATTAATTTCTATTTTTATGAAAAAAAAATATTTTGGACAAAGAATATTCCTTTAACTTCAAAAGGGATTTTTATTTATTGTTTAAACAAAACTGAAAAAGGAAATAGTGAATTCGGAGTAAGAATATTTGTGAGAGGAAACTACAAAGGTTAAATTAAATTAGTCTTAAAAACAAGGTCAACTACATCTGTGTCATCTGAGCTACATCTCTGTATTTGCATAGACCCACACCGAAATTTGAGTAGACTCTAGAGTCTCTTCTATAAACACATCTTGGGAAGAGAAAGGAGGATTTTCAGCAAAACGAAGACCATCATTTCAGTTTATCTGATTTGAGCATTGTTCACAAACTGGGAAAGTCTAATGCATCTATGCATAAACATCTAAATAGAAAACCCTATACAGGTCTACTTAGATAATGAAGATAATAGTAATGCATTTACTTGGCCTGTGCTTCAAGACAGTCTACTTTGGCCTTGGAATGCATTTAATCATGCCCCAAACAGTGACCCCTCTGAGAGGCAGTAGGTCCAAAGTAGCTCAGATGTGGATGCAGGGCTTCTGACTTACTCTGGTCTCCCTTGAGGCCAGGTGCTCTGAGGGATGCAGTGAGACACTTCTGCCTCAGACATCCCAACACTCACATACCCTAGGACAGTTGCTCACTAGATGAGTTTTAGGTGAGGTTTCCTCTAAGTATGTAATGACCAAAAAGCATGCAGTGAAACTGCTCCTCATTTGCCATAGTAAACCAAATTGTTAAATAGACAACCTCAGTACTTCTTACAATATTTAAAGCTCACCCAAAACATCTAAAAATGCTTTCAGGTTTCCTTGTTCCTTTTTTAGTTTTGAAGTGCTGTATGAAAAAAAGGTGTGGATATTCATTTTTTCCTGACAGCAGTAGGCTTTGAAGTGGCCCCATTCTCTGAAATGTTTATGTTCCATCCTCCGCTGACTAGCCCTGGAGCTGAAAATATTCTGCCCCTTCAGTGCCCTGTGACCTTACAGTCATAGCAATTGCTTATTCATTATTGCATGAAAGCTCAAGTATTTTGATAACTTTAGAAAGCCTTGTGTGAGAATGTATTCATGTGTATATGCACACATCTACTCTTGCATTCATGAGCATAAGAGGTTCTGTATTGCGTTCTTAATTACTTTGGGATTTGGAACAGTAATCTTTAAACAGGTTTTTCTTTTGTACTTTCCTCACCCAGAAAAGAAAATGAGAACGTTAAGCATATGATCTGTAGAATTACAAGGGCGTTTGGAAGTGCTGTTTTTACCATATAAGGCCTTTGATTTACAGTATTCTAATCATGAAGTGCATTTTCAAATTACTGGAGGCTTTTGTAGGAGATGAGGTTGAAGCTGCAAAAACACTCTGCTTTAGTTAGTTTACGTAATTTCCCAATGTGCTTCAATTACACTGTAGTGTTTAAATCTAAATTGCATTTGTGAATGTTACCATGTATTAATTCACATCATAGTTATTAATGTAATTATATTTACTGGCTTTGTAGCAAATTGCTTTTGGAGCAAACTATTGATTAAAGTATGGTTTCTGAAAAGCATTGTTCACTATGCACCATAAATATTATAGATGTCTTAATTTCAACTGATTAACTAGACACTCGTATCACAGGAGATAGAACTTTTATTTCAAAATGCTTACAGAATGTACAGTTTGTGGTATACTAACAGTTCACCACAGAGACATTCATAGCAATGTTTTTAAAAAGCATGAATAATGCTTTATGCCATTCTTATTTAAAGAAATACAATACTCTGGATATTATAGATTGTATTATAATGTTGCATGTTCTTGTTTACATAAAACCAATACTTGCTCAGTTTATCATCTGATAGCCTTATGAACTAAGTGGAAACTCCAGAATTAGGAATTTTTCTGTAGTGGGGGTAAGGGGAGCAAGGTAAAAGTGCCCCTTTGTAAGCAAGAATATGTTCCTTAGCTGGTAGTGGATCCCAGTGATAAACTCAATGGTCTGGTTTTCAGACTATTCTTATTAATAGTCAGTCTTTTCTCTGGTTAAAGTCCATGAAATAAGGAGTCCTGGTTAATTGAAATGGTATTAGGAACCTTGGCTAAAATCTGAAGGGGCACACTTGGAGCTAATCTTTGACGATTGTGCATGTGAAGTGAGTAAGAAGAGTCCTCCAGGAGACGTGGCACTACATAGTAGTCAGGGTGAACAATCTGGCTCAATGCAGTGACCTGCCATGGCAACCTTCTGTTTTAAGTAATCTCAAAGGCCACATCTGTATTAGCAAATGAAGTGTACTTGAGAACAGCGCTGGATATGGTTGCCAAGGGGAGTGTGACAGCCCAAATCTCTGCAGCTAAATGCCCCTCCAAGGTGCCCCCTGGGAATGGCTCTGGGCAAGCTCTGCTTCTTGAACTGTGCCCAGGAACTATTTGGGAAGCTGTTTGCTGGCAAAGTAGATGTTTGCCAAGGACCATTCTGGCAATTTATTAGTACATGTAATTGTACTACATCTGGGAAAGGTTCTAGCCTTTATCTGAGCTAACTATTGTTAGCACAGCCTACTTGCTTAGCACAAGTGCCTCTTCAGGCTAGAAAGAAATTCTTAATGGTGAAGGTGATGAAACATTGGAAGAGGTGGCCCAGAGAGGCTGTGGATCCCCCCTCGCTGGAGGTGTTTCAGGTCAGGCTGGATGAGGCATTGAGCAACTTAATCTAGTGGGAGGTCCCTGCCTATGGCAGGGGGGTTGGAACTAGATGATCTTTAAGGTCCCTTCCAACCCAAACTCTTCTATGATTCTATGACTCCTAGAAGCTGTTAATTAGAGAAAGGAGGTGGTTTTGCTCAGTTTATGTACCCTCATCTCCAGGACAAAGAAGGTCATGGAGATGTTTAATCAAGCTTTTGCAAACACAGATTTTTGTAGGGCTATTTATTGAGAATTTCATTCACTACTGATTCAAAAGCAATGAAGCCATGTTTACAGAATGTCTTTAAATAATGGAGATGCTGAGGTAAAGAGCCTTACTGAAATTAATTGGACTGATGTTTGTGGCAAAATTTTGATTCCTGTGAAGCCATTTTAACTTCCATTTAAGTGGAAGTGGGGTTTGGCTCTGCTGCAATATATTGTAATCAAACCTCTAATCTTTTAATGAAAGAGGTGAAAGACAAAGGCTTTTGTGTAAAGAAATTTTTTTTGTAACTGTAGTTTCCTGTTGTGAGAGTTCTGCAATTTAATTTAAGCATGAACTACCTCAAACCATTTTGAAATAGCAGTTTAGCTCTGGGATCCCTGCAGACAAGACTCCCAAGAGAAAAGGGCTGAAATATCCTGAGGAAAGATTAAAAGCTTCAGTAATGTTCCGTTAAACCTTACTGCTTTTAAAATAAATGGACATTCATTGCTAGAAGACATTTTACCTGTAGATATTCATTTGGTGTCTTGTGTTTTTAAATAACTCTGCCTCCATATTGCAGTCAAATCTTAAGGTAACACAGGAAAGGATTAAGAAGAAATACATGTAATGACTACTAAGATCAGTAATGATAACCAGACTGACTAAAACTCAGATTTTAATTTCATGTGATGCTTGATATGGTTTCAGTATCTTACTCTCGTTGCTTCTTTGTATCAATTCATTAAAATAATTTGATGTGGCCTAGAAACTAAAACCATCCCACCTATGTCTTTTAGAGATGGTCAGATTAAAGTATGTGGGTTTTTTAATAAGCACAAATGGATATGCATTAAGTATTTTTAATGGAAACCTGAAACCACAAATAATTTTCCTACCTCAATGTTTTATAAGCAAAGCACTAAATCTTGGAATAGATCTAAAGCTCAAATCTTTCACTCTAAGCTGACTGCAGCTTTAAATGAATCTAGGTGAATATATGGTCTTAACCTCAGGACTAAATCTACTACAGTAACCCTCAATTTCACCAACATTTATGTTAATTTTTAGTGTTGTGGTAACAGCTGTAGAACCTCTAAAGTAATTAACATTTCATTGTAGCATGCAGTATGCACCTGTATGAGAAGGGATGCTCTATTCCACATGAAGTGTGATTTCTGGGGAAAATAATAAAACTTGGAATTCCTTTTCCAGCCGTTGCTCTGAAGCTTTGAGCTTATGTGATCCTGACCCTGAGAAATGAGGATGACTGAAAGCACAAGAGTGGTTTTGCAGTAGATCATAATACACATAGTACTACTGACTTCTTAGGCTGTTTTACAAGGATTATTATCATATGTATGAGCTACTCAGGTAATATGAAAGAATATTTTTTTTCTTCATTTTCTTCATTTATATATTGCTTTTTCTACACACAGCATTCAGTTATTTATTTAAGTTTTAAGTAATCTTGGTGAACATGGAAGGAAATACCATTTCTGAAAGCACCAAGGTTCTGTGACTGTTTTTTTTTTCTTCAGAAAGTGTTTCCAAGATCTCACCTCATATTCTGTGAAGTTTTGTTCTCACCACAGCATTTTATGTCTGTCTATCGTTGTGTAGTGGTTCTGGTGGGAAGGAGCAGCTAAAGAAAGCAGTAGTCATGAACAAAGAGGTGGTGTCAGATACTGTAAAGATCGGTCTTGTGATATACTCCAATTAGCTAGGATACACCTTGCATTTGCCTGTTTTAAATGGGTAGTCAGTCCTGTGACTGAAGCCAGTTGGTGATATGCTTGTTGGTGGCCTCAGGTTGTGGGCAGTTTTTCTTCTGGGTGCAGTAAATCATTGCACGAATCAAATATGCAAATATTTACACCCGTTTCTAAATTTGACCAGCAAAGAGCTTAAGTGAACCCACAAGTGGGAAAAAGCAGTATGTTTGGATGTTACAAAATTACTTGAAAAGCTTTTAGGAGAAGCTCCTAATATACAGTGTCATTGCGGAGAAGGTAGTTGGGATCAAGTGTCTTCAATTTTGCAGATATTTCCTTTATTGGCCCATCTGCTGACTTCTGCTAGGCACTGAACAACCAAAGAGATGTCTCTGCTTCTGTATGATAAGAAAGCTGCTGTCCACACACGGGTATGGATACTGGTGATAAGAGAGAAAATTGGTTTTGTTCTTTAAGAAGAATCTGCTCTCCCAGATATATGATGGGAGTTCAAAAATGAACTTCTGATCTGATGGAGTCTGCCTGGGATCTGCGGGTGTGTGCTGCATCTAACATTTTATAATTCTTACCCTATTTTAATTTTTTTTTTCCTTTTTTAAACCATGGATGTGTGATGGATTCATGTTGACCTTTCCAAAGTCAGACTTTCATTTGGCATTTCATTTTCCTCTGCTTTTCTTTTCTCCTGAATGTAAGATAAAATGCTGGAAGCAGAAATGTTTATGAGAGCCGTTTAGAAATATAGAAGAATTCAGCTCAAATGAGTTGTGATTGAATAGTCCTCACAATTGTTGTAGGAGTGAAACTTAATACACAGTTGCCATGGAGACCAGTTCTTTGGTCACTGGTCAAACACATTAAAGCATTTTAGTTCAGCAGTATTCTATTTGCAGATGATGCTGTACGTGATGTTAACAAGTGGTTTACCTCCATTAAGAGGAAAATATCTTTAAAATTACAGTACTTCTCTTTAAAGGGGAGATATGCAAAACTCCTTGAAATTATTTGAACAATCGGTGACCTGCATGATATAATTTCATGAAAATACTGTGTTCACATAGGAGTGAAAAATCTTTATTGCATCAAAACTTAGCCAGCTATTCCAGTCAGTGCTATGGAAATGTGAGACTGAATGGAAGAAGGCAAGATCTGCCTGGCAAGGCAACCTTCTTCCAAGTGAGCACTCCTTGCTCAGTTTTTGGGTGATCTGACATTTTTTTCCCCATTAGCCTTATTCCGAGTAATTCTTCCTTTGGGTGCAGGGCTGTTGTAAATACCAGACTTGAGCTATAGCATGAAAAGTTCATGCTACGAAAAGATTTGTATTCATCACTGTCTAATAAAATCTTGTTTTTTGTAAATGGCATGCTGAATTTTAACCATGTGACCATCACACACAGTTCAGCAGAGTACATTTAATGGAATAAATGGAAGCACACTATGCAGAAATGCAGAAACTCAGCAGAGGTAAACCACTTAAAAGCTGTGCCTGTAATGATTTTCCTAACTAAGTGGCCCACTTCATAAACTGATAACATAGAGACTTAGCTATAAAGGCACTTGATCAGGATATGGACAGAATGAAAAAATGAAAGGCAGAGCTGTAGCTATCAAAACTTATTCTGGTCAGGCAAGAGCCTGGGGCACTCTTTGTAATGGCCTATTTTCTGGCTAAGTCAAATTTTCATTCCTGCAGTCCAGCTAAACTGGAATGCTAAAATACAGCATTCCTCAGTTCACCCATGCTGTTTCAAATAGAGCCTGAATAACACTGGGATTTTTTAACTTTTGTGGGGATTTAGCATGACGTTTTCTGCATAACAGCTATCGGGCACAGAGGTGATCCATAGAGGCCAGAGGCTGTTCCCATGGAATGCTATTGGTATCTTGTACTGGTCATTCCCACTAGACTGTAACAGCATCCATTTTAGCTAGTATTATTTATAAGGAAGGTTTATTTTCCTGTAGTCTCCAAATATTACTCACTATTATGAAATTTTTAGAAAAGTCCTGTGGTTTCTCGCACAGATGATTTGGTGTATGCAAGTTAGACCAATCATATCAGAAATGGTGAAACTTATT
Source organism: Turnix velox (assembly GCA_013400935.1). Taxonomy (NCBI): domain Eukaryota; kingdom Metazoa; phylum Chordata; class Aves; order Charadriiformes; family Turnicidae; genus Turnix; species Turnix velox. The sequence goes on from VZTY01031544.1 coordinate 25,754, forward strand.
TTCCTATAGCCACAGATCTTGCTGCTATTACAAGGGCAAAATTCATAGTGTGGTATAGTATCCAGCTGTATGCTCTTCTTTGGTCAGTTAGTTTATTGAAGTTGTATTGGGCTAAGGATGCTTTCGGAACTTCTCTTCATGGAAGGACATCATCTTGCCTCTATAGGAGCAATGTTTTTCATCTCATCCCTCTTCCCACAGTGCAGACTGCTCTGTGCAAGGGGTGTATTTTAATTTTAGGTTTCCATATTTCCCTGTAGTTAATTTAAAACCCAGCAAAATGTATAAATCAGAATGTTCCTTTCACTTTGTCCTACACTGATTAATAGAGCTAGCTGATGTGTTTTCAGTTTGTCACAGTGTGTCATATTGTGGAACAAGAATCATAGAATAGTTTGGGTTGGAAAGGACCTGAAAGATCATCTGGTTCCAACGCCCCTGCTATAGGCAGGGACTCCAAGGTCCAGAGGAGGCCATGTGGTTGATGAGAGGGATGGAGCACCTCTCCTGTGAGGACAGGCTGAGAGAGGTAGGGCTGTTCAGCCTGGAGAAGGCTCCAAGGAGACCTTCTAGCGGCCTCCCAGTGCCTGAAGGGGCTCCAGGAAATCAGGGAAGGGGCTGTTTGCCAGGGCATGGAGCCACAGCACAAGGGGAAATGCCTTAAAAATAGAGCAGGTCAGGGTTAGAGATATCCAAAGCCAGGCTTGCTAAGGCTCTGAGCAACCCAATCTAGTGCAGAACATCCCTATTACTCTGGGGGGTGGCACTCTATGGCATCTAAAGGTCCCTTCCAACCCCACGACCCTATGATTAAACAGACCCCCGCCCCAGCGACTGCTCCGCGGGCTCCGTGTGGTGCCGCCGGCGCACGTGGGAGCCCCAAGCGGGCAGTTGAGAACTCAAGCTGCGGCAGAGCCTCGGCAGGCAGGGCAGGGGAGGGTGGTGCTCATGCATAAGAATTAGAAAATTAGTGATGTGTTAACACTTAAATTCAAATCTTGAGGCTGTGAATGATATGTGGCATGAAATTCTGATGTAAACTAAACAGCTTGCGTGTATGGAGGTTTTTTCACTAAATGTGAAAAATGTTTTTTTTCAGTAAGCTTTTTTGGACTATGGTTGACCTGTAAAAGGAAGAACCCCAGAGCTGTCACCTTCCGTTCAGCACTAGAAATTAGCAATGAATTCTGTTTTCATACTGAGCTTCATTTTCCTAGTTACATGAGGTTTTTTTGAAATTCTGTGAAATTTTACTCTATGTTCCATAATAGAAATATAATTTGTATATGCAGAAGTATGTTCCCGGTAAGCAAAATATCCTAGTGCTCTGGCGTTTAAATTTGGCTTCAAAATAAGGAGAAATGTTAAATTTTTTCACCGAGGTCCTCCTGAAATATTTCTATTACTACTATTGTGAGATGCAGAGAAAAGCTATTATTTGATAGTGTTTTTTTATCTGAAGTCTTCAATCCTACTAAAGGTGATAAATCATTTAAATATTACTTCATTAGATACAATTTCTTAAAAAAAGATGATATTTCTTATGTGGCATGTTTGGAATATGCCACAGAGCCTGTTAAATCAGTAGTGGTATAAAGATTTTTAGTAACATGTGGAGATAAGTGATGTTCATTGTTGTAATTTGGCATGGAGCCAGATAGTAAAAATGCCTGGATGTTGTGTAGACAAGGTAAGAGGGTGGAAGATCAGAAACAATGTTTTACTGCTCCTAGGGCAGCTGCTCCTGGGGGAGGATGAGGAGTCTCTGCCTCAGCTGTGTGTACCCAGATGTCATAGAATCATAGAATAGTTTGGGTTGGAAGGGACCTTAAATAAAGATCAAGTTCCAACCCCCTTGCAATGGGCAGGGACACCTCCCACTAGATCAGGCTGCCCAGTGCCACGTCCAGCCTAGTCTTGAACACCTCTAGAGAGGGGGCGTCCACAACCTCTCTGGGCAAGGGTCTCTGTCCCAAGGGTCTAGGAGAAAAAGAGGTTTTGTCTTAATATGAAATGCATGCAAATAGCAAAGGAAACCTCTGCTTCCCAGTTTCAGTGTCACTGACAGCTGAAAAAGAGGATGGGCTTCAGGACTAGTGATCAGCTCTGGTTGCTCTTTGTTCAGCACTTGCTACTTAAAAGACCATGATATCCAGGAGGGATATCTCTAGTACGTTAATCAAAGAGATTTAACAAGCACTCAGCCCTCTAGATACTGAGGTTCAATCCTGCAAATTGCTGTGCACTTGCTGGGGAGCACTTAGCATTTCCCTGACAACCATCATCACAGTCAGGACATGGGGACTTCTCTAGCTGAAGAGACTTCAGGAGTTCTTGGAGATACTGAAAAACTGGCTGGATGTCTACCTGCACCTCCAGGCCCTAGGGAGCACTGAACAATTCATATTACTGCAGGGAAGATCAAAATATTCAGATGGAATTGGAAAAGTTATTTAGCTGCCTAGGAAAAAAGACAACCTTGAATGATTAAGAACTGTGTGTGTGAGAGAGATATTAATAATCACATGACTGAGCATAGTATCTGATACAATAAATAATTCATGAACTCACAGAAAAGAATGACTCACCTCTCCTTGAAAAATAATTAAGAAAGATGTCGACTGATGCTAAGAATTCACCAAGGTCTGTCATTCTGCAAGAGAATGAAAACACATCTCTATTTATATTCTACTAAACCATTCTTAAATTCTTATGAAAGGAGGAACAAAGCAAGATCTTTCAAATAACTATCAGTGTCATTTGTGATTGTCAAAAGATCGGTTTCCAAAAAGTCCTAACTTATATAAGAGGCAACAAAAGAAATAATGCAGCCATAAATCAATCCACAAATGAGGCAAAAAAAAAATTACCTGAATTTTTGTGAAAGAGAGCTTACAGATTTTGTTTTTCAAGAGAAGCTAAAGAAATTCATTCTTTTGTCAGAAATGGTTGGCCAGTGCCGTGTTTCTTGTACTGGCTTGTTTTGCCGCTTCCCAGAAGGACAGGAAACATTTTTCCTTATCAGGTTTTAAAACAATACTGGAAAATTTGTGATTGCAATTAATGGTGGCTGAGGTCAGCAGTTCAGTAATGCAAAAAGCTGCATTTGAGAGGTGTTGGAAGCATTTTGCAGTGTACTTACCACAGAGTATTTTCACTTTGTTCTGTGCCAAAACAAATTTAATGTGAGAAAAGTCTCTCTCAGAGTATTTGGTAAATAAAATACACTGTTTTATCCCTGATACTTTCAAATTATGTGGTTTTCTTTTTTTTTTTTTTAATTAGCTGAAATGTTTCTTCTGTCATGTATTTCAGCATAATGCCCTCACTATTTCAGAAAGCAAAACACATCAGTGTAATTCCATGGTCTTTGCAAGGGCCAAGCAGAAGACAATCACAAATGAGCCTGAATGACCCTTCTATAATTTCTCAGTAATGTTGGAGACTTGGTTATAGTGCTCACACAATTTATTTTCTATGATAGCAGCTTAAGTAACTGCTGCTTTTTGAAACAACACATGAAGTATCTCATCATGCAGATGAAATACTTAGGTGCATATAGGTAGTACTTACATAGGAATTGTGTATGTGCTAAAGAGCAGGTGCTTTTGATTCAAATTTATCGCTTATGAGAGATGAAACATCTGATGTTTGGTTCTGCTAAGCATTGTTTGTCAAGAAAGGAAAGATTAATAAATGTTCACACATTCTCTAGCCTAGCTGTGTGAATACCCAGAGGTCAAGATCGTTGTCTTAAAAAAAGAGTATACCTCTTGTGGAGAGCGAAGACTAGCTCTAGTATTGTTGTATTTCCTTCCAGTAGTGGTAATTATTCTGCATTGTCCACTACACATTGCTTTTTTTGTGAATTTAACGAGATGAAAGCCTCATAACGAGATGATAGCCAGCTTTCCTTTGGACCTCTGCCAGCAACCCATAATTAAAGTGTTTTTGTGAAAGAAAACCACATTATAGTACCTATTGTGCATTATGTCCTTGGAAATTGACTGCAGTAATTGGAAAAAAAAATCTCCAATTTATCCCTCTTTCTGCAGCTAGTCACCTCATGGGACTGTGGCAAGTGAAATTTTATAACTGTATTTCGCGGGAATGCAAAAATCGACATAATAAAATATTTTACAGTGAATTAAGCTAAGTAGAATGAAGGAACTGGTTCCAGAATGGAAGTGTTCAAATATTAAATTATTGGGTGTGCCTACTGAGATTTAAGCACACACCCACCATTAATGTTTTATTCTTTCTGGGATAGATAAGACCTGAAAGTTCAAATCTTGTTTGCCTTGTAGTTCAACATTGTGGAACAGAAGTACTTCATAGTGGCTTTAGTCAGAGACCTTTGAGAAGCTACTGTGTATAGGATCATAACATTGTTTAGGCCCTAAAAGACCCATTAAGTCCAACCACTACCAAACCCACCACTAAACCATGTCCCTTTTAACTACTTCCAGGGATTGTGACTCAACCACTTCCCAGGGCAGCCTGTTCCACTGTCTTAAAAATCTTTTTGGTCAAGAAATTTTCCCTAATATCCAATCAAAACCCCCATTGGCACATCTTGAAGCTCTTTCTCGCAACCAATCAGTTGTTACTTGGGAGATAAGTCTGATCACCTCACTGCAACCTCCTTTCAGGTACTTAAAGAGAACAATAAGATCTCACCTCAGCCTCCTTCTCATTAGAGACTCTTCATTACCTCTTTGGATGTGCTCCAGCACCTTTGTTGTAATGAGGGGCCCAAAACTGAGCACAGTACTCAAGGTGTGGCCACACCAGTGCTGAGTCCATCTTCTTTTGTTAATGATTTTATAGAAAGATTTTTAATTTTTTTTTTAATGGCAGTAGCCAGATTAAGTTGTAGTTAGGCTTTGGCCTTTATGCTGCATAACCTTGAAACTCCTTGTAGTCTTCCTGAGTTGTCTGCCCCTTCTTCCAAATGTCATAAAATCTCCTTTTTTCCCTGAATTATAGCCAAACCTCTCTGTTCAGTCAGACTGGTCTTCTTCCCCACATTCTCATTTGACGTATGAAGATATCCAGCTCCTGTGCCTTAAAGATTTGTTTCTTGAAGAATGTCCAGCCTTCCTGGACTCTTTTGCCTTCAGGTCTTCATCACAAGGGACTCTGTCAACTTGTCTCCTGAACAGGCTGGAGTCTGCCCTCTGAAAGTTCAAAGTAGCAACTCTGCTGACACACCTCCTTACTTCTTCTCTAGGAATCAAAAACTCATCACTTTGTGGTCGCTATGCCCAAAATGGGTCCCAAGTCCCAAGATCACCCCCAAGTTCTCTGTTCACAAACTAATCTAATGGGGCACCTATCCCAGTTGGCTTACTCATTCTGACAAAATGGGACATACCTGGAAATGAAGAACCATCTATCAGAAAGCATTTTTTGGTCCTTGTCATTATGCATAAGAGAAGCAGTGCTTTTAATGTACATGAGTTATGAAAAAAGATAAGCATAAGGAGTATGAATAAGAAAATTAACTTCTACATTAGTCTTATTGTTGTTTTTTTCTTTAATATTAGAAACAATATTATTTGTATATGATGAATGTGTTAATTTACATTGCTTGTGCCAAAGAAATATGTGGATTATTTATCACAATAATCGAGGATCCATAAAATTTTCAGCAAAGTCTGAATATTAACTAAGTTGCTGAGGTCAAGGGCCAAAATTATCCATAGAATATTGCTCTACACTTTGTATACCTCTTTGGAGATGTACCTATAATTAACTCCTACTGAAGCAGAAACTAGAAAGTATTAATGATGATGTTCTTTTCCAAATATAAGCTGGGAAATTTGATGCAGACACTGTTTGAAGCCTTAGTTATCTGTGCTTTTTTTTCATATTTAGAGAAGAAAACCAAAAGCAAATCTATCAAGTTACAGGATACATGATGTAGAGCTGTGCACTTTATTTTTGTGTTGTCTCAATCAGACATGTATGGTAAAACAGGTTAAACACCTTGCTCCTGGTGGGTTTCTGATCATTGTATTTACAAATTGAAAAGTGTGAAGTCAGACTGCTTTAAGAACTGGTAGGAAAATGAATCTGCTTTTCCGATAGGAAGAATTAATCAAAAGCTTTCTACATATTTTCTGAAGTGCAGCACATTTTGAAAAAACTCTTCAGTGAAATTCTGGAAATTTACATGGAATTTGAACACTGAACCTTGCAATGGCATTATTGAAATGAGCCTCAGTATATTGATGAACTGCATAAAGTTTATTCACCTCATTCTCGATGAATTTCTTAATATAGACAGTAGTTTCTTTACTATTGTGTTGCACTGAAGTTCCAAATCATGGTGACATATGAATGATGTTAAACACTAAAGATCTTTTATTCACATGGAACCTGCTTTAGCAGAAAATGGATTGTTCTCTTCAGTAAAACAGGATTTCAAGTGTCATTGTATATAGGATCTGCCAACATCCCATTTCTTTCTGATAGCTGTGCCAAATAACTATGGCAGAACTCTTGAGTGTTTAAAATTAAAAAAAGAGGAAAATTTCAGAGAAATTTGTTTCAGACGTTTGTGTAATTCTCAGCAGGATGATGTTGTGCATTCCAGATTACATGGTGATTGAAAGAATTGCTATGACCAAGAGTCTGATTCATTTGCCCAGAGGAAAAATAGGTCCAAGAGACAAGAAACACTTTAAAAAAAATCCAAACACAAAAAACTTCAATTGTTTATACAACTTGGATTACATTCTGAACTTATTTCTTCCATGTGCCAAAACATATGGCAAATAACTTTCATGGACAGCTTGGGCAAATGAGGTCTCTAAGATCAGCAAATTTAGTTTCACAGCTGAGGCTTTTCCTCGAGATCCTCTCCTTTGCCAATTACAGATTCTGCAAGGCCAGCCTGTTCAATACTCTGCAAGCAAATGAGCTTACTGTCTTAAGTTCTAATGCTCAGTCCAAATCACATGGCAGACTGCTGTCAAGCATAAGCAGCTCTGAAATAACTGAGCTCCATTGGCAGGACTAGGGAGAACTGCTGGCTGACTCTCTAGGCTTCTTTAAGTATGGGTATTTATTTCCTTATCAAGGTACTTTCCTCATTATTATTACTGGTCCAAAGGTAGAGAGGACCAGAGATTTTCTCCCTCAGCTCTAGGTGAGTGCACTAGGGTCTGAGGATCATTCCCACCTTTTAGAAGTCTGAAAGATGGTGTTTAATTACCTCTCCCCTCGTCTGACCTGATGCAATGAAAACCAGAGTGGAACACTTTGGACTCAAATACGTGTTTCCATGGAGTTCTAGAATCTAAATCTGGGAGGAGGCAGAGACCATCTCTGAATGTATGATTCCTCTTGGCCCTTTCTTTCAAGGAAGTCTCTACAAGTTTATAATCTCTTCAGTTTCTTTTGAACTAAATCATTAAACTTATTTAGTATTTATATCAGTTACTTACAGATTTCTGTTATGGTTGTCAATTTTTGACTTCTAAATTATAGTAAAATTGCTAGAGCCTGTTTCAGACAGCTTTTTTGTGATCCTTTACCAAACTTGTAACTATACCTCAGCCTATTGCTTACCTAATTTTTAATCTTGTGTTTGTTTTAAAGTTCATTTAACTGATTTTTTTTTCCTGTTGTTCACAATCAGATTCACCTTTGGATGCTTAAATAGCTTTTGCCTTCAGAAAAAAAAATCCAAATAATTTCCTGGCAATCAGTACAAAGGGTTTTTTTTGCCCAGTGATATAAATGATATATGAATTAAAGTAAGCAAGTTTGTGAGTTCAGTATTCTCTCTGGAGGCTACTATTTCAAATTTTTTCTAACTCTGTATCACTGATCCAATGGAATTTGGAATGGAGGTTTGTAAGCTCTTGAATTGTAGTATTCAAATGAAAGATGTACAGAAATGAGGTAACATTTGCAAAATGTAATTTTGATCCAATTCCAAGGAGAACATCTTGTTTTGCTACAGATGTGCTTTAGCACTAACTGATTATTGCTTTAGCAGTAAAGCTATTTAAAATTCTTCCAAAATAAAAAACTGACACTGCGAGGTATAGCATTGAGCTATACCCTTTTCTCTCTTTGTTTGACTTGCTGAAAGTAAATATGTCCAGAAGAACTGATACAGCTTCAGCAAATCTTATGCTAATACTTTCCCAGAAAATGTTTTCTTTTCTGCTTAAATTATTGATTGAGCTATTAGAGGTCTGAAATAAAACTTTAATTAGTTGTTAGAGGCTTCACAAAGTATGGCCTGCTGGAATGTATGAATGGAATTGAAAGAGAGCCATCCAACTGCAGGAACTGCAGCCAGCAGAACAAGACGTTTATGCGGTAGAAACTTAACATCTGTTGCAGATTTCTAATCTTCTGGGCAATGTGATTTTTAGTTGGAAATTTACTGATGATTTTTAGCTGACTGCATTATGAATTATAACAAAGTATGTAAAACACTGTCTTCAATCGTTTTTACTGTCATTTTGAACTGATAATTTTAGATTGAAGTGTAAATTTTAGCTTGTCTGTCCACCAGCTAAAATTCCTCAGTTTTACAGTGCCCATTGTAATCTGCTCCTGAGATTATTTTCAGATGCTCTTCACACTGTATTCTGAAGCTTTTTACTTGATATGGAGAGAGAAAAGTGGGCTGTTTTGAAAGTAACAGAAGGAACTTAAGTGCCTGTCACTGTAAACCACTTCCATAATGTACTTAAAATGGAAAAAAAAATGTTTCCTGCTTTCTGGGAATTGTGATGACAGTGAGGCTTAATAATTTGACTATCGATCTTCTTAGCTGTCCACTTAGACAAGAAACATCTCTTTGCCCAGTCCTGTGTAAGTTTTTAGCAGTTGCACTATACACACCCATCTCAGACTGTAGCATTACTCTAGTGATTCCATTTCAGGGTAAAAGCTTATACTTAATTATCAGTATAATTGTTTCAGAAAAAAATACTTTCAGCAGATGGGAAAATAATAGCATTATCAATTGTCATGATTTTATTGCATGATTTGCAAAGTCTGGGAAGTTTTATTAATGATTCTGAAGACAGATACATTGTCATATCCAAAATATCTCCTACTTCTTATTATTGTCATCAGGACTTAATCTTTTCTTAAAAAGTATAGGTATACCAAAAAAGCCTGAAGAAGAGCTGAGAGCATAAAATCCTGTGCAATAATAATAATAAACTTTATGGTAATTGAGTGAGGGGTTATGTGACATTTCAGCAAAGGGGGATGGGGGCTGCTTTTCTCCACGGAAGGTAAAAATAAGGAAATCCTTACTAATAATCTTCTAGTCTTTCCTTTTTCTCTTTGATGAGGCTAAGGTTGGTGTACAAAATACAGGACACCAAAGAATGAAGGTAGTATTGGGAGGTTAAGACAGTAGAAATGTACCTGGTATGAAGTGTCATGTTGAATGAAACAGGAAGATTCAATGGAAAGGAAGAATAGGAATCAGACCATGGTGGCACTGGAGTATTTGGAGAAAACTCAGTATGCCACAGCAATAAGGCTGGCTGGATGGCAGGTTTTACAGTTCACAGATTTATGTTTTTTCTTTTCAATTTGGCTCATTTTCAAATTGGAACAAATCCATTTTTTTAAGAAAAATTTCTTTAGAAATGAAAATTCCAGGAAAATGTTTTGGAAACACTGACATACTGTGTTTCCAAAACCACATGTTTCCCACTGACCCTACAGCTGCTAAATGGAACTGGCATTCACCAAGCAGCTATGAGAGAAGGCAAAGAATGTGGCTCCATTTAGGGGTCTGATTCTGGATCAGCCACCATGGATTAGCATAAAATAATGAGTTTAAACTGAACTAGGAGACACTTTAGGTTAGGATTTATGTTTAATATAATTATTTTTAATGCATATTTTACATGTGTTTATAAATCCATTTCTTATATATGTATACATTTCTCTATTACTCTGGAAGGATGTGTGAAATTGCATGTAGAGTGGCCCTGCACAGCAATTCTAAGCATTGTAGTGACTAATTTTTGTTATTTTGTTTTACTCATTACATTTTAAAAGAAATCCATAGGCCATCAAACATTTGCAGCTCAAAGACTTTCAGTCTGAAGTAAATGAAAAACTGGAGTAAAGAAATGAAACTCTTCAATCTCTTCCACTCATATTTATCATATTTATGTTTGAATTACCTGATATACGTCAATGTCACCTGGAAAGATAACAGTTAAGTTTTTTGTAATATTCCCTGTATCCTACTTTTTTTTTTTGGCAGTGGCATAGCAACTAAGAAAAAGAAGTTTGAATTTTAAATGTTTACTGTCTAATACTCACTTTTGTGATCAGTTTGTACAGAAAAAACACCCTGAAAACAAAATCCCTAAGACTTGCAAAAAAATGGATAGATTAAAACGACAATAAATTACAATCTGGTAGATACCGTCTTGCCAGAAAATTATGAATAGCTCATGTCAAATATTTGCAATGATTCATTTACTCAGACTAACAGGAAATTATATGAATGAAGTGGGAAAACTACAAAAATTAAAGAAAATACTGAAGGCTTATAATTTTGTACAGATGTAAAATTATTTAGAACTCTTAAAAATATTGGCACTAAAATTTTTGATTAAAAGCTTCAATGTTACTTGCTACCTGAAAAAATACCTGAAGTTCTTTTACTTTAGCTAGCAAAAAATCTTAGCTGATCAGTGTCTCCTTCTACTTTCACATCATGCGCAGAGTGTTTGTTTTAAATCTGGACTGCTAAAATTATTTGGGAATCCAAAGAAGTTAAACTTCTGATATGGCTTAATACATTTATTAAAGTTTTCTTAGAATAATAACATTCTTTATTAGTATTTCATTGATTAGATTAGGTAACTGAAATAAATTGTGCATCAGCTTTTCCAATGATTTAGCTGTAACATAAAGTCTCAATTATGAATGAGACATTTCCCTTGAACAATGACGCCTTTGCTGGCAGGGGAGACCCAAATGCAAGTGGCAGTTGCTTCAGAGCTTTCTCTGAAATGAGCTGAAGTATTCTGGCAATTAAATAAGAGATGAAGATGAATTACAAATTAATACATTTTTGAAGACACAACTGAACCCACAATGCTTCTTTTATTTAGATATTTATTGATGTCTGTTCAGGAGAACTTATTTTAAAACATTCCTGCAGAAGAATTTCAAAGGTGATCAGCTGAGTACACAATTCCACATAGGATTTTGATCTCCCATTTTGAAAAACTTGTACGCAGTCAATATTTGTCAACAAGTTCTTTATCCATTTTAATTCTTTTTTTAATATTTCACTCTTACAATTCAGATAAATTTGGCTACTACTAGAAATTCAACCTCTGTGTATTTGCTGCAGGAGTGTTCATGACAGTCACAAATTATTTCCTTGAATTTCTGGTGGGATAGATGTAAATCTTGTAACCCAGTGTATGCCGAAGATGTTTGCAGTAAAAGAATGGTAAGCTGTTGTACATGTTTTTGAATGAATCTAAGAAAAATCTGCTATTCTTGAGCATTGATACTGAGAATTCATGACAGCTTTTGAAAGCAAAACCAAAAGAAATAAAAACGCATTTGAGACAAATTGTGTCAATGACAATGACAAATTATCTACTGTTTTAATAGTGTGTCAGTGACATGCATGGTAGCAGAATTCTGGTGTATTCACATATTTAACACAAAATTAAATCAAGTTTAGATGAATTGCCAATACTGGCTGATAAATATTATGTACATTTATATTAAAATAATATAAATTAGCAGATTCAAAGTAGAAGAGTTCTCAGAATTTCAACTTACCTATATAAACAGATAGATACATGTTAAGAACATGAATATATATTATTTTCCAGGGTTTTAATCTACTTTAAACTTGCTTTAATATTTACTTTAAAATACGTGATTCCACTGTATTTAGAGAATACGTTACAGTTTTAAGGCCTATGAGCACTTGTAGAATCCACTTCTGTATTAATTTTCAGCAATCAGCCGTTTGTAATTTTTGCTTGTTGTAATATGAAACTGAACACTTAATCTTGCAGAAATATTTATAGATAATAAAGCTGGCATGTAATTTGATACTTTTCTCAATTTAAGGGAAAACATTTGGTGAACTGTTAGTTATATTAATTGTGAATAACTTGACAGTGTTCCCATTTTTTAAGGTGTCAGTTTATAGTTGCATTGTAGGATAATCTTATCTGAACTCTATACAATCTGTTCCAAGGCTTGGGAGATTAAAGAACAAAAAGAAAGAGAAAAATGTGTTTTCAATCAATAGCTAACATATACATCCAAGTAAGATTATTTTTAGTTTTAAATGTACATTGTTATATTTGGAAATATTTGGTTTAACATTAAATGTTAGAAAGTAAGAGCATATAAATATATCTCTTATTGCAGTAAAAAATCATATTCAGGGTTTTATTTTTCTGTGGTTACATTTTCTATAGTTTCACCCATTTTGTTCTCAAAAGTCTCTTAGTAGTATTTAATGTAATAAGCTGGATTTTTGAGAATGCATTCAGGTAATTCCAGGTGGGCTATTTTACCCTAATATCCCCATATATTTTTATATATGCTATTAACTTACTCTGATTAGAAAAGCAATGTAGAGGTTGTGCTGTACCCAAGTTGGATGTTACTTTTACTTCTCTGTTTTCAACAGAGAGCCTCAACAAGCCTGGTCTTGGATGTCTCCAGAGATGGGGCCTCCACCACCCCTCTGGGCAACCTGGGCTAGTGTCTCCCCATCCTCCTGAGGAGGAACTTCGTCCTCATGTCTCACCCAACCCTGCCCACCTCTAGTTGCAAACCACTGTCCCTTGTCCTGTGTCCCTCTGCCCTAGCAAACAGCCCTCCTCAGCTTCCCTGGAGCCCCTGCAGGCACTGGGTGATGCTCACACTGCACTGGGGGCTGAAAGTCAATTCCTGATCTGGGCTTACCTGTGCCAGAAACCCCCTTTTGGGGCACATCTCAGTGTCTTCAGACACATGAATCAGTCCCAAAGCAGAGTTTGCAGAGCAGTAGTTGGTACCCCAGTGTAAGACTCGGACTCTCACACACACACTTTTCCCAATCTCTATAGGAATAAAAGATTTAGAAGATGCTTACAACAAAATCTTCCTCAGCTCAAACATCCTCTAGAGCAGTCTGAGGTGGGCAAGATGTTATATTTGATGGAAGGGGAGCACTGGCAGAGCCATGAGGGTGAAGCTCTCACAGTCTGCAGAGGGGAGAGACCCACTGGGGCCTCTCCTGAGCCTGTAATGGGAAAAGGGACTCAAATGCCCAGAGAGGTTGTGGATGCCCCCTCTCTGGAAGTGTTCAAGACTAGGCTGGACAAGGCACTGAGCAGCCTGATCTAGTGGGAGGTGTCCCTGCCTATGGCAGGGGGGTTGGAACTCAATGATCTTTAAGGTCCCTTCCAACCTCATGGACACAATCATTATCTTTGTTTCCCTCTTCTGTCTGAAACAGTTGTTACTGGTTGTTCCTGGGTTGCACAGGAAACCTGCACATCCCAGACCAACTTGTTTCTTTTGAAAGTGAGTTATAGCCATATTTCTTTACTTGTACTTCGATTAAAAAAAAAAAATAAATTTTTTTCTGACTGTTGCCATGGAAGCTGCAACTTCAGTTCTGTTGTACTCCCTGAAACACCTGTTAATTCTCTGACCTTTTCTCCAGACTTGATTCCTGAAAAGCACCAGTGTTGTCAGTGAAAATACAGAAAGATGGCAATATTCGTCGTTCCAAGGCCTGCAGGGTTCCATTCCCCACACTTTTAATTTTTCTGTGACTTTACATTGCAATAACATTGTCACTTAATATCCTAAAAAGATGCTGCCTTGTTAGATTAAACTTGATTTTAATTCCCCAGAGAGCCTTTCCTCTCTTTTGCAATTCTTTAAGGTTGCCTTAATGAATCCTTTGTCCTCGAGCATCAAAATGTTTTTGGATAGTGATTTTTGAAATCAGATTTGTAGGGATAGGGTAATAAGTCACTCAGGTAGCAAAATGGATTTGGTCTCTGGCATTGGTTAGCCCTCTCTGGTATTTTCTCTCACAGTCTGATGCCACTAACTGACCTGAATCAATTTCTTCTGTCTTTCAAGATATTTCTGGTCTGATAAACCTAGTACAATTATAGGATACCAAAGTTCTGGAAAGATGAAAACTAGAGCAGCTCTTTTAAAAGGTCCTGACAGGATATCCTGTTACCACATTCTCTACCCTGAAGAGTTATCCTGAAAATTAGTGTTACTGCCTTTCAGTAGATGTTAGAAATCACAGCTACGCATTCAGTCTCATATAAAAACAACTCTAAAATACTACTTTTCATAGGATCATAGAATTGCCTAGGTTGGAAGGGGCTTTTCAGATCATCTAGTCCAACTTAACTCCTACCAAATACCATTGCTAATATAAATGGTATCTCTAAGTACTATGTCTACTCATTTTTTCATTGCAAACAAGAAGACTACAAGGTATCTGCAGTTTTTATACCATCTTTATTTGCAAACATCTTGACTCTATTCTCCTAGTAATCTACTTTATCTAATCCCTCCACTAACTCAGTAGATTTACTCTTCAGTCAATGGAGTAAATGAAGCTTAAGTTCTTAATGTTTCTTTTTACGCCTTCATGGCTGATGGAAGTTAACGTTGGGACCAGTGTGTGTCTTTAACTGCATTTACTGGTTGTAAGCACTAGTTGAAATTCCAGGATAATTAATAGATAAAAAGCCTCTTAGTTCTTCATAGTTCTCAGTTTTCCTAGTTTTATTTTTTTAAGATGTCTTGTCTAGGTGCCTACACATTTTCAAATATTTGATTTTCTTTGAAGTGTAGTCTTAATTCGGAATTTCTTAGTAACAGCAAATAAATATGGGAAGTTACCTTTCATTTTATACTGTTGGAGGAACCAAGTTGCCCTTCAGATTTTCACTGCTTGGATTTCAGACTAGTAACTTAAAATCAACATTGACTTGTTAATCTTAATCAAAAGTAATTCTGTTTATGCTCTTTTGATTTTTTCCCCTTTTTTTTGGTGTACAGCTGTATAACTTTACAATACTAGCTATAGTGCATCTATAACATACTGAATTAAAACAAAAACCAAATATAAGACTTACTTTCTCCTCTTCACTTCTCCCAAATCTTCAGGTTCGTAACAGCTGATAAATCTAGTTCCTAGGTTACCAGTGTACCAGATGGAACACCCAGAGAATAAGAAAAGATAAGAAAAACATGTTTTATCTGCACATACTTAATTACATTTTCATATTGATCACTAGATAAGGTAACTTTGCTAAAAACACATTTTATTCCAGGAAAAAATGTGCTGCTTTTTGAATGTGACTAAAATACCTGAAAGGGTTTTAAGTTCCTAACTGTTAAGTTATGCTGTTGTGAAATATAAAAACATTTAATATACATGCAACCATTAAATTATGCATAATAACTTGTGATCATTGTGTATGCTGATAGGGAGGATAAGATGGGAGGTGTTGTGTATTTAGCTGGTCATCCACACCTGCAGAAAGCATACAACTCTTCTCACTGTGGTGGAAACAAGATAATGACAGAGTGGTGTTAAATGCAAACATTAATTCATTGGGATAAAATACCAGGAAGAAGTCTATCAATTAAGATTTCATATTATGAACAGAAAAATTATGTTATCTGTCAGTCTAAAGACAAATAAGACTATCGGAATGAAATACTGTATTCTCTGTTTACCACATAGCACCTGAATTAATTTTTACTACTTTGGAGAAGATTTATATTGGCTATTTAAGCTTCTCTTTTTGATAAATTTTCTCTATACACATTAAATTCTACTAGGGTTCTAAAGTAAATAATGAAATCATCAGCCTGTGTGATCTAATATTTTAGACTAAAAGAAAAACAAGACACCGTGAAAACATAATTAAATTAATACCAGGATTCTCAGCAAGTCTTATTAGTTCAGGCGTAGCCCTGCATGAGTGTAGCTAAATGGCTTTTGGACATGAGGTGGCTTCCATCCAGCCAATTTGGAGTCTGGATAGGGCAAGCCCGCAGCTTTCTGCATCTAGCAGCATAAGCACACACTAATCTGATCAGTTATTTATAAAAAGCACTTAAAGTGTTTGGGAAAGATTACATTCTGCTGAAATATTTGTGCTTGCATAGGTACATGTATACCTGCCATCTGAGGCTGATGAAACTTCTCCCAGAGATAAAAACCACTGCGTTCTGAAAAGGAAGCACCCCATAATGCTGTAGCTATGAAGAAACCAGAATGTGTTACTAATGTTTTCTTCATCGCCTTCCCCAGTAAAAGTCTTTGTAAGAAGAGTGATTTGAAGCAATTTTCTTTTACTAACAAGATTTATCTGATCTTTAAATTATTAAGGTTCTTTTGTCACATCCTGTGTATTCTGAGCCTAGCCTTGGAATGGGATCTCAAGTAGAGATAATTTGACAGCCCTAGTGGGCATGTTCTTTTTCTTGTTCCTTCCACTTCCTGAGTGGCATTCAGAGGCCACTTCTATTGGCTACAAAAGTATGGCAATTGCTTGGTGCTATTAAACTACAGCAGATGCAAATTTGAGATGGAGAAAGTCCTCAAACTGGCTTCAGTTAGTCACAACGTAACCTTTGCTGACTTAGGGAAACCTCAATTGGTTTAGTTAACAAATTAGCTACTCTTCATTAGTCAGTCTGGCTTCCTTATGTATCAAACATTTTTTGAAGGATAATGGAGCCTATGCTGTAGGACTGGCAATGGATCGTGCTAGCAAGCTTTTGCAGTGGTTCATATCAGCACAGTCACCTAATTGTCACCCTAGTTACTAGAACAGTATTTCATTTCAGCATAGTGCAGACAAAATTGGCTGCAGACAAATACTGATTTTTTAAGGTTAGACTGGGGCAGAGGGTCTTACTGCAGTTACTGTTTAATGTTTAGTCTGCTGAACATATACCAACAAGTGCATCAGTAAGATAGTTCCTTGTTTGCTGTTCAGCCCTAAGAACATTCCTGCAAACCCCAAACAGCCCCACTGCAGCCAATTATGTTGTATTGGATTTAAATCAGTGAATACGTGCAGAACCTCAACAATGCAATCCTAACTGAATGTCACACTCCAGATTTTTGTAATAGGTACAGAGACACAATACAAGAATGCTTCAGCTGAACAGCCCATCTGCTTGTAATAAAGAATATATTAGCAATAATTAAATACAGTAGAAATAAGAGGGAGAACACAACTCATGCTCCTATCATGGTGGAATAGCATTGCTATGTACTTAGCATTAATA
Source organism: Turnix velox (assembly GCA_013400935.1). Taxonomy (NCBI): domain Eukaryota; kingdom Metazoa; phylum Chordata; class Aves; order Charadriiformes; family Turnicidae; genus Turnix; species Turnix velox. Next base: position 43,076 of record VZTY01031544.1, read on the forward strand.
TGCAGTAATTATATTCGCAAACAGACAATTCCAAATCAGCACTGTAGAACTATACAATTATAGCATCAGTGTAATTAAGAGCAAAGCTTTTTGATGGCCCACAAACAAATAGCTATAAATTTGAATAATGTACTCATCATGAAATTGGCCGTTAATCAGATCATAATCAGCATTATAGCCAATCATAATAGAAATGGATTGCCTGGCTTAAGAACAAAATGCTACCTTTCAGCTCATCTACGGTGCAGATTATATGTGTGTGCATGCATTTCATCTCAGAGTCCTTGTTTCTTGAGCCTCTGGTTTCCTCTTCCTATAATCCTGTGAGTTTTGTCTGCAGTTAAGGAAATATATATTGAAACTAAGTAAATGGAGGTGAATGACTCTTAATCCATCAAAATTAAGAGACTATAAAGAAGTACAAATGAAGGCTATTGACATTGCTTATTTCTCTCCCTTCAGGAAAGCCATTTTCAACTGTGCAGATTTCCAGAGCATAAACAGAGTTAATGATGACATCAATTTCAAACTTACTGTTAACAGAATATTTTCACAAATGGCTTGAGAGATGTTAAGTGTCACAGATGACTCATATAACTGTAATACTCCTAACATGACATACTTGCCCATATTTCTCTTGGTATTATCTTTAGCAGTTTTGTGGTGATTTATTAGTTTCTTGGTCTGACTGGAAGCTGTTCTTCCCATCAAAACAGACAAATCTGTTTGAATCAGCTGAGCTGGTTCATCCCAGAATCATCATAGCCCAAAAAACACAGTAGGGCAGGGAGACAAGTTGAGGCCGGAGGTTTAGAGCAACTTAAGCAAATCTCAAAACTCATTTTGAAAGTGGTCATTTTCATAATTTCTGACTTGGACCAAAGCCTAAGAAATCAACCAGAGTGATTTAAAGGAATTCAGTAGACTTTGGAAACCAGTTATTTTCTCTGAAAGTTTTCAGTTGTATGAAAGGAGATTGTAAGGCTTGCAGCTCAAATGCTATTTTATTAAAAATACACTAAATATTATCAATATAATAATAACAATTTTTGACTACCTGTCTAGAACTAGCAACCTAAAGGATAATTAAGAAGCAGAAACTAATTCTCTTAGCGTCAAAGTGTGAATTAGTGCTTCAGAGTATTTATCTATTAATACTGTTGCTGTTATACCTGTGATAATAAAAATAAATATATGATATTAGTTTCATATAGCAGAGATATGTTTCTATTAGACTCACTTGGTGCAGCTGTAAAATATTGTTTTATTCATGTGATTCTCTCTTCCAAGTCTGAAATTGAAGTAAAATTTTTCAAGCTGGATATAGTTGGAGAATAATTGCATTTAGTTTGATGTAATTTCAACAAATAATTAGGCAATCTGAGAGAAAACATGACTGGGTTGATACTTGTGAAGTAAAGGGTGACGTTTTCAAGCAAAGAAATTATAAGACTACTGGCTGGGGTGGGATAACAATCTAATAGGTTAATGTGATTATTATGTTAGAGCAATTGTGAGGTCCTAGAAATCTAATTCCCTGGAAAAATCATGCATCTATTGGAATTCAGTACCAAGCACTTGAAGGGCAAAGACATTAATCAAGAAACTTCATGCAGGTTTGCCGGGGCATATTATGCTTGATCAAGCTGATTGCCTTCTTTGATGAGATGAACTGGTTCTGTGCATGAAAAGAGAGTTGTGAACACAATATATCTTGATTTTTATGACAGTTTGAACACCATCTCCCACAGCATTTTTCTTTCTAAGTTGGATGATTGGACTGTTGGATGAAAATTGGCTGGACCAACAAATTTGAAGGGCAGTAATACAGCATCTGTGATCTGGATGGTGGGCAGTAATGGGCTTGATGTTCAGATGAATACTATTATGTTATACGTCAACAGTGTAATGCATGGTGATTGCAGCTGCAGTGTATTTTATAATGGGAAAGCAGCTGACTGAGAATGGCAACACCTCAAATCTGGACAAATTGGACAAATGTGAGAATTATGCCTACAGAAATCTGTAAACTTCACCATGGAAATGCAGAAAGTGCTGTTTAACAGGCAGAATTACTCTGTACAGGCTGGCTGAAAGATCTGTAGAAATGGTCTAGGATAGTACATGTGATATCAGGCTGTACAAGATGACAGCCCTCTCCCACTGGGAATAATTTCTGCAAATACTGTACTGGGCTAAATTTTAGGGAGTTGACCACTAGCCAAAACTTACAATCTTTTTTACTTGTCATTGGCAAGGGCTCTCCCATTTAGCCCCCTGAAATTTCAAACATTCATAAAGAAGTAGGAGAGAATTCACCTGCTGGGCTACCAAGATGCTCTGATGCCTGAAGAACATCCACAAATAAAAGCTGAAGGATCCAGATTTTCTAGTCTGGCAAAAAGAAAATTAAGTACTAATCTAACGTCTGCTTACCACTGTTTCAAGGGTAGTTATGAAAACAATGGGGCCAGGTCGTTCTTGATAGAACACATAATGCAGCAAGAGCAATGACCACATATCTGTCTCAGACATCAAAAAACCCATTTCCACTGGAAATAAGATGCTGTACTGGAAGTACAGGTTATAAGATATTCATCTCTTGAGGCATTTGAAGTATTGCTAGACCAAGCTTTGGTCTACCTGATCAAATGTTGGCTGTAGTTCTGCTTGGAGCGGAACATTGTGCTAGTTGATCTTCAGAATTCCTGCCCACCAGCATCATTCTGTGCTTCTTGGCTTTGAAGGCTGATACATCTTTTTAGATAAAGGAGTTGTGTGCTGCAAAACTTTGTCTGGTTTTCATACAATCAGGTGAGCAGATAAAACCACCACTTCCACAGTCTTTCATTTATTGATAAGGCTAAGCTCATGCCTGCAGTCATTAATATCCTGTACACTGAACATTCTTTGAATAGTTTTATTTTTGATACTGTCTTCTTTTGGGACTCAGGTCAGCCAGATTGTTGCAAATGGATGTGAAAACCAAGTGCTTTTGGTTTATTCAAGGACTTCTAGTTCTTCTAAGATGGTAACTGTTTCGAGATTTGCCCTGACTTGATGTGAACTCAATGCATATAAAATCAGCATAGATTTTATGATCATGCTTTATATTACACAGGACTGCAAGGTTATAATGAGGTTAGAATTAAAGGTTTTTTTTACTTTTCAAAGACTTGTGATAAAGGCTATTTACTTGGAGGGTGATCATATTTTATGAAAGCTGGTGGAAATACTTTCCATCAGCAAATAATATTTATTTCTTCTTAACTTCTTATAGTCATTACATATAACTTTTGTTTAAAAGAGAGGAGATAAACCCCACCTGTGCTCCTACTCTATTGCATATCTTGTTCTAAGCCATTAATTTTTTCTATGTGATGTATGTCAAACATACATATGTGAATTTGAACAGACAACAACTGAAAGTGACAGCAATCTACACTATGACAAGGATGTGACTCATGGGAAAAGAGAGAAGTATATTCTGATGATCTCTTCCACAAACATTTCTTTAAAAACTATTTAATATTGTGGTACTAAATAGTGAGCTTTTTTCCTTCTTAATGGTGCAATTTCAAGGCAATACAAAGAAGCATAATAAGAACATATGGAACATGGACTTCCAAAAAGAAACAGTTGGCAAAACTGTGCTTCAAATTGCTGTCAGAATATCATCCTTTCGGCAAGCTCAGAGTAGAACAGATGGGAAAAGTCAAAACTGGTAATCTTTTTCTACACTTAACACAGCAGAGCAAGTTAACAGTCTAAGTCATCCTTGGCAAAAGATAATTGCCTCTTCATTTTTTCTTTTAATAGCACTTATGGCCAGAGTCTTTTTATTCGCTCTGTTTCTATAATAGAGCCAGAGAATCTCTATAGAATTTACATATGCACCGAGGCTTGTACAGTAGACTGTGACGACTAAGGCAGGACATGAAATTTCTCTCTTAGTGGACCACCGGACTCTATTGCATCCACACTGCATGAAATGAAAGCAGTATGATGAATGGGTATGGGATGAAGAGCTGTGCCTTGCTCCAGGATCTCTTTCCTGAGGATACCTAACTTTACAGGCTTTGTTTTAATCTTTTGGATAATCCCTTTGATTTCAGAAGCTTTTTTTCTTTGAATTGATCTATATTTACACATAGGCCTTCTGAGCTGAGCCTTTCTATCATGGTGTCTCATGTGATAAGAGAAAATACTTTCAGGAGAAAGAGAGATAAAGGTGATGTGTTATGGTGATATCTTTTTTTCCTTTTCTTTTGCAAAAAAATATTGTTGGATTGTCAAATTAGTTGATAATCTATATGAGTCAGAGATCATTAATTTTTTTTTTAGACCTTTATGAAAGTACATAGAACGCCATATCAAAGGTGAAAGGTAATTGATAAGAACTTCTTGGTGTTCTTCCTGTTCTATTTTGTTCTGTGGTAACTCTGAAAATCATCAGATTTGATACAGTTTCTCTTTGCTTCCCATTGGAAGCCCTTATGAAGCAGCACTAGCTCTATAGGCCACGTAGGTTTAACCATCAAAACAATGAATTTGAACTAGTAAATAATAGGACAGACTTATGCACTCCTGCTGCTTATGTTCTTTTTCTCAGACCTCTGTGGTTTAAGCAGGCATGCTGTGGCTGCTATGAATATTGGGGTACAGTCTGGAAAAATAAGGCACATTTCCTCTTCTCTTCCTTGCTTTGTTGCTGAGTCACATAGCTTTTAAATTTTTCCTGCTATATGGCCAGTTATGAAGTACTTAATGGGAGAAAGGATCCGTAAAACATGACAAAAAGAGCTGTATTTAGCTCAACACATCTTTCAGAGTAATTTCTACTAAGCAAGTTCAATTTCAGAAATGTCAATTAGCATGTAAATATCAAAGGATTATATGAGAACTTTGTGATTTTGCAAATAGTTTTAATACAATCCCAAAGAAATAAAGCCAAGTAGCAATGTATAAATTGAAGGAGGAAAGTCAGAAGCTGGTAGCTTTGTGAAACAACTAGGAACATATTACAATATGTTTTCAGGTAGAGTTCACACTTTATGTGAGCTTGACCTTGAAAACAAAGTGATTCAAAGTGTTACAGCATTTCTAAAAGACATAAAAGTAGAGCATTGATCATTCAGAGATAAAAAAAATCTTCAAAAACTAAAGTTCTAATGCTATGTTTCTTTAGTATTTTAAATTATGCTTGGTTCTTTTGGGAACTCAGCTTACTCTTCCATTACTGGTAGACTATTTATTTTCTTTGTAGTTTATTCAACTGAGAAGCTCTTGCAAAGTATATGAGAGAAGACTTGCTAAACAGACCCAGAAAAGTAATTCTGAAAATATTTTAGTGCCTAAAGTATTGCTGCCAAAATAGATGTAGGAACAAATGTAATGCTCTGATTTTATACATCAAAGTCAGACTTGAGGTGTGTTAAAAAAAATAAAAATATCCATGACTACTTAAATGATACAAATTGTTTTTCCTGTTTTCCCTTTAGAGTTTAAAGATAAAAATACCTTTAATTCATGCTGGAAGCAACTGTAAAGTAACTCTGCACAAATTGCACTCCATGCATTTTTACCTTCATATGACATTTCAAATTCTTGAATTTTAACTCATTTTCTTGAAGAACAAACTGAAATGAACAGGTCTCAAAGGAAATGAAATATTAACGTAAAAATTAGATCTGTGCCAGATGATAACATATGCCACAGAGCAGGTAAGTTAATAATTGACAGAGTCATTTATTTAACACTCTGAATCCCATACAGTGTATGGTTGTTGAAAAAGGAAATGTTCTTGTTTCAGGCAGTACTGACAGGTGACTTTGGTAGTATTAATTTTAAAAATTTAATTAGATCTGTAATGAGAGTTCACTAGTGACTTAAGTCTCCAGAAATTAATATTGAATTGAAACCACTAAGAAATAGAAACCCTCTTTTCAATATTTTTTTATGTTTGATACTAGTTATTGGTATATTTATTGTCTTGGTGCTCAGTTAGGCAACATTTGGAAAAAAATAGATAGAAAACCATGATCTATTTTTTGAGTATGCTGGAGACTAACTTGTTAAGAAATAAATTTTCTGTTCAAAAAATGAGATAATACAATACAAGTTCTGGAAGACCAGTGCTATTAAACACTCACAAAATTTATTTGGCTTTGCATTCAGCTAATAAAATGAGGTTATTTCTTGTCTGAAAGAGGATTACCCATACGAATGGATCCATTTTAGGTATTGTTCTGGCATAACAAGCAACTTGCGAAATAGTGGGCTTGAATTCTTTAGGTAATTTCTGTCACATCTATATTTTATTTTGCTCTGCAATCTTTGAAAACATCAATTTTTCAGTGCCAATTTTAGCTTTAATAAAGATCCTTCTTCAATACCCATTTTGGGTCTTAATTGTATTTGATTTTTGTGACCACAATGGTTTTAATATGAACTGCTGAAAGTATTAGGTTCTATGGTGATATAGGACAAATGAGTATAATGATTATTTATTAAGAAGAGGCAACTGCTTTTGCAATGTCTCCACCACCAACCTGAACTGTTTGCTCCCTTCAACACCTTGCGTGCAAATCCAATTTTGGACTATCATTTACTCTAAGAATCTGCTTACTTGTTTACTCTGAAAATTTCTTTTATTGTGGCCTTGTTTACGATCATGAAGGCCACACATGCATTCTAAAATACAAACATTCTTGTCAGATCAAAACAACTCAAGTCTATTAATGTAATTGGAAAGGATGTAAGGAAACCTCATATTTGAATTTCTGCAATGACTTGTAATGCCAGCATCAAGGGGCAATGCATAGATGGGTTATAGCTCCTCATCATACTAAAGAAAGATCAAATCATGATCAACCCTATTAGTTTTGGCTCTTTCAGTTTGTTTAGTGCATGAATCTACTTTTTCTCTACAGAAAACCTGAAAAAAGCTTGGTTTTGTTATCTTCTCCTTATGGAGTAACTTATTGGGACTTCTGTTTTTTGGGGTAAAGTATCTGAGAAAAAATTCTTCACACTTTTATCACAATGTTTACAAAAAAAACCCATATGTGATTTGGAAAGGCTTTAACTCCTCTTTTAATAAGCTTGGTGATTGAAATTTTATAACTTTTCTGTTCAAAAGACATTTTCCTCCACTGAATTTCTCTTAGATGATTGAAGAATTACTGGAGGCATTTCATAAGAAATGATTATTCTCTACCTTACAGTGAAATGAGAAAAGCTTTATGTCTTTTTTAATTTATGTGGCTGAGGAGCAAAACTCTTAGTACAATTCTGTCACCTGATGTTATCCTTACAGATCGAGAGTTGCCTTGATTGATCTATAGTTAAAATAAGAAACTTAATGTGTTAATTTATGTCTCTGAATGGCACTTAATGCATGTGTGAAATATTTGTTCTTTGAAACTTTATCTGCACTTTATGATTTGAGGAAAAGCATGTAAGAGGGATGCTCTATATCTCCAGGCATGATGATTGTCAGTACAAAAAAAAGAGTGGTCTTGAGGCCATATCCATACTATGGCTTTTAACCATACTGTTAGTATGATATTTTAGTTATGATATTTCCTTAATTTGCTATACAATGTATATCTTACCCCATCAAATTTCTGCAAATGCATTAAGAAACAAATCTTCATTTAGTTAATAACTGAGAATGAGGCTACTGCCAGACACTGGTAAGGGGTCATTGCTAATACTGATCATAGAGAGTGCTTCATGCTTTCTAGTTAGTTTTCAGACCTTCTGTGTCCCAGTGGCAGACTGGCAGACTCTGGGAAAGTGAAGGACTAGCCATGCTAGAGGAAAATTTAAATTAGGGACCACTTCCACAAAAAGGAAAAGAAGAGAAAGAAGAGGCTTAATGGACATAAAGTTTTAGTAGGGAAGATTCTAATTAGATATGAGGAAAAAATCTGTCACATGGAGCTTGAACTGGTTCAAACTCTGGAGCAGATTGACTTTAGACACCCCCAAAAGTCACCAGGACACTTTGGTAATATGGCCAAACTATAAAATTGGATCAAATTATGATCCTGCATTATCAGCTGTGGTTAGTCGTCAGAAATAGGAACTTTCTGTCTCATTCTGCTGTCAAGCAGCACAGTGTAGCTGCTTCATTTTCATCTATTGGAGACAAAGGACCTGATAAGAGGATGTGATGAGGGCAAGAATCTCAGTAAGACTGGAAGGAGAGTCTGTAATGAGTGCAGCTGAGAGAATCAATTAATTGCCAAGGATCAGAGATTGAAACAGCAATGCTGGCTTCTGCATGGAGTGCTGGGGAAGGTGTTGGGACAAGGGAGGAATAATATGTAATTAAGTAATTACAAATCTATCTTAATGTCTATTCAAAAGGGAGGTGAAGTGAATTTTTCAGGGGAATCTAATTCTGGAAATCACAGTTGTTCTCTCAGTGCTATAGCTTTAATTCTCTTTTAATGCCCTTTTTCCATTTGAAGTATTCTTGACTATAGAAAAAACTAATTTTGATTTTTTTTTTAATTTGAATTACAGTGGAGCTGAGTCAAGGGCCTGGTTTCAATTGAAGAGGATAAAAAGATAGTAAACAGATCTAATTTAAATATATATTTTAGTGGAATTGCTTTCCTGGTAAAGATTATTTCACACACTACCATTCCCCTGAACTTTTAAAAATAACATAAACATACAAACCACACAGTAAGGGAAATCTGCCCTTAAAAATAAGCAAAAGATCTTTCCTCAGCAGATTTGCAAAATTGGTATTTCAAAACCTCACTTATTCTCCAGTATTTTGAAGGCTAAAACACTGGGCACAGATCTGTTTCTGATAATTTGTGAGCTAATTACTGCTAATTACTGGTGCAGCTGTGGAAAGAGAAATTCGGAATATTAATGAAGCAAGGATTTTTGTTAACTTTAGGTTTTTATTCACTTTTTTGTATCCTACCCTTTTCCAGTACACGCAGCCAGAAAATACAGATCAACAACAAAAACTGAGAACTGTTATGTGATTGTTTTTTTAACTTTCATAATGGAGAAAGATTTATACTTTACATTAATGTGCATTAAATGCAACCAAACTTCCTTAATGTCTTGGGATAATAGGAAGATATAAATGTGGAACCACAAAAGAGGACAAAAACTCTGCAAGCTACAACCAGCTTTTTAGAAGGGACTTTTGCCCTTTTTAAGGTTACAACTTGTATTGCAAATTTAGATAATTATTTGAAAAGATATGTGAAGTATGAGACTTATTTATTTATTTTTCCTTGCATGGTGCTTATTGGATCAGCACTGCTCCCTAAAGTATCTGGGCATTTGCATTTTTTGGTGTAAGTATGCCTGAGCTGAGACAATGTCCCTGTGACAGGTTTCCAGGCTAGATTTCACCCTCAGCAGCCATCCATGTGCTAAGCAACCATTTACTTTCAAATGCTGCTGAGACACCTTGATTGAAATTGCAAGAAAAAGCAGACCACTGGAATCTAATATTTCCACTGAACCTTATTCCTGCACTAGAGAAAGTTCTTTCAGCACCTGTGGCATTTGATTTACAGCTGATTTATGACATGGCAGATTAACACATGTACAATCTGACCAGCCTCTTCTCCCAGGTACTCCTCACACCCAGGCAGGAGCAGCCAGGAGCAGGATGTCCTTCCAAAACAGGTTCTGCTGCTGGGAAAGCATTTTCCTGGGGCCTCCTTAGACTATGGCAGGAGCAGAGCCTTCCATAGCTGATCTTGGCATGCCACATCCCAGCTGTGGCAGCAGTTTGAGCATTGAGCTGCAGACGACACCCTTAGTACCTAAAATACTTTTCTTTTGCCACTAGACTCCTTTTTACTTCTGACATTTGACGTAAAAGAAGACTTTCTGAAAGCATACTTTTCTAAGGATAAAAAGGAAAATGGACATTATTTCAAATTTGTAATTCACAGTGTTATTGGTGTGAGTCCTGAACTGCCAATAAACTCAGGCTGACGATTAGTTCTGCATTTGTTGATAATGGAGGAAACTGTAAAATTTTTCTTGAGGAAATAAACGTATCTGAAAGTCTGCTATGTTTTCTCTACAGTGCTTTCTTAAAAAAAAAAAAGATGGGAAGAAATATTTTTAGTGGCATTAACTATTATAATTTTGCTTAGGAATCTCAGCTTTTCCTCCGGGAAGAAGCTTCCATGTGGTTTGGTGTTTTGCCTACTCAAATGTCTACCTTTTCTTTGGATCTCTTTGGTCTTTTGATATGGAAAGCAATGAATCTGGCTGAGCCTCAATAGCACAACCAGCCCAGGAGAAGTGTTCTGAGCAGCAGGACTGCAAGCTTGTAGAAAGATTCCCTATTGTGCCATGACAGTGTTATGCATCAAAAGTTATAGAATAGAGGACTTGTCTGTGCATGTGGTTATTAGGAAACTCACAGAAACAGTTTAACCACAGGACTCTAATTAAACATGAATTAAGCAAAATGGCTTAAAAACTGTTTTGGTATGCCTTTTTTCCGGAGTAAATCACTTCTTGCATGCATTTAACTCTACTATGAATAGTCCCATTGATTCCAGTGGGACTGCTCTCAGAAGTAAATTAAACACTCGTTAAAGTTTGCAAGATTAGCTCTTTCACAGTGGAATTATTTTGAGTATATATTGGCTCAGTGGGCAGGAGAGTAGGTCTTAAGTTATCTAAGAAGTATTTCTCAGATAAGGTGATAGATTGAATTGTATTTTTTAACATGGAGTTCTGAGACTTTAAACTTTAGTCTAAATTTGTGATAAATGTGATCCACACTGTACTTTGGGAACTCCATAGGTTTGGTGTCCTGAATATTAGATCCATGTCCTAAATGATTTATGATGATCAGGCTTTACTTCCATTATTTGGCTTTGCAAGCAATGCTATTTTAAGGAAAATTCGTTTCTCTTAATGATATCATTGCAAAAAAAAAAAAAAATATATATATAGGACTTCCTATAACTATTTATGTATATATACACAAATATATAAGCATGGGTTAATTCAATTTTTTGACATAGAGAACAGCTCTGCAGTCAGCTGTACTCACACAACATGGGAGATGGTATGGTGGGAACCACAGCTCAAAATGCAGACACTTCTTCTCCATTATAGAATTACTGTGTTTGTTAGGTGGCCCTGCTAGGCAGGGGGGTTGGAGCTACATGATCCTTGAGGTCCCTTCCAACCCGGGTCTTCTGTGATTCTGTGATTCTGTGCTACAGTCTTAGCATGCTTACCTTCAAGGGGCATGAGCCCAGGGGCAAAATGTTCAGTGAAGAGCCTCAAGTCTCTAGAAGAGATGAGGGAGTTAGATGTGTGGGATTGTAACGTAGAACACCCATTGACAGGATCATGATAATGTCACCTACTGTGACATGGAAAGGAGAAGGGTTTCTGAATTTCGTTGGAAGCAAGCATTTTAGTATAATGACAGCAGCAGAACATAGGAAGTCAAAGCAGAAAGCAATTTTTTTTAGGGTTACCTACTTAATATCTGAACCCAGAGAAGAGAATCAGGTGGTAAAAACTTATCACCTGCAACTTTTTAATATGCAGAAGTAGAAAAGTAAAAGTGAATGGGATTTCAAGGATTTTTGTGGAAATACACAAAAAGGATATTAGAAAGAAAATAAAAACAACAGAAGTAAAGAATTTCTTAAATATTCTGCAACTGACCTTTGAGAAGCAACAAAAAAGCAGAAATGCATGACATAATGTATTAAAAATCTATAATATATAAGGTATTAAAAATACATCATGTCATCTTTCTCTGTAAAGTATTGTTATCAGAGTCAGCAAGAGTCCACTACAGTGACAGCCTGTGACTTTTGAGAAGCAAAGAATGCCTTTAAATATTCTGTAGTGGCAGATAAAAATCTAGCAAGAAAATTCATACCTGTTCTTATTCCCTGCAGACAGAATTTCTTGTATATGTCTTCTGTCAGCTTGATTAATATTAGTGTGGAGAGGGAGTTCATGGTCAGTTTGCTTAGCAGAGGTTGTTTATTAAGAATAGATGATGGCACTCTAGGTCAGATCTTGCTCTATTGTTGTAGTAACAATCCTTCCCCAAAAGCTGACATTTACATGATAATAAATATCAATAAGCAATGCATACCTATGGTATGACAAAAACCTATAGAATATTGATTGTTTGCTTCTTCTCTGGCATCTCTTGCTTCTTTTGTGCTTGTGACTTCCTCAGGTACAGCATTTCGCACTTGTTCCAAAGAAACTGTTTCAAGAGAGCATCTGCTTAAAAGCCATTGTGCTGCTAACTTGAGAAATTGCATCTTCAAAATATTATTAGATTTGTTCACAGTAGCTGACTTACACTTGGCTCTCTCTTCAGCTTGCTGTAAGGAACTGCTTGGAATCACAACAGAAAATGCTTGGCAAAAAATGACAGCATGAGAAGATATTTGCATGGAGAATTTTTTTCTTTTGTTAAATGTAAAAATTGTAAGCTGCAGCAGAAAATTAATCAAATACTAGAGTATATTTTAACATAAAGGAGAGCAAATAGCAAACATTAACAACTGCACACATAATAAATCTAGCACAGAGGAATGAATGATCATGCTCTCACATGCACTAACTCTCATACATCCTTGTTTGTGTTATAAATGAATGTGGAAGCCTTTCATTGATGAAATAGGAGATCCAGTTGCTTCCAATCACATGCACAAGTGAAAGCACGGTTGTAGCTAATTATGCAGTCATTTGTGTCTCAGATGCAAAAAGGAATAGCTCTCCACGTGCCACTTTTTTCCTCTCCAAATGCAGAATAGAGTCAACTAACATTTTAAGTCTCCAGATGTGTAACAAAAGGCTCCTAAATGAGAAATGTGAAAGACAAGGGGTGTAGGATGTTGCTTCTGTTTATGTGGTAACACAAGTAATGTATTTCTTTGTTGTGGATTGAAACTATCCACTGATATAAATACAAAAAGTAGCATTTTGGAATGCTTTGTAAATACAAAAATATTTTTGTGATTATGAACTTGATCTTGGGAATGCTGTACTATTAGATTGTTGTATATGGTTTCCTTAGCAATGTATAAACATTACTAATTAAAATCTGAACTCTCCTTTCTTCTTTCAGGCTGACTTCAGTTTTGCAATGAGTAGAAATCAACCTTCCACAGTGTGGGCTTTTTTTAACCATATTTAGTAAGGTTTTACTTAATATGCTCATCTAATGTGGATTTGCTTCACTGTGTCTTCGTTTCTTTCTATCTTATATTTGTACCTCTATATATATAATGAATGCATAAGGCACTGATCCAGTACAGATCATAAAATACAGTGTGAAGATTATATCTGAAATTATTTTTTTTAAAGCAGATGATTTCTGTTCATTTGAGTAGTCCTGACTAACAAAGCCAAACTTATGCTCCTTCATATTTAAATGAATAGGCTGGAAACTCCTTTTGTGAAATGTTACCTTTGTCAAAATGTAGTATTTTGGTAGAGAAACTTGTAAGAAAACTCAAGTCCAGTTAACGCAGGCTGAATTGGTTACTCCCATTTGTCATCTCCATGACCCTGAGAAAACTGGTATAAACTGAAACTGAATTTGAATGCATGTTCTCACGTAAGATGTGAAGTCATGGGGCAACAGTAGTTCTTCAAGTCTCTTCTCTATGGTACTTCCCCATCTTGCACACAATACTTTAATATTCATTAGAGCACACAGCGTGAGAAGTGAATGACTTTCTAGCCTGTAGGTTCCAGTCCCTGATCTAGAAAAATATTTAATAATTTATGCAAAGGGAACAGCCTCAAAATGAAATAATGAGGAGGCCCAGTGAAAGGGCTTTGCAGCTCCTACTTCCAAAGTTCAAGGGACATCTTGGTATACGAGCTGTAAGCATTTATTGCTCCTGAAAATAAGGTCTCTAGAGCTGTAAGCAGATTTCCAGAAATTCACATACAATTATTGAAAATCTTTAGTCTCCATCTAAGAAGAGGAAAGACTCTTGAGACTCTTGAGAGTCTGTATCTCAATTTAGGCAGTATGACAACCCCTGCTATTGTACTAACCAGTCTCTCCAAAGTCTCTATAAATCTTAACAGAGGAAGGAGTTGCATATTTAAGTCTCTAAGAACTGAGCAGAATGAATGTCCAGTGAGCACATGCAGTAGTATGTATATGAAGATTTTAGGCATTTGAAAATTCCCAATAATGCTTTTTCCTTGCCCTAAATAAATCTTCAATTTACCTGTGCATGGAAAAAATAAAAGAGACTGAAGGAAAGAGAGAAAGATCACCTTCCCACTTTCCTGAGTCAGTGCCTGTGTCAGAAATGCACAGGGCTACTCACTGATGAATTTGACCTCTCACTTACAGAAAAACATTTCTGGTGCTTTTATTTCAAGTTTTTGTTGAATCAGCTTTTGTGACTGAACGTTTTAGGGAAATCATAAATGTGAGACTGAAGAAGAGCAGAAGCAACATGGGAGAAGGCATGTATTTCTCAGAATGAACATCGGTTCTCTGAAGTTACTGTTGCAGTGTTTCCTTTTTAACTGCTTCTTTGCCTCCATGAACAATGATTTATATATATTATAGACAGGAAAACATAATTGGGCGACTACAGGAAGGCAGGGATTACATGATTAGCATCACTTTCCTCCCTCGTTGCCTCTGATGAATTCAGTAGTTCTCAAAGGGGCATTGGATTGGCGTTGATGGAAAATGCTTCCAAATAGCATGAATTGGAAAACACTGCTCTCTTGTGGCCGAAGGGTGTGCGAGAACTGGAAAAGGAAGGGTTTACTTCACTTTCCCTCTTAGATCTGGCTTTGCACCTGTAACAATGAAAACTCTTGCATAAAAAAATGGAGTCTTAAAAAAAGTAGATAATTTGTGAGACTTCGTACCAAGAGAACTGACAAACTTCTCCAGGTAAATTCAGTTTGACTTAGGCTAAACCTCTAACTTCCAAATACCACTTCCAGGTTTTTAATTCTGAAATTCACTCATCCATCTGGTTAATCACAGTTTGGGAATACTGGCTTGACAGAAACAGTGCCACTGGTGCATTATCCTAGTTCATTTCAGGTTTTAGCTAAGATCCATAGGCTTCTAATGGTTTTAGAAGTTTATTTTAGAAACTTCAGGAATTTGGTTTCTTACTTCCATAGCTAAGGGATCAGATTGTCTTCTCTAGTTGTATCCAACAGCTTGCATCTCTCTTGTACACCCTGTGATCTCCTGAAGACTGATCCTGTAGCTGAGAATGCAGCTGTAGTGGTCTCTAGTAACGAGGGGCTGAGGTGTTTGTAGGGAATTTTCATTGACTTCGGTGGAATTCTGTGCTTTGTTAGTTTGGTAGAATCCAAAAGTTTAGGCGCTAATTTTGGTTGATAATTAATACTTAACAATCTCCTGTCAAGGAAAACTGTGCTTACCATTTCTATCTGTTCTTTCCAATCTCAGCTGCAAATTTTATTTTCAAGATATGATCCTGTCTTAATTATGGCTATTGAATTTCACTCTGTAACATCTGTCTTCTTTGACTGATAATCTATTCTCTGTCTGAATCTCAGCGAAGCCTTCAATCCATAAAATGTCTTTCTTAGTTCATTAATACCTTAAACTCAGGAGAAAAGTAAAGACTCTGGGGACAGAGATATCTTTTGAAATAATTTATTAGTATCCTTTGTACAGCATAATGATACTTGTTTTAGAATACTCTCACTATAGTGTTGCAGTTCCTAACTTCTACGTGTAAATTTTCATTTTTTTTTCTTTCCACACATCTGATATTCCTTTTCTTGAGGATAAACTGATAAATTTCTCAACTCAGAGACTACTTCTGATTCAGTCTTTATACCGGTCATCCAAATCCACAAAAAGTGACATTGATGAGAATTTCAGTCATACATGCTTTCAAATGGTAGAGATCATGTAAAACTTTAGCATTCCAAAAGTAAGCTTAAGGTATTATTCTTAGACTGTTGGTAGCATCAAGTCAAAACAGAAACAGGAAATGTATTGCTAGAAAATAAGTAGTGTGTCAGGGAGTAAGGACAGCCTGCTTTGCATTCTACACTTCAGCAGTGAACCCATGTGAAAAGTGATGACAGAATTGGTGTTGGCACAGTTAATTGCATGTGATTCCTAGTGTTGTATGGTTGAAAGATTGTTGTGATCCCTAAATATGGGAGGAAGAAGTAATTAATCGATGAAATAGGAAAGTGTGTAACAATGTGATAAGAGATAGGAGTTTTGACAACTGAATTTAAATTTTTCTTGCAAGTGGGTCAGTAGTGGGATGGAAAGCTCTGACCTTCTGAAGAACCCATTCTGTTCATGTGCATTTCTTTGGTTTTATTCCTCTCAGGACTGTATTTTGTCATCACAAGATTAATTTGGAGTAATTTCAGAATCTCAGATTCTTGTGATAAAAATGGACAGAATTCTCTCTCAAAAACCCCAAAATTGCATGCTATTTTTTAGCTGCATTAATTCTTCATATGTGCAGGAGAGTACCCTAGGTTAGTAGGAACAGCAGAGTGCCCTTTCTGTGCTCTGATACTGCATAGCAGAGAACTTTGAATAAAGCCTGCGTGCTTATCTGAAAGGCAACCAGCTGCTTTGCTTCCTTGCTTATTCTCCAGATTCTAAAATACTTCAACACTTACCTCCCAGTCTTGATTTATTTGATATCCCTTAATTTGTAACATCTCTTTCTCATTCTGAGCGCTGGATACTCTGAGACGTGAATGAATCAGCAGTGGAGTTCTAGCCAGTAACTGTTCAGCAAAATGAGTAAAGGATTGGTTTTGGCTCAAATTAGTGCACTGTGAGCACATGTATGCACTGTATTGCAACAGATACAGAAGTAATTTCTTGATAGAAATGTAGGCAATTCTTTTTCAGAAATTATTTTCATACTGTATTTAAATGGAATGCATACGAAATGGTGTTTAATGAAGGTTGACTTCCCTCTTTAAAGTAGTCTAATAGATTCTCTTGGCCTATTTAATCTTTGTAACAAATTAAAAAATATGACTAATGTACTAATTTTTATGCCTCTGGACTCATTAGTTCGAATGCTTTATTTTAGTCATCAGAAAAATCATTGTCTTCCTACTAGAGGTTAGTTGCCTAAATATGCTGCATTTCAGATTAAATCTTTTTTAAACTTGCCTCTGCCCAAAGAAGCAAATCCAAATTACAGAGATTACTGGTACAATACCTTGTAAGGGTTTCAAAGATCTATAGGTAATATTTACTGTATGTGTATTGTTTCTACGGTAGCAGTCCTTCAGCTGTTTCATTACTGCTTTCCAGCCCAGATATATATAAACTAGATGGCAAGTGGGTTGACATTTCAGTTTGAGTCATGCCAATTGAAATCAACAATCTCATGTTAAGTATGCTAATCCTTACTTGGAAAGAATATCCCATTTGGACTACTGAGTTTTCTGAGCTTTCATTGAAGAGGTCTTCATGCAGACCTCTGTTGAGATCTTCTAGGATAAAACAGACTAGACAAGAAGTCAAATATCTTCTCTTGAATAAGATTAATTGGGAGGATATAATGTGATACTTATGATTAGACAGTTGTTGACTTTTTGTTTTTTCTTGTTTGTTTGTTAATTTGTTGGGGTTTTTTGAGGAAGAATGCATTTTTCGACTTGGGACAGTGCTTAATGAGGTTATAAGAGTGCCAGATGAATTGAAAAGTTCTGAAAGTTTGATTTAGGTTGACACTCTAGGTTTTTTAAACTGGCCTCAAAGCTGTACATCCAGAAAGCCAGGGGATCCTATAGAGGATGCTCCTGCTGCTCAACAAACTGATACTTTCCAAAGGTTCCATTAGCCCAGTTAAATTTTCAGGGAATGGGACAGAAAGCAAGCAACAATGACACCAAAAGGGAAAAATGTTGCTTTTAATCAACCTCACCTGGTGATCTGAAAAGCAAGCTGCATCCTGTCTTCACTTATCATCACTAATGGAAATGTGATACTTTGGCTGAATACACTGTTTTCTATGGTTGGTCAAAACCAGTGTTTTTCACTCCTCCTTTCTTCTTCTGGGAAAATTCTCAAAGGATAATTTGAATAAATTGGCTCAAATGTTTGAGGGAGGACTGAGTCAGACATTTTAATGACATGCATTTTCTACATTTTAAATAAATTTGAAGCAAAAATTCAGGTTAATGATCAAGTCATCTCCTGCAGTGTTCTGAAGTTCTTGTCCTTTGCTCCTCTCCAATGAGAGGCAGAAGAGGAGGGAACACTTAAAAAGCACTTGACTTTTAACTCTAGAAATATTTATTTTGAAAGTTCAACCAATTTAAAGTTGTAATGATGTCTTTTTAGTTGATCGAAAAGACACTTCCTGTAATGTCCCTGAAATCCTTCACTAAAGACTGAGTAAAAGCAAAGGGTTTCATAAAGTACGTGATAAAATCCAAGAGTTTAAATCTCTGATATAATTCATTGGGAAGGTCAGGAAAGCTGGAAACACAAGCCATCAAAATTATAAGCCTGCTTCTGGCTAAAGATTGAATATGGTCTTTACTGAAGTTTTGCATTATTCTAGGAGTTTTACATAATCATGATTCAATTTTACACACATCTCTGTTAACAGAGCTACAGAAGGAAGGTGTCAGCTAACTGAGATGGTTTAGGCATAAGAAGCTCTTTGTTGCAATCCTGTGGCAGAATTTGACTTACTACTTGTGCAGATTTAGTAAAGGGCTTAAAAAGTCTACAAATCCTCATTATTATCTCCTGCTATAGAGTGTGCGTTTTCTGATTTTTATGACTCTGTGATTATTGCATGTCTGGCAATTTTTTCTCATCCATACTCTGGCAGTATCCAAGTTGGCTCTGTATAGCTTGTTTCTCTTCTCTGTGGCTAGAATAAGCTGTATGGATTAAAGCATGTGAATTAGCAGATAGACCCTGTGCTGCTAGTGTTTTGCCAATGCTATAGAGTAGTCTTGGTGTTGGAATAAAGGTTAGTGTAACACCCCTCACATCTCAGACTGTGCAATGGAAGTATACTTCAAGTTTTCTCTGGTTCCTGAATGCCTGCATGGAGTCAGAGCAATTTTGGTATTACACAGGGACCATTTGAATTCTCACACTTCATTTGTTCTACAGATGAAGAGAAAGGTCAGATTCTTCTTACCATTTCTTCTACAGAATCTATACCTATAGGTAGACATGAAAAATATGACTAAGGCATGTAAGCATCTCAGCCTGTCATAGGCTCAATCAGAGATGTGGACCTCTGAATGAGGACAGAGACAGCTGATACATAGTTTAGTGGGAAACAGAAAGGATGCAAATCAAAAGACATCCATATTTTTCATTAGACAAATGAAGCCTGTACCTCTGTGACTACATTTTTTGAGTTCAATCTCATCATTTAGCAATCCACCAAACAGAATTGAATTACTTATGTGCTATGTATTGCTTACAGATGAGCAGAATGAGTCCTTCTTTATGTAAGTATTTACCATTGTGACTGCAGCTGCAGAATTGGGCACACTTTCGGTTTTTAGATGAGAAGAAACATGGATAGAAAAATAAGTGAAATGTAGATAAAATCCCTTTTTCAGAAAAATTCTGGAGTAAGTCAGATTGTTTTATGTTGTACTTTATTTTGTCAAACATTTGCTGGTGAAATTAGGATTTTTTTATTAACAGAGACTTTCAGTATTCTATTCCAGTCTATTTTAATTGTTTTGAGTACAATCTAGTCCTATAGGTGTTATGTGAACAGAAATAATAGATAGGCAGTATTATTAAAGTGCCTGAAAATGGCAAGCTTTATTACTTGACATTATTCCATTATACAGAATTAAATTCTTTAAATATTGTAATGCACACAGATTGATGGACCAGTCAATGTTTAAGCTTTCAGAAGATTTTTATTTTTGATGGATCAGTATTATATGTTAAAATAGTTCTGAATACAAATTGCTCTATTAACTTACAATCATTATGCAGTCTATGAAAATGTTAGTGATCCCAGGGAATCATGGTGTTCAAAATCTAATTTCTGATTTTGAATTCAGCCCTACCTACAGCCAAATTTGTCATCTTGTAATCGTTCTTTGGGTTATAACCCAGTAAATTCTAAGGCATATTTAGTGGGTGAACTTTTCTGTTTTCCATGCAGATGCATAATTTTGGCTCCCAAGAATAAGTTTTTCCATAGATGGATGACTTTTATGGAGTCAAGAAGTGAAGTCTGAAGTGATCAGTTTCACCTACTAGTAAAAACATTAAAGTTGTGAACTTAAGCAGCACATGTGAAATTAGTTAATTTCTTTTTTTTTTTTTTGAAATAAAAGCATACTTCTTAATTTAAACATGCAAGTGTGTGAAGGCCTAAGTATATGGTAGCTGCAGCTAGAGCATGGCAAGTGATGTGAGTGGAGATGATGCCAGCTTTGAATCATGAGCTGCCAAAATGACCCAAGATGACAACAAATGTTCAGTGATCACTTTGCACTTCCTAAAACTTTGGGTGGAAAAACTAATTCTTCACGGTGCTCTGAAGAGCCCAAGACTCTTGGGACACAGACTGGTGAGATTCTGTTCTGAAAATGATGCACCATGGTTCAGTATTCCCTGTCCTTACATGTACTCACCAAAGCTCTTCTGTTAGAAGACAAGCTATATTTGTCTTTCTTGTTCAATATTCAGTTGTCATTGTAGATGTAGATTATCCTGATGTGGGACTTTGTCAACAGCCAGAAGCTTGCTCCATCTCTATTTTGAAATAAGCATATGAAAAGACATCAGACATAGGGACATAATCCTCAACGGTGAAATATGTTACATTAAAGATAGATTGTATCTATTGAGTGGAAAATCTTCAAACAAAAATTTTGAAAAAATCCCTNCAGTTGTCATTGTAGATGTAGATTATCCTGATGTGGGACTTTGTCAACAGCCAGAAGCTTGCTCCATCTCTATTTTGAAATAAGCATATGAAAAGACATCAGACATAGGGACATAATCCTCAACGGTGAAATATGTTACATTAAAGATAGATTGTATCTATTGAGTGGAAAATCTTCAAACAAAAATTTTGAAAAAATCCCTTCTCTGCTTGGCATTACACTCTTCATTCTGGTAGAGTGTATTTTTTTTTCTCTTCTAGTCTTAGTTTGTAGTTAGACAACTTTCTTTTACTTTCTTGGTTTCAGCAAATTATATACAGCCTTGTCTAGGGGAAGTTATTTTCTCTTGATTCTGGGTTTCTCTGCTTAAAAGCAAATTCCCTGCTCCACTCAGAGAAAGTACAAGTCTTCCCCTCAGCCTGTCTGCCAACAGGCAAGTTTCTATCATAGTAGCATGCTCAGTTGCTTTTGGGGTAGGCCCCCTCTTGAATTTCTACCTGATCCGGGATGAGGTAAACAGAGTAGCCTCTTTGCTGTCCTGTTGTGCCACTTTTAAACATAATATAAAATCTGAGCCACAGTTCAAGACAGCAGTTTTTCCAGTCCTCAAAGTTTGCTGCCAGACAGAGATTTGAACTGAGAAACAATTGATATCATATTAAGAGGAAATTCAGCTTATTGTTTTTCCTCATATCATTAGGAACAGAAATATATTTGTAACCTCTGAAAAAAATGTCTTTTGGAGTCAGCTTCCTCAACAACTGTGCCTGGATTTAAATAATTCAGCTATTTAATTCTTGCCATTACCCGAAACTGTTTTGGGACTGCTGAAGGGAGGTATGGCTCCCCTGAGACTGGAGAGGGAAATCAAGGCATTAATTTGAGGGAAAGACCAAATTTAGCATGTACCAAAATACTGAAGTGGCCCACTTTTATATCTTTTCTTCCAGATTTGAGAAACTGGCATGTTTATAATGAAATGTTAGAGTGCTTAGTCTTAGCATTTCTCTGCCCTCCCTGTCTGTCCCTGTAACTCCTCCTGGGGCTCCTCTGCCCTGACTGGAACCCAGGACCCCATTTCTGACCACACCCCTCACCCCCACGCCCATCACTGCCTTGTTGGCCTAAGTGCAGCCTTTGGGTAGGCACAAACTGTTTCAGTTTTTAAATGGTTGTGATTCAACTGTGGGCTCAACAAGACTCAGATGTGTTCATTTCCCTTTTTCTAAGCACCCTGAAGAGGAAAACCTGCCCATCGAGGGTCCCCCACAGTGCCAGGCCTCTTTTCCATGAGACCAAGATGGCGTGATAGGTCCTCTTGGAGTATGCTTGGGGCCAGGAGCAGGATTCCCCCCCAGATGTGATGACAGCTATCTGAGAGGTGACCCCAGCAATATGGCAGGGTGGCCACAGGTGAGAGGGAACTGTTCTGCAGTCACCTCACACCTGGGCTCCAGGGTCCTGTGCCTCCCTCTGCCTCAAGTGGCTTGGAGAAGTGTGACTTCCCTGGGGACCAATTAGCTCAGTAACTGCTGGGATCCCAGTTTTACTCTACTTTAGAGTGATCGTTTTGTTCTTTTGTACATGAATGTATGGATCTGTGCATAAAACACAACATTTTTTGGCATTTTGGAATAGACATTTTATCCTTGACCAAGTACTTTAGAAGGAAGTTTTATTAACAACGGCAAACTCTGCTAATTATAATTTTGAAAGATGTTGTTTCTACATGCAGCTCAAATATTGGGACAAAGTTTTATACTTCGGGTATTTCTGTGAGGCAATATGTTAAACAGTACTCCTAAGAATATTGTCTTGTCAAATGCAGCAGTTTCATCCACCAAAACTGAGCAGCATTTAATGCATTTCATTCTGGTGGTGGAAATGTTTTGCATTGTAGCTACAGGATTTTGAAAATGCTTACTTAATGCTTTCCTGGTTGCTTCTGTATAGAAGTTGGATAGCTCCACCAGGAACGTACTGAAATAGGAATCAGTGTGGGAGAAACATTACCTTATATGGGAAACAATCTGATTGATACAAACCAAAAAATAATATATCAATTGTTTTGTTCCTAGCCAGGAAGCTGGTTTCAGACTAAGGAAATCCTCTATGTGACAATTAGATTTAAAGAAATTCCTTTAGCCTCCTGCTGCTTCATTGTCATTCTTGGATTTGATGAAACTTAAGCAAACATCATCATGGGTTAATACACTAGATGAAAAACAATACAGTATTGTCAAAGTTCCTTTCAGTGGAATGGATGGAAATATAAGAGAGCATGAAACAAAATGTCAAAATAGAAATCACTGAAAATATATGGGTACCTAACTGGATATGAACATACTTAACTTATAGGGAAGCTTGTCACCAGGATCAAATGCATTTTTTTTCTATGTTTGTCTATGCTTTCAAGGTTATTTCCTTAGTCCACTGTTCAAGTTTGTACCAGTAAACATTATTTGCATTCATATTTTTTAATCTTTAACTTCTGGAGAAATCTTTTCTTAAATACCATCTCTACTATTGAATTTTAGTGGGTCCACTCAAAGTAAATAGTCCCTGATCTTCAAATGTTTAATTTCTGTGAGTTTTCAGGGAGAATCTAAGAAAGAAAGAGGAAAGTATTGACTTTGAATTAGAACTAAAATTCAGGGTAAATGAAACTGTAGTACATTTGACTCAATTTTTAACTGTGAGGGTGGTAAAAAACTGGAACAAATTACCCAAAGAGGTGATAAGTGCCCCATCCTTGGAAACATTCAAGGCCAAGTTGAATGGGACTCTGAGCAAATTGAAGATGTCCTAGCTCTTTGAAAGAGGTTAGACTTCCAATTCATTGCACCCATTCTCTGAATGCATTTTGTTTCAGGCCGCTGTGTTGGCTGCAAATGGTTACATGACTGAGGTTATTTCAGAGATATGTATTGATGCACTTCTTGGAGCAAATACTTTGGCTTAAGGGTTAGTGTTCATCTCATAATTAACCATCATGGGCAAAATAGGAATATTATTTGCCTGGGTTTTGAGGTGTTTATATTCAGTAAAACTTTGTCTCTATTGTTAGGACAATCCCTAGGACTGAATATTTACCTAAACGGAACTTTGGTTCACAATGGAGCAGCTGGGGTCTGTATCAGCATAAAGTACTGGTCTGGGGTTTTGCTTGACCTGTGTTTCCAGGGACTTGAATAGGAAGAAGCATTCTCATTTTAAACTAACTGTGTCCACAAATGGAGAATATATACTTAAATTATTCATTTGACTCTGCTAGCTTTATTAGTAGTAGTAAATTCCACTCTGTCAGCATAAACCTGATGAGTGAGGATTGCCCAGTAGTATGGAAATGGATTTTATTCTCCGTATGTCTGGATGGAGAAAGGCTACATGTCTTCTCTTTGACATGGTCTTGGTTTTGGAATGCTACCTCTGATCTGAGAAATATCTAGTGCAGTGAATGTGCCTGGCTGGACTGTTGGGGATTGGCTT
>VZTY01031545.1:6911-20403 GCA_013400935.1 Turnix velox
GCCCTTTGCTCAGTGCCTTGTCCAGCCTGGCCTTAAACACCTCCAGAGAGGGGGCATCCACAACCTCTCTGGGCAACCTCTTCCAGTGTTTCACCATCCTCACCATAAAGAATTTCCTTCTTATATCTAGCCTGAATCTCCCCTCTTCCATTTTCCATCCATCCATGCATCTCATCTGTGACAACTCAGACACAAGGATGGTGGCAGACCTCTGTCTTGCCCTGCTGCTGTTGGTTTGTGGTTGTGTGGAGCAGGAATGACTTTCTTTGGAGAACAGGAGCACTGTGTGTGGTTGCTGGGGAAGCCACCAGCAGGGACACAACCAGCTGAGCAGGCAGAGTGTGGCCAACCCCCACCAGCATCCAGGCTCACTCATCTGTGGCTGCCTGCATTAGAGCAATATGTTCCCCCCAAATTACTCAGCAAGTAACGAGCAGCAGAGGCAGCCACCACAGCCATATAAATCCATGGGAAAGGATTTCCCCCTCCTTTTTTCTGAGATAAAAATCTCAGAACAGCAGAGGCTACACCGTTGACTAGGCTATTAAAGGGGTATTTATGGGGTAATCACTTATTTTAACTGCCATCCACATAAAATTTATCATCGAAAAAAAAG
The DNA here is from genome assembly GCA_013400935.1 of Turnix velox. NCBI lineage: Eukaryota > Metazoa > Chordata > Aves > Charadriiformes > Turnicidae > Turnix > Turnix velox. The sequence goes on from VZTY01031545.1 coordinate 7,528, forward strand.
ACTGGTTGAATTTTATAATTATCATTTGCAATTTTTTAAACCAATCTAACAAATCAAATATGCAATCCCTCCACCCCAAAATGCATTAGGAAGAGCAGAGAGAGAGAGAGGGAAGCAGCAAATGGGCAGTTGACTAGTCTCCTAAGATGGCTGCACAGGCACTTCTCTGTGTGCCCAAATCCTGTCCTTCCTATGTGCAAGAAAGGCTCTTTTTTATGGTGTGAGGAAATAGGGGATGCTTTCCCATAGGTTTGCCATCTCTGCCACACCATGAGCCAGACTTTATATTCCTCCCCCCAGCTCCTGGAACTCAAAGGAGACTGATATAGGAAGAAAGCAACAGGCACACAAGCAGTCAACAGAGTTCTTTTGCTGTGAAATAATATTGGTTTGTTGCAGTCAAAATCCCTTAATTTCTTTTTAAGGTTATTTGTTGCTTCCTGCCCCAGGCTAGCTCAGGGCAGGGGTGAGAAAGCTTCATTCAAGATCCTTCTGGGACATATCTAAGACAGGGTTTTTCTAGTCAAGTAACAAAGAGCTGCACATATGGAGGCTCTGCAAGGCCAGTCCACGAGGAAGATCAGGCCAACACAACACAGAGATGCCACCAGCAAGGTGACAAACATCAAGAAACCACCCCTGAACACTAGCAGACAATATTTTGCAAGTGAGTATATTGTTTGATAACAGAACAGCCATCTTAGGTCTTGATAGCAGCAACTGACCATCTTAACTCATGCTCCTGGGATGTTCATTTGAGCTTAAAGACATGGGAAGTTAGATAGAAAGCTGTTGAGGGACACACCCCATGGGGTTTCACCAGCAGAGCAAGACTTACAGCCAGGATTTTGGCCAAGGATTCATTCCCCACCAGACTCCTGACCAGCAGATAACAGGCTGCAGTTTGGGGGCCTCCATATAGAGAGAGCAAGGATAGGGTATGGAGACAGAAACCTGAGCAGGGGTTGAAGGCAGGCCATCCATCCATCCATCCATCCATCCATCCATCCATCCATCCATCATCCAGAAAGCATATGTTTTCTTCTGGTTTTCAGCTGTGCCTCGTTTATTAACACTCACTGCCCCTTTCTGAGCCTCCTGATCTCTCACACCTTGCAAAGGTGAACTGCAAGGTGACCAAATCAAATGGAGGAAGGAAAACCTAACATCTAACGTGTCCTTCCTCACTGAGGATCTGTTCTACCTTTAAATGATTTCCCCCCATCTCATCTGAGCAAAGTAGGCTCATACTGGATTGCATTGTGGCTATTGGTTAAGAAATTCATATCAGGTCTGCAGAGCTAGAAATCTGCTATGCCACACACTTCATCATATTTTTAAAATTAAAATGAAAGAAAACAACTATTTCCCAACTATGCAAATCAGTTATTCAGAGTGTCAGGCTGCTCACAGTCCTTCTTCAGTGTTCTTCACATCAGAGCAAAGGGTACATAAGTACTTTTGTCTTTCTGGAAAACATCACAACTATTTCTTGCATTTTTTGATACATTTAAGGAATCTGGTTTTGATTTGTTTAAGGAGAGCTTCCTGAGTAGGTAGCAGCATGCTGGAGAGCTAGAAGTTTTGAGTATTACTCAATCAGTTTGGTGTTTGTGGAGAAAACATGTAACTCCTGTATCTGTTTACTTGTAAAAATGGAAAGACTTGAGTGTTCACCATGAGGGTAGTGAAACGCTTGGAACAAGTTGCCCAGAGGGTTTGTGGAGACCCCATACCTGGAGACATCCAAGGCCAAGCTTCCTGAGGCTCTGAGCAACCCTGCCCATGGCTGGAGGGTTGGAACTAGATGATCTTTAAGGTCCCTTACAACCCAAACCATTCTATGATTCTATTTTGTGCAGTCTCCAAGCTTGTGTGGCAGCAGGGCTCCTCAGGTCTTTGGATTTAATGTGTTCTGCCCTGGGAAATCAAGATTTTGTTAAGAGGTGGACTGTGGCATCAGTTCAAAGTAGCAGCAGAGTTTTGTCATTAATAAAAATACATCAGTTAGAGTAAGTGAGCCTACTCCAGCTACCAAACATCCAGGAAGAACTGCATTTCATCCTTTCCTCCTGCTGAACTGCATGCTTGTCACCAGATAAACTTTGCTGCCTTAAAGGCACACTAAATACTTGCAGAGGATCCCTAATTCTGGGGAGAGGGAAATTGGGCAATAGAGCTGTACAAGTCACAGAGCAGAGGATATAATGACTCATTATTTATCAACAAAGACACAGCCATGAGCAGGATGTGATGGTCTGGGATGAGCTGATGTCACAGCAAGGAGTGGGAAGATGGCAAAGACAATGAGAGTATTATGACTATCTTTAACCACATAATACAATCAGACACTTTATTACTATTATTAGTCACCACAATTCTGTAATTCTACAAACCCACTCCATCCGTGTATGAAATTGTGAAAAATTTATGTAACAGATCATTAATTTCCCTTACAAATTCCTTCTCCTTTAGTTTTGCTAAGAGATGTCTAAACTGGGCAAAGTGGTTTGGAAAGAAAAGCTCTGCAGTTATCCCTTGGGGAACAAAAAAAAGTACAGCATTGCCAGCACAATCCATTTGAAAGAATGAATCAGCCTCCTGGAGAAAGGAGTAGTTCAAAACATAGGACTAAATAGAAAAAAAAAAACAAGAAACTAATATTCATTGTATTCGCTTCTCTTGCTTTGCATACTTCAGGCTTACACATTCAGCCTTTTCTTTGTAATCACAGCAGCTGGAAACTTACTTTTTCAATGGGAAATGAGAATCTGGTTTAATCACATGAACCCCAGAGCTGGTACCTCAAGGAGAGCTCTCTCTCTTTCCCCTTCAGCCTGTGATTTGGGAGTGTTAAAGGTACAGACAGCTCTGAGGGACCATCTATAAGAGAAGCATTTAATAAGTAAGCTCTGGTAATACTAATGACAATTTTCCACCCCTCTAGGAAGAATGAGCTGTCTGTATATTTTAGGTTTGTTTTTTTTTTACCTTTTTGAATGTCAGAGGAGAAGAATGCTTCAGACTCTGGAGCATTAACAAGAGGCAAAGGGCTGTCCAGGGCTCCTTCTACACCTCACCTGGAGCAGAGGACTTGACACAGACCCTCTAGTGCCTTTGCCTCAGGATTAATGAAACAACAAAGTCAGTAGCTGACCAGGGTCTCCTTGGGCTGTCAGCTGGGTAGCATCCCTTTACCTGGACCAAAGAGTTGCTCATACCTAAGTGAGTGCACCCTCAGCAAGTTTGCTGATGACACCAAGCTGAGTGGTGCGGTTGATACGGTGGAAGGAAGGGATGCCATTCAGAGGGACCTCGACAGACTGGAAAGCTGGGCTCAGGTGAACCTAATGAGGTTCAATGCAGCAAAGTGCAAGGTTATGCACTTGGGCCGGAAGAAGCCCAGGCACCTGTACAGGCTGGGAGGAGTGGTCCTTGAGAGCAGCTCGGCAGAGAAGGACCTGGGGGTCCTGATGGACGAGAGACTTAACATGAGCCAGCAGTGCGCTCTCGCAGCTCGGAAAGCAAATGGGATCCTGGGCTCCATCAGGCGAGGGGTGGTCAGCAGGGATAGGGAGGTGATCCTCCCACTCTACTCGGCTCTTGTGAGGCCCCATCTGGANCCCTATGAGGACAGGCTGAGGGAGTTAGGTTGTTCAGCCTGGAGAAGAGAAGGCTGCGGGGTGACCTCATTGCAGCCTTTCAATACCTGAAGGGAACCTACACCCAGGAAGGGAGTAAACTCTTTGAAAGGGCTGACAATAGCAGGACTAGGGGAAATGAATCCAAGTTGAAGGAGGGAAGATTTAGGTTGGATGTTAGGGGGAAGTTGTTTACTGGGAGAGTGGTTAGGTCCTGGAACAGGCTGCCAAGGGAGGTTGTGGATGCCCCGTCCTTGGAGGTGTTCAAGGCCAGGTTGGACGGGGCCCTGGGCAACCTGATCTAGTAAATGTGTTTGTTTGGTGGCCCTGCTAGACAGGGCGGTTGGAGTTACATGATCCTTGAGGTCCCTTCCAACCTGGGTCATTCTGTGATTCTGTGTGATTCTGTGAGTGCTTGTGGTCCATTAGAGACCAGCATTTAAAGGCATGTGTGTGTTTGTCTTCCAAGTAAGATACTACCTCTCTGACTTAATGAGAATCTTTTGTTCTGCCCAAAAATTGGCAAATTTGCAAAAATCTGAAGGAGATTATTACAGTTTACTATTTCAATTCATTTCTACCCCTTTTTTTTTTTAGGTGGCTGCAGTTGACTTTAGCATAAATTTCTACAGGCTGTTTCCAAACAGTTAGGGGGCTGATATACATGAAGCAGTTAAAAAGTTAAAACTCTTGTGAAGAAACAGGCACAAAAAGGCCATCAGCCCCCACTGTGCAGTAATCATGACTGAATCAAAGAACAAAATCTTAGATGCTTTTTGACCAGCAGGCTGGAAATCAACAGCACCATAAGCTTTAAAGCATGGCCATGGATTGTCAGCAGAGCACACATCTCTCTACCTGAATAACATCCCGCACAGAAAAGGAAATGACAAGCCTAACCTTGATGTAGCTCTCTGAATTCACACTGGACAGTGCTGGGAACCAGGGAGTTTTGATTCTTGATTTTTCTCTTGTTCTTCATTCCATCCAGGACCTAGCACATCTTTCCATTCTCTCCTTTCCTTGGCTATAATTTCCTGACACAACAAAAATCTGTAAAGATGAAGCCATTTTTAACTCCTGGACTCACACTTTACATCTGCTCTAAGCTTTTCTCTAGGCAACAAACGTTTGTCTTCATCCCACCCCCTTTAACCTCAACTTTATAAGGGACCAAAATCTATTCTACCATTCTTTTCCCAAATCCTTCTGTCCCATTCAATTCTGTACTGGTGCCATTAGTCCCAAGCAGAAACTCAGAGCATTACAGGGCGGGGGAACAGGAACCTACAGAGGGGATTTTCTGCTGCCAGATGAGACTGCTTGATTTCAGCATGGGAACTGCATTACCTCAGGGATAGCTGGGCTCAGCAAAGCAACACTCTTCCATAGAATCATAGAATCATAGAATGGTTTGGGTTGGAAGGGACCTTCAAGATCATCTAGTTCCAACCCCCCTGCCATGGGCAGGGACACCTCCCACTAGACCATGTAAAATACCAAAAAGATCTCACCCTGAACCTGGACTCAGCACAATAAAATAAAATCTAAGAATTACAAAAAATTACTGTATTTCTTGCCCAGGAAGGAGCAGGTCCCACCACCTGCCCTTCCTTCATCTCTGTCCCCAGGACGAGATGAGGCCGGTACATGCCACGGTTGCCTTTTTAGATTCAAAAAAACGACAAAAATCTGTGAAATCCTCCAGGAAGTGCCTGCAGGGTGGGCAGTGCAGGACTGTAGTTGACATGGCTCAGAGGGGGTGAGGCTCAGAGGGGACCTCATAGTAACTTATCGGTACCTGAGGGGGTCCTACAGAAAGGCAGGGGAAGGACTTTTTAATATGATATCGGATGGGAGGACTAGAAACAATGGATGTAAATTGGAAGGGGGGAGATTTATTATTGTCATAAGGAGGAAATTCTTTACAGTGAGGGTGGTGAAGCATTGGAACAGGTTGCCCAGAGAGGTTGTGGATGCCCCCTCTCTGGAGGTGTTTAATGCCAGGCTGGATGAGGCACTGAGCAACCTGGTGTGGTGGGAGGTGTCCCTGCCTATGGCAGGGGGGTTGGAACTAGATGATCTTTAAGGTCCCTTCCAACCCAAACTATTCTATGATACACCTCATGCAAGGAGTATTTAAGCAACAAAATGTGGATGTGGCACAGTGTCACTCAATGTGGACAAGGCTGGGTCCTCTCAGCATGACAGATGCATTAGCACTGCACCCCATTGCTGTGCTGCTGTACTTTGCTTTTCCCCTCTGTTATATGAAGCTGTATCACACCCTATTCCACAAACAAATTGCTTTTCACATACCTTTTTTTTTTTTTTTTTAAAACAAAATAGCACGGCATAATCGCTGTTTAGGCTTATCAAAGACTTAGTACTATTTCCTCCTCTGAGCTGATTCTTGAGATGAAACTTGATTTTTAAAAAAAAAAAGCCCTGTGGTAGGCATAATGTTTTTAGATGCTCTATTACCTCTTCATATTCTTTCTCACCAAGTTCTCATGGAAAACATAAGTCTTCAGGCACTCAAAATGCTTTCCAGCCAACGTCAGGAAAACAACCTTTGCTGAGCTGCATTTTCTATAGCATTTGCATAAAAATACTGTTCAATTCTCCATGCAGGCTGCAAAAATCGGACTCTTTTATTTCCATTAAGTTGGAAAGTGTCCATATTGCCATATGTAGCTGTTTTATCTTTCCTCTTTTCTTTCTTATAAAGCACAATCCTAGATGCCAGCTTGCTTTATGTTTTTGCCATTCACAGGGAAGTAAAAAAAAAAAATAGCAGCACCATTCCTGAGGATACAGAACAATAACTTTGCTTAAAATCCTGAATAGTGAAAATTCAAGAAGACTGCCCACTTAAACCACCCCAGTGCAAAAACCAGGCTTCAAACTCTGTGTTAGTGACAGCAGTTTCCCAGTGCTTCACAAAACTGTGTGTTTATAATAAATACTTGACATGCACTCATTTAACAAAACAGAACTTCCTATTTCTGGTTTTATATGATACACCCTGCTTAAAAATTGCACGACAGCAGTTCACTTCTGGTAGCAAAGCTGAGTATCTGCAAACATTTGCAATAATCTAAAGTCAGCTCCCTTAGCTTTTCAGGCACAGACCATGGCATCAGCTTTGTCAAAGTTACAGAAAGGATTCATTCAGCCCTTTTACTTTGTGTTTACAGAGTCATACATTTTTTATAGTTCTTCAGGCAAAGCTGTTTCTCTTTAAAGCACTGTTTTTCTGGATATACCTATGGCATCATCACATGATTTGCCCCTCTACTCCACTCTGATGAGACCCCACTTGGATTATTTGGTCCAGTTCTGGAGCCCTCAACACAAGAAGCACATTGAGCTGTTGGAGCAGGTCCAGAGGAGGGACATGAAGATGATCAAAGGGCTGGAGCACCTCACTTCTGAGGACAGGCTGAAGAAGTTGGGGTTGTTCAGCCTGGAGGAGAGAAGGCTCAGGGTGCAACCTCATAGTAGCTTCTCAATAGCTGAAGGGGGCTACAGAAACTCTCGGGGAGGACTTTTTAATAAGATATGTGATGGGAGGACTAGGAGTGATGGATGTAAATTGGAAGAGGGGAGATTTAGGCTGGATATAANGGCCTGGTCCACACCTGGGATCATAGAATAGAATAATTTGGGTTGGAAGGGACCTTAGAGATCATCTAGTTCCAACCCCCCTGCCATGGGCAGGGACAAATGATAAGGTTAAAACAGCCACAAGTTGTTTTTAGGTGACTCTGCAGAAGGGTAGGAGGAGTGAGGGAGAGAAGCCATGGGAGAGAGTGAGGGTACTTGTTATATAGGGTGAGGAACATCAAGGGAGCTGTCTCTGCACCCAGGAACCAGCCAAGGATTGAGGAGAGGAGACACCATGCCCAAGAAACACACCCTCAAGGAGAGCTCTCATGGCTGTGAGCTAGGCAAGCAGACCCAAAGCCACTGCTGGGGCTGGTGTTGTTGATGGGAGGCATTACCTTCATCCCCAAATAACATAGAATTTAGGGAATTGTGTGAATTTTCCAGATTCAGACNGAAGCCATGGGAGAGAGTGAGGGTACTTGTTATATAGGGTGAGGAACATCAAGGGAGCTGTCTCTGCACCCGGAACCCAGCCAAGGATTGAGGAGAGGAGACACCATGCCCAAGAAACACACCCTCAAGGAGAGCTCTCATGGCTGTGAGTTAGGCAAGCAGACCCAAAGCCACTGCTGGGGCTGGTGTTGTTGATGGGAGGCATCACCTTCATCCCCAAATAACATAGAATTTAGGGAATTGTGTGAATTTTCCAGATTCAGACCAAATGCTGAAAATCATGAGAGTCTACACTGTAGCATCTCAGACAACCACTACAATTCCTAGCACTCATGTTAAGCCACCATTTGTATGACTGTTCCTATGGAAAGGTAGATGAGGCTCAAGTTGAAGCATAATTGAAGAGGTTTTATCTCTAATCAGAATCAGAAGTGTATTCCTATTAACTGTTGGAAGTAGCCTCATCAAGCTGATACACAATATAAAGAGTTCATGTAAAATGTAAGGCGTGATACCTTAGCTGATCAAGCTGTTCAAGCTGCCTGGACATGGTATTGTCCAGGCAGAATGATTTGGGGATGTCTCCCCAAAATCAATATCACCTCCCTCATCCATTTTCCTGGTAGACTGTGGAAGGGCCGAGTCGACAGAGAGGGCACCACCACTTTGAAGAAGAGGGGGAGGGAGGAAAAACATTATTTCCTGAATAAGTCACTTGGTGTTAAAGGCTCTGGGTTTTGTAGAGCAGCTGAGGCTGGTGCTGTCACCCCGTGAGTAATAAAGGAGATGCCAGCTCCCCTCTGAGCTCATTTTTTATTCTTGCTTTCAGGGAGCTCATTCATCTTTGTAGCTCTTTGCAGCCCTTCCTCATCACACACACACTGAGCAAGGGCTATCTGTCTCAGAAAAGGAGATGCCTTCCAAGCAAAACCAAGCCCAGAGGAGATGGGTTTGGCCACCCATGTTTCTTCCAGGATCAAGACCCCACACCAGTCACTCCCCACTCAGCAAACCCTCTCCTCCCTGACCTTCCCCTGGGGACAGCCTCATGCATGGGAGGCAGCAGGGACAGATATAATCTTTGCCCTTGCCATCTCTCAGCTCTCAGAGAAAGCAGCTATTTGCCCTCCCAGGCAATAAACAGCAACTCATTATTTTGCTGCTCAGCAAGGACCACCTATTTTCTCTGTAGGCAGGAGCCAGCCTCAGTTTTTAATATTTCTCACTGTCAGATTGGGATCAGCAATCCCAATCCAAGCACTGCTTGGATGAGGCAGCACAGTGAGCTGCAACCAGCTCCATTTGGCTCCACTTCTTTTGGCACAAAGAGGCCCTGTAGGCAAAGTCCCTGCTGCTTGTACATACTCTTATTTTTTAAAAAAATAAGTGAAATGGGATCCAATCTGAAAAGCTTCCCACAGAGGCACTGCCAGTGCTCCCCATGGCCAAACTGGGCAGAGGAACAAGGAGCCTCCCTGCAGCAGTGAAGACACCAAGGGCAGTTGAATGCTGGATGAAACAATTTCCCTTGAATAAAAAAAAAACAAGTAAAAATGGAAACTTGTAGATAGAAAAATAAACAGAAATAAACAAAAAAATAAACTGTAGCAGGGAAGTTGTACATCTCTCAGACTAAAACTAAAATCTTGACCCTGTAGTCATAGAATAGTTTGGGTTGGAAGGGACCTTAAAAAACATCAAGTTTCAACCCCCCTGCCCTAGGCAGGGACCCTCCCACTAGATCAGGCTGCTCAGTGCCTTGTCCAGCCTGCAGTGGCAGTGGCATGGCAGGCTGTTTCTTCTGGTCTCCTTCCTTCCATCTAGGCTTTTTTTAGAGGTGGGGAAAGGCTTCAAGTTCAATGAAAAAATCCCAATCACTCCTGGGAACATTTGTGCAAGAAGTAGATTTCTTTGATTTTTTTTTTTTTTACCTACTGGTTTTTGCACGTGATGTGCTTTCATTGAGGGATCTTTTTGCTAGTTCAGAGGGTTTATTTTATTGGGTTTTCTTTCTTTCAAAGGAAACCAATGAATAAAATCACCATCCTAGTGGCCCTAGTGATTGTTAGGCTAGATATGAGATAAAACTAGATGCAAGGACACAACCTTTTGGAATGGGGACAAAAATGTTGCTCATTCTAGCTGCTGCAGGGTTGTGCATTTGGGATGTGCTGTGGTGACACAGACTCGATAGCCTGTATTTTTGGTAGTGATGACTGTAGATCATAGCTCTGCCTTCCCCTCCAGAGCTGCTAAGTGGAGCTGACAGCACTTCTTTGCCACAGGCTGAATTCAGTAGTAAACAGGCAAAGATAAAATTTACACTCCAGTTTTGGATGTCAGTCCCTCTCAGAGCATTCAATACACAAACTTGCTTTCCTGAGAACCTTGATGATGGGCAGGTTTCTCACTCTGGCCATAATGGCCATCTGACAGAAAGCATCTATACACCCAAAGATGGCCCAGCCACCCCCATTCAGGTTTATCTCCACAAGTCAGCCATCCTTTTTCCTGAATTCACCCTAGAATCATAGAATAGTTTGGGTTGGAAGGGACCTTAAAGATCATAGAGTTCCAACCCCCCTGCCATAGACAGGGACACCTCCCACTACATCAGGCTGCTCAGTGCCTTGTCCAGCCTGGTCTTGAACACCTCCAGAGAGGGGGCATCCACAACCTCTCTGGGCAACCTCTTCCAATGCTTCACCACCCTCACTGGAAAGAATTTCTTTCTTATGTCAAGTCTAAATCTACCCCCCTTCCAATTTACATCCGTTGTTTCTAGTCCTCCCATCCGATATCATATTAAAAAGTCCTTCCTACCTTAAATAGTCCTTCCTGCCTTTCTGTAGGACCCCCTCAGGTACTGAGAAGTTACTATAAGGTCCCCTCTGAGCCTTCTCTTCTCCAGGCTGAACAACCCCAACTCCTTCAGCCTGTCTTCATAGGGCAGTTGCTCCAGCCCTCCTGCAGTGGCCCATTGCTTGGAAGGGATCCGACTCTTGCCACTTGCACTGTCAAGGCACAAGAGCAGCCAGTGACTGTCTTTGATCAACATCACACGTATTTGCAGGCAATGGATTCCTGCTGTGACAAAAAAAACCCCACAGAACGAGGGAAATGAAATTGCATAGGTTGTTGTTTCAGCCTGGGATAATGACTCCAGCAGCATCTGCGAGCTGACAAGCTGCTTAGATTAATGTCGCTTTCAGGAGCAGGGCTTGATTTTTCCCTTTAAACATTTGTCTTTACCAACAAGCCCCTCACCTTAGCACCGAATAATTGACTCTGTCTAGAAGATACTAATGCTTTGTCAGCCTGCTTTAAATATTAGCTCTGCTGCAGCTCTGCTGGAGCTGAGGGAAGCAGCTAAGGAGTTGGCAGCATCTCATCTCTCCCTGACATGGTGGGGGGGTAAGGTGGGTGTGCAAAAATCAGATGGACCTTTGGTGTGGTAAGCACCTCCTCATCATTCTCCCAGACCTGCTGACTGCTTAGGCTTAGCCAAAAACATCAAAGCTCAAGGGTTTCCCAGACCTGCTGACTGTTTAGGCTTACCCAAAAAGCTCAAGGGTTTCCCCCAGATCTTCCAGAAGATAAGAGAAATGGGGAATGCCATTTGCCACCCACTCTCCTCCTGAGTGCCAAGCCAGACAGCATCTTCATTGATTTCTTCCTTTCTAAGACTCATTAAGGCTGTAATGAATAATTTAAATACACTTTAACTGTAAAAGGTAAAAGTGGCAAAGCGCAATCACTGTATAACAAAGTCGTACAGTCACTTTCAGCCTCACATCAACCAATTTCCCACACAGGAGAGAATTTGCACAAACAAAACCTTCTGGATAAAAATCACCTTATCATTTCCTCAAAAGAGATATTTTCTCAGCATTATTTAGAGAACAGAAAGGGAAAAAAAAGAGAGGAAACCGTTTAGAGCCTCCAACAGAAAGGTAAGATCTGTTCAGATAAACACAAACGTGACAGCAGGGTTTTCTTTGGTCTCCTTCCTAGCAAATCTAAAAAATTATTTTTAATTGATTCTTAAAGCACTTTTTGAAGTTCAATAAATGCTTCAGAAATCAGTTGGGAGTCCACAAATGTTAATAGTATTTAGCTCATTTCAATAAAAATGCCCTCATTAACATGCCAGCTGCTAAAACGTGTGATATCAACTGTGTCCTTCCTTCTGCCAGCCTGCAGGGAAGCATTCCTACTTACCACTCACTTTTGCTTTTAAAAGGCACCATTTAGAAAACATCCCCATTTTATGTGTTCAGAAAATCACTCCTTTGCTGCTGCCCTGTGCCCAGAAAAGGCTTTGAAAGTCTCCAGCAGCCCCTCCAACCAGGTGAGCTTGGGCTGGCTTTCCCTATGGATTTTTTTCCACAGGCAAGTAAAACCTCATTCATTTTCCTGTCCATCAGCCTGGAAGGAGCCAGGTGAGCACTGCACCTGTCTGAGGCAAGAAGTTTTTCATTATGGCTCTGCTCCATGGACACAAAAAATCCTCCCACAGCCCTTGCCACTGTCAAGCCATGACCAGTGGCTGCAGCTCCCTTGCAACCACCCAGATTTCAGCACCAAAAGCATCATATCACAGCTAGAAGGAGAAAAAGGACCCAATGCCTTTGCTCAGCTCCATAAAATTAAAAATGCCCCACATTTTGGCTTTATAAACAGCTTTTTTTTAATTAGCACTTGTGTGTAGCAGTTAGCTTTAGGAGATCTTTGGATGAAAGCCATTAGAAGCTTTCAGGGCTGGGGTGATGCCCGTGTTTGCATGTGGACAACATCCAACCCAGGCTTGGGGGCAGGAGCAAGATGTTGTAGCTCATTTGACAGTTTTTAATTTGCTTCTTTTAAAGCCTACAGCATCCTGGAATGCATCAGAAGAAGTGTAGCCATCAGATTCAGAGACATGATTCTGCCTCTTTCCTCCACCCTGGTGAAACTCAAGCTCTCAGGCTCCCAACATAAGGACACAGACCTGTTGGAGTGAGCCCAGAGGAGGAGCACAAAGATGACCAGAGGGCTGGAGAACCTCTCATGCAAAGATAAGCTGAGTGAGTTGGGACTGTTTTGCCAGGAGAAGAAAAGGTTCTGGGGAGACCTTACTGCAGCCTCATGATACTTAAAGGAAAAAGAAGGGGCAGACACTTTATCAGGG
>VZTY01031563.1:2233-39951 GCA_013400935.1 Turnix velox
TAGTGCCGTTATCGCCGCCTGGACCCGTTCTCCCCCCTTCTTTCTCCCCACCCCCCTCTCCCGCCAGCATGCGAGTTGCCTTCTCTTTTTTCTTCTTCTTTTTTTTTATTTTTTAATTGTTTTCCTTTAAAAACAAACCCGAACCAACCCTCCAAACTTCGAGCGAGTTGCAGCAGTTGAGCGAGAAGCTGAGCCGCAGCCGGGAGGGAACGCGCCAGGCGGGAGACTTGGGTTTCACTCGGGGCTGGCAGGGCCCGAGATCGCCCCGGGGGCGGCTGCGGAGGAAGGGGGGGGATAGTTTTGTCACTTAAAAACAAGTCCTGTGTCACTCTTGGAGCGGTGGCAAAAGACTCGTCCCTCAAAGGACTCCTCTTTTCTTCCCGTTTAGAAAGGAGGTAAAAAGAGTAGAGGAAAGGGGACTAAATGAGTTGTGGGTTTGGAGCCGGCGTTTTATTAATTTATTTTCTTTTTTTTCAGGGTTTGTTTGTAACTCAAACTCCCAAGTTTGGCCAGTTTTTCAGCTGATAGACGAGTGCTGGTTCCTCTTGACACGTAGGCATTGGTAAATGGATAGCACTGCTTGGATTCTGCTTAATATTTGGAATTTTACTGCCGGATTAGGTCACTTGCTTGCATTATTTCCTTAGCACTAGAGTATGGCAAGGTATGGCACATACTACACAAGTATCCAGGGCTGCGGCAGTGTGGTGTTTCTTGGGCATTTAATTACATTAAACAAACATTCCTTTAATTAAAGGTGTTTGTTTAACATTCCTCATTACAGCCCTTGGAAAAACCCCCACAGCAGCCGTGAGCAGGGGGATGCGGGGGCTTCTCATTTTTGCCGAATTCCAGTTGCAGCTTTCCCGGGGAGCGGGGGAGAGGCGCTGGGACCATATGGCCGCGGGAAGAACGGGCCAAACGCGAAGGGTTGCGGCGCTGGCAGAGATTTCCCCAGGCATCGGCGCGGCGAGTTGAGGCTGGGGAGAGATTTTTGGATGGTTGGCCAGAAATCCCAAGGAGTAACGAGGAGTGTTAGTTGCACTTTGCTGCTGTTTGAGGAGCGGGGAATCGGCAGGCACTGAGAGCGTTTGAATGGATAGGGAGGAGGGCGGGGGGTGGGGAGAGTTGTAGGAGGATGGAGGTAATGAAGACATGGGTTGGTGCTGCGTGGGAAGCTCAGAGAAGTAACAGAAGCCCCTTCTTCCTGGTAGCCGGAAAGTTTTATGTGGAATAAGATCATTGACTCTGGCTCTGCTTGCACAAGTCGTTCCTTCATGCTGTGTTGTCATCGCTGTCAGAGGAGCTTGCAGTAGTTCAGAGTGCTCCTGTCTATCAGCGACTTGGATTTTTAGTTGCCACCTTGCTTGAGTATGCGAGGTTGATTGCTTATTTCACACATTTCCATTGCTGCCTGACAGTGGACAGCCTGGGATGGACGAAGCCTTAGCAGCTACTTATCTGCTGTATGGAAACAAAATAGCTGCTCAGAATTGAGATAGTGAAAGATTCCTGATAAAAATCCCTGTGTCCTTTCTCACAGCTGTTACAGCTGGGCTCTCACTGGAGCCCTTCTGGACCTCTCAGGCGTGTAGCATGAGAAGCTGCATGTGCATTTTTGAACTTGAGCAGTGGTTCCCCAGTGGGAGGGTTGTCCTGTTTTGCCTCTGCTTGGGCACGGTAAATACCAGCACCCAAAGAGTTGTGCTGCAGAGACGGTGTGTGGGCACAAACAGCTGACATAATTTGCATGAACACCATTTATATCCTCACATTTTAGTTTGTGTTATGCCATTGCAAGACTCTAGAATTAGCTGATTGTTTCCTTTTTCTCCCAACCTGTTTCACTGGATAGAGACCTTAGCAACTTGCTTTTTATTTCTTTTGGAGTGTGCTGCAAGTAAAATGGGAATCATTTAAGGCCAGAAAGAGTGGAGAAAATCTGTAGCCTGAGCCCTGTGTCACAAGTTACTGTGTTTGTTACTCCAAAGGATGACATGTATTTAGCCAAAGATGCTCTCCTGCCAAGGCATATGTGTCTTCATTTGAGAGTCTCCAGAGATGGCTAATCCACCAAGATCTCTTGGAGCTTGAAGTTATGGTAACTTGGAGAGCCTTGTTAAGAAGGCTCATCACTCTGCTATGAGGCATAAATGGGGTGTCATCGTTTTTTCCCCTAATAGTTTAATGTTGCCTGACAACTTTTACAACTGTAAAGGTGCCAGATAAAAGATAACTGTGACTTTCTCGAGTAATCTTTTGTGGCTAGCAAGTTATTTTAAAACACTCTAGAACTCCACCAATCTGATACAAAGTTGTGGTGGGGCTTTGGTGAAAACTCAGTTTTTTTAAAACATATGCTTTTTTGACACTTTGTCTTGTCTTTTGGGGAGTTCTCTTACCTAAGAATATGTTGACTAATTCTCATTTAGCATCTGACAATCATAGCTTGCTAAATTTTGATGGCTGTTTCTCATTTGTGGACGTGGGTTCTTGAATCAGTGGAGAGCTGCCTGCTGAGGAGGGGATTTCATGGTTATGATGACTCAGGGTTGGGGGCTTTGGAGCATCTTTCCCTGATTCAGATCTAGCTCAAGTGTCAGCTGAAACTTGTTTTTTGCCAACCACCATATACAGGATGGCCACAAGTCTGTTTAGAATGAGTTGATTCAGCCATCAGGATGTGTCTGGAGATGAGTATCTACATCATTGGAAAGAAACAGCTTCACAAGTAGCACGCCTGAAGGCAGCTGCTTGGAAGGGCTATGGGAGGATAAATTACACCTTTACTTCAACATAGCCCAAATAATGGAGCTTAATTAGATTTTTCCCTGGCAGTACATGGAATACACATAATTGATTTAATTCTTAATCAAGGCTACACTTGCAATGTGAGCTGCATCTTACCCATTACCCATTGTTCAGGTGGGCTGTAGTCACCTGGGCCAAAATTCTTTGCTGGTTTTGCAGTGTTTGCTTAAATTGAGGCACCTTCTTGGACTCTATTGTAACAGAAGGGTCTTGGGTGCTTCCTCTTAAATATGTGTAGAGAAAAGCTGTAGCCTATCGACAGCTCTGTGGCCAATGCACTAGCTGAACACTTCAGCTTCTCTGGCATCACACAGAGAATTTAGGCATGTCATGTGGGATTTTCTCTTGAGTATTCAAAAGCTGTCGTTTAGGAATCCACATTTTTTGTTGGAGCTGACCCACAGAGGAAAAATAATTCTTCAGGGAGGAGAGTTCTTGGGAACCCACGCCAGAGTGGGAAATGGTGTCAGACTGACTCCAGTGGGGAATTTGCTTTCTGCTGCCCACATGCTTGTTTCTTTGGATAACTGGGCGTTGCTTTCTTGAGGTTTTCCAGTCTCGTTTTCTATTAGCACCAAATTCTCTACTCATTTTATTATACTTTTGTCCAGGCTGCTCTTGGTTTCCACAGAAAAGCAGCCAGTAACTAAGCATGTAAGCATTCTGGTTTTGCCTGCTCAGCAGTGGAAATGCTGGGTTTTGAAAACCACTTACTAATTTTAGGAGCCAAAAGGCTCCTAAATTCTGAATCTTGTGGTATGTCTTTTTAAAGACAGAGAAGTTAGCAAAAGAACTTCACCAGTTCTTTGCTTGAAGACTTTTTTTTTACCTATTTAGCTTTACCACATTCCAGAAAATTTTAAATGGAAATGACAAAAAGCATGGAACTACAGTAAATATCTCTTCTTTCTTGCTAGCAGACTTAGAGACAATGTAGTTGATTAGTGCAGTAGTGCAAATTACCTTGCTTGTGATAACACCTGAGTAGTAATAGTGTTATAGTAGTAAAAAAAATCCGGTGGCAGAGAAACAGCTTGGTGGNCTGAGTGGTGACTTGAAAAAAATCTGGTGGCAGAGAAACAGCTTGGTGGTGTGAAAATAAATGTTTACTAGATAAAATGCATGCGGGGACTTTGAGATTGAAAATCAGAGTGAAAATACCCGACTCGATAATTTTCACTTTTCATTTTGGTATCAGGTGCTTTTCAGAACATTTTGATGCTTGTTTTTTTCAGAACACTTCTGCGTTGCTCAATATTGGTTACAGTGTAGCCAGTTGCTGTGTCTACAGAACAGATCAGTCATTGCTGGAGTTAGTTGCTTTCCTTGTGGACTTTCTTGTGACATCTGTGAATACAGCATTTGGGTGTTTCATAAAGGCAGCGTGCTGGTCTGCCTGGCAGGTGGCTGAAATTTCTTCTCAGAAAGAATCAGAAATACTTGAAAAGTTTTGAATTATAAGCCTGCCTGCATAGAAGTTTAATTTTCCAAGATACTCTGTGATGATGCATGTAAGAGGATAGCTTCCACAAGCCTCGGTTGTTGCCTGTGTGTTCCTCTGTGTGGAGAAATGGGACATTCAAAAAATGCAAGCCAGACTTATTAAAAACAAAAAAAGGTCAAAAAAAGGTGGGCACCGATGGGATGCTGTTCTCCCAGCCAGTGTTCATTCTCCTTTTTGTCCCTTGCTCTCACTCTGCATCCTCCAAAAGCAGTGCCAAATGAGCAGGGATCTTGTGTTTCTTGCTCTCATCCATCTCTGGAGACATCCAGGGGGTGGGCTGAGGAATGAAGGGAACCTTTTGCTAAGAGGAGATCTATGAGACTGTAGTACATTATATGCATAAACAGCAGCTGAATTAATCCTACATTGGAGCATTTCTTGTGTGCATACTTAGCTTTGAAACCTCGAGTTTTCTTTAAAAAGGATAGTTTTTATTGTAATGCCTGCTTTTTTCACAAAGCAAATTTCAAAAATAGTTTGCAGCACTAAACCACCCACGTGGGTAATAAATGCAGATCTCTGCCATTTGAGCAATTAAAGTAACAAAATAATAGTAAATGATATCTTTCTGAGAGCTTGCTCTGGATGGGAAGGAGTTTGTCAGCAAACCTGATAGCAAAGGAACGACAGAATCAGGAATTCAGGGGTTCAATTCCAGCTCTGGAGAGTGAGTGCTGTAATTTTCTGTCTGTTTCCCAGCAAAAGTGTGTATTTTTTTAATACTCATTCTGTATATCTTGTACACCCCTGGCCCCTGCAGCTTGGCTTTTCCCAGCTTCTTGGTCGAGCAGTTTCCCTCCATCCTATAGACCCTCCTTGCACCCAGTTTTTCTTCCTACATCTGCTTTCTCATCCCACTGCCCTCTTCTTGGCTTAGGATTCCCCTCCCAGCCTGCCTCTCCCCACAGTCTGTTTCCAGAGGTTATGTCTCACATCCTTCTTACAGTTCACAATTTCACTGAGTTCCCTCCTGGATCTGACTCTCATGAACCACAATCGGGCATCTTTTCCCTCTGGCTGCCAGGAGGGATGCTAAAACCCAGCAGTGAGTCACAGTGCAGAGCAGTCTCCAGTGAGCCCTGCTGCCAGTTTGTGATTTTGTGGAGGTGGCATGTAGAATCATAGAATGGTTTGGGTTGGAAGGGACCTTAAAGGCCACCTACTTCAACCCATCTGCAGTGAGCAAGGACATCTTCAGCTACATCAGGTTGCTCACAGCCCTGTCCAACCTTTGTATAGTTTCCAGGGATGGGGCATCTACCACCTCTCTGGGCAACATGTTCCTGTGTTTCACCAGCCTCATAGGGAAAAAAAAAAAGTCTTCCTTATATCTGAATCTACTGTTTTGTAGTATAAAACCATGACACAGCTCTGAGCAAAAAGAGGGGTTTCACTATGGGTTGAATGCCTCAGGCAGGCCCTCATATATAAAGGACCTGCAGGAGGCTAAAAGCTTCTCAGAAAATCTGAGATTTGAGTAATTAATAAGAGTTTGAAGTGTGAAAAAACTGGTAATTTTTGTCTTATTCTCTCCTCCCTTCCTCCCTCCCAAGTTTATAGCTTGGCCAAATTCATTAAGATTTTTATGTTGCAACTTTTCCAGGATACAGCACTTTCTCCCATGTGAAGTCTCTTCAAAGATTCTGGAGGAGAAAAAGTTATTGTATAAACAACAGCTTTTTAGTAGCCTTATTTTTAAAACAATTTTATCTGAGGTAAAAAAAACCCCAGTCCAAAGCAAACAATTCAGAAGGACAGTTCTGCTTTTGCTGTTTAAAATGTCTTGTAAGTTTTAAATACTACATTGAGCACATGCTGTTGTGGTGGGAAGTGTTGGCAGCTGTAAATACATAGTTACAGCCAGCAGGTTAATGCAGCATCCGGAGAGAGGATGCCAGTACTTTCATTAACGTGAATAATTTCAAACACTCTATTTTAATACCTACATGTGGTACCACCATGATGGAGGCTGGGTATGTGTCTGACCATCTTGCCTTCCTACTTGAGTGGTTGCTTGCTGGAGTTGTATTTTCCCAGAGTGGTGGTAGGCAGGCATTTCCAGTAGGTTGGTTTTGTGCATAGGGAATCATATTCTTAAAGCTCTTGAGGCTGGTGGCTCCTTACTCTGCATCTTCTCAGTTTCTTGTTGGTTTTCATGTTGAAATCAATTCTGGGTCATTGTGCAGCTGCTTTTCTTAATACTAGATACAGTATACTGCATCATATTAAAGGAAGTAATGAATTGCCTTAATACACGTTAGAACTCAGAAGACTATGAAGTGCCCTGTTATTCCTACCTGATGTTGAGGGCTTTGCTTTTTATTCACTGAATTTACCCAGGGACTTAGGCCATAACCTTTTAAAGAAAAGACATAAAGTTGTTTCAGAGGTTTTCCTACTTTCAAAGCCACCTTTTTGTGAGTTAGTAAGAAATCCATTAAACTAATTTCATGCAACCTGTTGTATTTATGCAGTGGACCAAATTGGTCAGAGAACTATGTTGAGAGGAGAGGAGCAGCTGCTGTTCAGATGCTTGTCTTCAGTGTAGTTCACAAATCTCAAGGTTCCTGTTGCTAGACAAGGTCTTGTGCTGCTCTGTGATTTGGCAGTAGGGGATATTGCTGGGTGCAGTGAGCATGTTCTCACTTAGAGAGCCTGAACACACGTGGAATGAAGAAAAGTGGTGACTTAACTGTTAGGTTTGTTCCTTAACAAGCCAGGCAACGCCTACAGTTTGTGTATTCAACACTAATTGTGGAATTGAATTTCTCCACCTGTTTTCCAGCTTCTGGGAGATGCAAGCTGTTGGGGGAATATGAAGAAATAGGGAACATTTTGGTGTGCATTTTGTTTAAATTCTGGATTGTTGAAAAAATGGTTGCAAATGAATCCATGCATTTTATTGAGTCATAAATGCTATTTAACATACGTTGTTTGCTTGCCTAATTTTTGCAATTCTGTTAGTGTTATTTGCATGGTTTGCAGTAATATCTCAAAGCATTATTGATATTTGTTACAGCTTTAAGTTTTTCATTTCAGTAGGGCCTTCTTGATACCTTTTTTTGGTTCCTCACTCTCCTCCCTGTGTTGTTAGTACAGATTATATGTATTAGTAAAGGTTTTCCAAAGTGAGTAGTAGATGCTGCCTGTTGGATCTTGCTGTACTTGGTTAAATTTATCTTCTGTAAATCAAGCACGCACCTCCTGTGTATAACACAATATACAGTGCATTTCTTCTGGATGTTTTTGTTAACATAAGCTGGTATATTTTATTCCTCTTTTCACTTGTAGCAACCCTCAGCACTCTCAGACCTTTCCCTCTAGTCTTTGTTGAGGCTTCATTTCACTGTGGCTCCATCTCTGGTTTGCTGTTCTCCATTGCTGAGTTTTTCTTCGTCAAGTCTCCCACTGGCTTGGTTTTGGTTATGTTACAGCACTGTGAACGTGTGGTTTGAGTGCAGTGGGAGGCACAGCATGCACCACTTCCTGCCTCCCTGCTGTCCCCGGGGCTGTTGTGCAGCTGGCCTGGTCACCTTCTGCAGTGGGCTTGTAGATGGGACATGCCATCACAGCCAGGCTGCCAAGTGCTTCTGAAAACAAACCTGAATTTGCAGTTCCTGGTTTGCTAAACACCTTGGAGATAAGGTTGAGACTGTCACTAGGCTGCCCTTACAGGTAAAGAGTGTGTGGATGTAGCTTGTGTGTATGCTCCCTGGATGTATCTTAGTTTCTTCTGCAAGAAGACCAGTTTGAGCCTGGCCTGGTTTCCAGTATGTGTTGCATCATATGCCTGGTGGACTGACAGGTGAAAAAGGCAAGTTGAGACTGAAAAGTGGTTTTTTATAGTCAGTTTACCTTGTTTAGGTGTTGTCCTGGGGCCATCTTACAGAACCCTGCCCTGTGAAGTTCTGCATTTAGAATTCATATCTGAAAATCTTGTCTGTAGGAGTTTGAGATACATTTGCTAATTTATATTCTAGGAGCATTGCTCTGATTGACACGTATGGTGGTTATGTTTATTAGTTTACTAGTCTTGTAAGTCTAGTGGTGAGAACATGGAATTATGGATGCTTTCACTGGCACAGTAGTTATCAACAGAGTTCTTCAGGTGGGAAGCATTACCACAAACAGTGTGAGAATAGGAAGTCCTAGAGAAGAAAAAGATGGCAGTTCCTCAGCACATTTAAATTAATTTTGCCTTTTGGGCTGATGATTTTTGCTTTTTGTGCTCATGCACTCAAGATGTGCCCACTTGCCAAGGGTCAGCCAACTCTGGTGTGGGTATATCCTCAAGGGATTGGTGGTTCATGGCAAAAAAAGGAGATTTTTCTGAGCTTTCCAGAGCTAAAGGCAGTCCTGGAAGGCAAAGGAGCCCAGGAAGGGTGGATGTTTTTCAAGAAGGAGGTCTTAAAAGCACAAGAGCAGGCTGTCAGCCAGCAAGATTGCTGCGAAAGCATGGAGGAAGACTAGCCTGGCTGAAGAGAGAGGTTTGGTAACAGCTCAGGATAAAAAGAGGGTCTATGACCACTGGAAAAAGAAGTAGGCCACTTGAAAAAACTATAAAGATGCTGTAAGGTTAATTATGGAAAAAATTAGAATGGTCCAATCTCATCTAGAACCCAGCCTGGATTTGGATCTCAAAAAAACCCTCAAAAAGAAATTATCTATATATTAGTAACAAGAAGAGGACTCAGGAGAATCTCCATCCTTTATTGGGTGAAGAAGGTGACAGAATGACAAAGGGGGAGGAGAAGGCTGAGGTACTTAATGCCTTCTTTGCCTGTGAAAGTCTGTCAGTGTCTTTTACGTGTACCTTAGCAAGGCCTTTAATGCAGTTTCCCACAACTTCCTCCTGGAGAAACTGGCCGCTCGTGGCTTGGATGGGAGCACTTTCCACAAGGTCAAAACCTGGCTGGAGGGCCAGGCCCAGAAAGTGGTGGTGAATGAAGTAAAATCCTTTTGGCAGCTGATCAGAAATGGTGTGCCCCAGAGCTCAGTACTGGGGACAGTCCTCTTTTCTATCTTTATCAATGATCTGGGTGAGAGCATCATGTGCACCCTCAGTAAGGTTGCAGGTACCAAGTTAGGTGGGATTGGTGACCTGCTTGAGGGTAGAAAGGCATTGCAGAGGGATCTGGACAGGCTGGATCAATAGGCTAAGGCCAATGGGATGAGATTCAACAAGGCCAAGTGCTTTGTCTTGCACTTGGGCCACAACAACCCGATGCAGTTAAAAACCAGGGGCAGAGTGGCTGGAGAGCTGCCTGTCAGAAAAGTACCTGGGGATGTTGGTGGACAAATGGCTGAATATGAGCCAGCACTGTGCTCAGGTGGCCAAGAAGGCGAGCAGCATGCTGGCCTGTATCAGGAACAGTGTGGTGAGTAGGACTAGGGAAGTACAGCGTCCCCTCACCACAGAGAAAGACAGTGAGGTGCTGGAGTGTGTCCAGAGAACAGCAACAAAGTTGATCAGGGTCTGGAGAGCAAGTCTTATGAGGAGTGGCAGAGGGAACTGGGGTTGTCACCCTGGAGAAAAGGAGGCTGAGGGGAGACCTTATCTCTCCCTGCAGGTACCTGAAAAGAGGCTGTAGAGAGGTGTGGCTCTCCCAAATAACAGGTGACAGGACAAGAGGAAATGGCCTCAAGTTGTGCCAAGGATAGACTAGACTGGAAATTGGACTAGACTGGTATTTGGAATTGTTTTATACTGAAAAGTTATCAAGCATTGGAACAGGATGCCCACGGAGGTGGTTGAGACACTATCCCTGGAATTATTTTAAGAGATGGGCAGACACAGAGCTTAGAGATATGGTTTAAGGGTGATACTTGCTGGAGTTATGTTGATGGTTGGACTATATGATCTAAAATGTCCCTTCCAGCCAAGGTGATTCTGTGGTTTAACAGTTGTCTTCTTCTTTATGCAGGGCTGTAATTGAAGTACAAGATGGCAAGAACCAGTCACAGCAACTATGTCCTTCAGCAGCTGAACAACCAAAGAGAGTGGGGCTTTCTGTGCGACTGCTGCATTGCTATCGATGATATTTATTTCCAAGCACATAAAGCAGTCCTTGCTGCATGCAGCTCCTATTTTAGGATGTTTTTTATGAACCACCAACACACTACAGCCCAGCTGAATCTAAGCAACATGAAAATTAGCGCTGAATGCTTTGATCTTATTTTACAGTTCATGTATTTAGGAAAAATTATGACAGCCCCTGCCAATTTTGAGCAATTTAAAGTGGCCATGAACTATTTACAGCTGTATAATGTACCTGAATGTCTAGAAGATATACAGGATACAGACTCATCTAGTTTAAAATGTTCCTCTTCTGCTTCTAGCACCCAGAATAACAAAATGATATTTGGTGTGAGAATGTATGAAGATGCACTTGCTAGAAATGGCAACGAAGGAAACAGGTGGGGCATGGAGCCGCCGAGTTCAACAGTAAATACATCCCATAACAAAGAGCCTGAAGAAGAAGCTTTGCAGTTAAACAGCTTCCCTGAGCAACTGTTTGATGTCTGCAAAAAAAGCACCACGACCAAATTCTCTCACACAAAAGAGCGTGTGTCCCACTCACGCCGTTTTGGAAGAAGTTTCACCTGTGACAGCTGTGGCTTTAGTTTTAGCTGTGAAAAGCTACTGGATGAGCATGTATTAACGTGCACTAACAGGCATTCTTACCAAAGTGCCAGGTACTACAGCACAGAAAAAATAGACTTTAATGAAAAGGACTCTGCTTCTAAAATAATCTCCACACAAACAGAAAAATACAAGGGGGACTCGAGTCAAGCCGCAGATGATTCTTCGTCTCCTGTGTCTAACATGACTAGCAGGAAAAGTAGCACAGTTGCTTCCGAGACATCAGGTGAAGAAGGAAGTAGAGCCTCTGAGAGGAAGAGGACTATCATCAAGATGGAACCAGAGGACAATCCTGCAGATGAACTGAAGGATTTTAATATTATTAAGGTGACAGATAAAGACTGCAATGAGTCTTCTGACAATGACGACCTAGATGATGAACAGGAAGAGCTGCATTACAGATACTACGTTGAGGAAGAGATCAGAGAGAAGAGAAATGCTCGGAAGACTTTAAAACCCCGTTTGTCCATGGATGAGGATGAAAGAAAGTGTTTGAAAAGTCCGCGGCACCTTCCCAGAAAGACTCCTTCAGTGCAGGAGGATGTGGAGAATGCTCCCTGTGAACTGTGTGGGTTAACAATCACTGAAGAAGATTTGTCCTCTCATTATTTATCCAAACACATCGAAAATATATGTGCTTGTGGCAAGTGTGGTCAAATACTGGTCAAAGGCAAGCAGCTGCAGGACCATGCACAGACCTGTGGAGAGCCCCAGGACCTGACCATGAACGGTATCAGAAATTCTGAGGAGAAAATGGACTTAGAAGAAAACCCTGAGGAGCAGTCAGAAATAAGGGACATGATGTTTGCAGAGATGCTAGAAGACTTCAGAGACAGTCATTTCCAAATGAACAGTCTTCAAAAAAAACAGTTATTCAAGCATTCTGCCTGTCCTTTCCGATGCCCAAATTGCGGTCAGCGTTTTGAAACTGAAAACCTAGTGGTTGAACATATGTCCAACTGCCTGGAGCAAGATCTGTTCAAGAACTCCATGATGGAAGAGAACGAGAGGGATCACAGACGTAAGCATTTCTGCAATCTTTGTGGGAAAGGATTTTATCAGCGTTGCCACTTGCGGGAACACTATACCGTTCATACCAAGGAAAAACAGTTTGTTTGTCAGACATGTGGGAAGCAGTTCTTAAGAGAGCGCCAGTTGCGGCTCCACAATGATATGCACAAAGGCATGGCCAGGTATGTCTGTTCCATTTGTGATCAAGGAAACTTCCGAAAACATGACCATGTACGGCATATGATATCTCACTTATCAGCTGGAGAGACTATATGCCAGGTCTGCTTTCAGATATTCCCAAATAATGAGCAACTGGAGCAGCACATGGATGTTCATCTGTATACATGTGGAGTATGCGGAGCAAAGTTTAATTTGAGGAAAGATATGAGATCTCACTATAATGCCAAGCATTTGAAAAGAACATAACTGTAAACACACTGCTAAAGCATTAAGTTGGCAGCAGAGAGAACACCAAAGCAAGGCATACAGTATAGTAGACAAAAAAAATTGAAAAAGGAAAAAAAAAATTAAGTCTTTTTTTTATTATTTTTTTTAAGACCCTCCTAACTATAGGTGTCTATTTAGGCTCATTAAGTATATAGCTTTGAAAAGCATCATGTGTTTAATTATTACATTTTCACTTGTTTCCTAATATCAGTTTCTGTTCTTAATTTTATTGTTTTACTAAGTAGATATACAAATAATTATTTTTAAACTGTAGATTAAAAGCACAATGTTACCCCTTCACTGACTGCTATTAAACAGTTCTCGGATCCACGTCCGTAAGATGAGTGCTTTAATATTTCCATGTGTTGTTTCTTCATGTGAAATTTTTAGATCACAGTGATTAATGTGCAAGAACGTAATTGTTCATAATGCCCAAATTAATTTTCCAAATGAAAAAAAAAAAACCAGTGCCAAGGAATAATCCTTTGCTGCCTGACTGCTGTGAGGGCAGAGCTGGCTGTCCTGGTCCTCTGCTTCTTGGCTTTGCTGGAATGTGCATCCCCAGGAGTGAGAGCACGTAGGCTCAGCTCAGTTAAACCTTGCAGATCTGGACTGGTGTGTGCAAAGGGAAAGGGAGTTAATGACTTGGAATAACTGAGGAGTCCTCAGCAGAGTGCTCATTTTCCAGACTTAAATGTCCTAGCAGAACTTTACAACTGACCTTGGCCTTTCATTTTCTGCCTGTGCCTGTGTGGGTATCTATAACCTGCTTATCCTGATACACCGAGTGGCTGTGGTGGGTTGCTAGGAATGCAGAATGGCCATGTGCATTGAAGACTGCATTTCTCAGCCTAGCTGTAAATCGTGCCTTGCTGCTTCTGTTGGAAATTTAAAATTGGGTTGAGTGTGGCAATAGTCCCTTTTATTTTTGGTGGGGAGGGAGAAGGGGGAGCGTGGTTCATGTGAACCTTAGATTTCTTTTTTTTTGTTTCTTGTTTTCATGATACTTTCTGAATGTTCTGTTTTTCAACAAGAATATAACAAGGAACGACTACAGAGTTTGCTTAATAAATGTAAAGACATTTTATGCCTTTTAAGATTCCTTTCTGATTCTAGCGTAGCCTGAATCTGTGAAGCTTGTCTCTTAATTTAATTGAATTTAAAAATCCTACTAAGTGTCTGCTGACATCAATTCAGTGAGGCAGTTTGGCCTTTGAGAGAACGACTGGCTTTGACTTTTAAACACCAGATGTCTAAATGTTTGTTAAGTGCATGATTTTTAATGGGGGGAGGAAATTATTATAAAAATAAAATGTAGCAGTACTGTCTCCCAGCAGGTCTCACTAACAGAGCAGTAATGCCATTTCCCACTGAGCTGTGGAGGGAGAAAAGCAATTTAGATGAGCAATTAAGGCAGTTGGATTTAATGATTGTTTTAGGCCCCTTCCCACTGCAGTATTCTACTCTGTCACCTCACATGCTGTTGGTGGGGTTGAGAACAAGAGCCAAGAACTAAGGGTCTGGTGCAGAGTCTTCCCTTGTTTGTTGGTGCTGCATTTAGTTTTGATCTTGTGTTGTTTCTTGGCAGTTATGAAGGGTATCAGGCTTTGATACTGAGAAATTATTACAGTTCAGGATCTCTGCTATACCTTTTTAAATTAGTATGGGTTGCCTTGCATGTGTCCACTTTAAGATGTGCCTTAGAATTTCTCATGTGCTAGA
Source organism: Turnix velox (assembly GCA_013400935.1). NCBI lineage: Eukaryota > Metazoa > Chordata > Aves > Charadriiformes > Turnicidae > Turnix > Turnix velox. The sequence continues at coordinate 16,372 of VZTY01031563.1, forward strand.
CATGTGAACTTCTGCAGTGATGGAGAAGGACCCTGCCACCATGGTCCCAAGCTGGTCCCTGGGGACTGACTACTTTGGGTGCAGTTTGGGTTGATTGTTGGCTTTTTGCTGTGACTGTTTGGTCCTGTGTTTTCTTGTGTGATGCTGAAGCCAGCCATGTTCTGAATAATTCTGGCCCCAAAAAGATGACGGACATGAATGTGCTCCATCATTTCAATTAATTCAGCACTTTCCCCTCACTAGTTGTTTCCTATCACAAGCCAGGCTAAAGCTTAGGGTGTAAGACTTAAAAGAGTGAGCAGGATGGGTATTTTAACATTTTTCAGAACTGGAATCAGTGGTAAAGTGTTTATAATATTCTTTAAAAGTCCAAATATTTAATTATAATGATCCCCTTAGAGAGGAATTAGTTAGAAAAGTGCTGTAGTAAGAGCTGGTGGGGCTAATACAATGCACAGCAATTCTCTGATGCACATGTTATCCCTTATGGTATTGGCAATGGCTGGACTGGGACAAGCAGCCAAAGGAAGTGAGGGAGAACTGGAAGGTGCTGGGGGATCTGGCAGAAGAGTCACGTTGTGGCACTGGGGAATTGTGAAAAATGAGTGGGAGAGGAGGGATGAATGAAAAGTGGGCGGTCAGGATTAAAGCCATGAAGTGGGAAGCAAATCCCAAAGGTGGCATGGAGGGGGTGGGTGGATGAATGGACGAAATGTCCTGTGAGACCGGGGTGAGAATGAGTCAGCTTGGCTGGGGGAGCTCCTGCCTGATTGATGAGCTCACTAGGACACAAACTCAGAGCAGGGATTGCAGACCAAGGAGAGCCAGCCCCTATGCTGGAAGGACAGTGGTGGCCCAGCAGAGACTAGATTAAAGACCTTGTTGAAAAGGAGGAGGTGACCTCTGCGAGCTAAGAGATCGTTCCTGAGTACAGTGAAGATCTAAGGGTAATTTATGGGGACTCATGCCTATGGTCAGGAGGCCTTGTTTACAATGAATTTGTCTGAATTTGACCCAAAACAATTTCACCAAAGAAGTAACTCTCTAGTAACTTTTAGTAGACCTGGCAGCCAGGTAGGTTAGGTGGAGGGACTGGGCATGATGGTGTTTATGTGTACTATCTTAACTTTATAAACACCCTGTAATACTCTTTGTTTTCCAATTATAAGCTGCGTAGTAGTAGCCTTTCAAAGGAAGGTTTGTCAGACTTTTTCAACTGAACTTGAATTAATGTTTTTTCCTGTTCTTATGAAACAAAACCCCATGCCTTGGAGTTCCCCTGTATAAACATCCAGACTAAGGCTCAGAAAGAGCATGAATTGCACTACAGGGGAGCTTAAGAGTGGACCTGCTTGTATATAAGCAGAGAAATTCACAATGACTGAAGTAGCCTTAAAAGTTATCAAGGGGGATATAGGAGAACAAATCAAAGGTACTATGGCGTAAACAAGACAGTGTAGGTGGGGAGAGTGTTTATGGTGAGGTAAGAAAACATGCAAGGTAACAGCACGGGACTGTGGAAGAAAAGGCCTGGAGTGACAGGAGGAATTTGATGGCTGAAGCAGCCTGCAGCAGAAGTGTTCTCCCCAGAATGGGACAATGTCCACAGGAAAGTGAAATTCTGGTGTTTCAGCTCTCCTACTGTGATAAAACTTACTGTAGAGACAGAATGAAAGCAGACATGAAAAAACCCGTTTGCAGCTAAGTGGTGTAGGCTGTGACCCTGAAAATAATTTGTAAGTCTTCAGCCTAGCTCTCAGCTTTCAGGATTTTCTTAAAGTTTAAAAAAAGAATTTATGAAGACCTGGACTGAGCTTTAAAATACAAAAGCTGTTGAGCTTGGTTTTAGTTGTAGATTTCAGTTGTACACACTTATAAATGCTTATTGACAACTTGTTAATTCAAAGAGTAATTTACATTTGTGTATAATGATATCCGTAGCCATAAGGTCTGTGCAGAAATCTTGATCTGAATAAAGTATCACAGAATTCTGAGAATTTGTGCTTTTATTAGGGGACCTCTCCATTTAATATTTGCAGTTAATGGAGAAAATACAATTCAGCATATTTTTTTAATCAAAGGTGAAGACAGAAAATAAACTGCCCTGGAGAGTATATTAAAATATATATTGTTAATAAAAATGAATATTTTGACTGCACTGTTTATTCAAATACTGTTGTGCTAAAACCATTGGGAGCATCTTAGCTACTGCTGAGAATGGAAGTTTGCTCCTGAAGGCAGTTCCACCTTGAGTCCTGGTAGCCCCTTTCTCCTCCCCACCTAGTTGTGTCCTGTGAGTACCATCCTCTCCATTGTCAAAAAGCACGTATTTCTGTAGCTTTACAATGAACTGAATCAAGCAATGAGTTTGGTTTTTTCATTCCTTTTTTGCTGAATCAGTTCCTTGCTGTGCTCCCCACTCCAGCTCTATGTCAAATCTTGTGCTAGCGCTGCAGAAGGGGTGGCCCGGGGGAGAGATGAGGTGCTGGCAGAGGGCTCATTTACTTAAATGATCAGTGCCGGAACTCAAACAACTTCTGGAGTTTAACTCAGTCTCTGTCTCCACAAGCATCCTCATGGAAGCTGAACTCTTACATTCATCTTCCATTTCCTGATAAGGAAAAAAGCCTAGCCTCTTACAAATGAGACACATCCCTGCTATGCTATCTGCCCTCTCTAAGAGAACTGGAAACCTTCCTGTGTTCAGCTCACCCCTCAAATATGCTCTGGAATTTTCTTAGTCTTTCTTGAAACAGGCTACACAGTGCTTCATGCCAATGGGTTCGTGTGGTTGCCCTGGCCCAAGGCCAGGAAGGAGCTGGGCCCCTTGTCCGGCCAAATGCCAGGAATGGTTCCCACCTTCCTCTAGTTTTTGTGCCCTCCAGCTGTGGGCCCAGCTGCAGCTGTGCTACCCACACACCCAGCCTCCATCTCCTGCCTCTTGCTGCTCATAATGCATGCTTTCTTGGGGGTTGTGATAAAGGGAGAGACAGTCATCTCATTTTTAGTCTAATATTGAAAGCTTGTTAGAATTCCCCACCTAAGTTAAAGAGATGTGAGCACTGCGTGTTTACTATCCCTGCGTGCCTGCTTCTGACTTCTAAATGCTTCCTAATCTGAAAGGGTTAAAAATCAAATATTCTCTAATTCTCAGTTGGTTCGATGCCTGTCATAGACTTACAGACCTACAAGATGAAGCATGACTAATTTGACTTTATAAAAGTCTGATGAAGGCCAGAAATTAGGAACATGTTTTTAAATGCTGACATTTCTGTAATTCTCGGCCATAGTTTTCTGCATATTTTTCCAACTTCTAAAAAACTCCTAAAATACTGCTGTGCAGTGTATTCTTGAGACACATGACTAGGTTGAGATTTTGAAGGGGGCAGATGCCAAAAAACAGGACATTTTATAAATTCTCTTCTGCCACTTTTACAGTTACTCCTATGATTCTGGAATTAATTGTGATTTGATTTTATTCTTTCATGCAGAAAGACAATTCTGAATTTGTTACAAGGCAGCAGAGCTCATGGCTCAGGAGTCAGTTCATCTTGATTATAAATATTCAGCCCTAAAACAAACAGCCCATGTTTCTTTTCAGGTACTTGAATAGCCAGTGCCACCTTCACAAGAGAAATGTTGCCATAACTTTCTTTGGGTCACTTTTGCTCTCAAATGTCTTGCAGGGTTTTTTATTTAAGTCATAGGAAGACAATATTGTACATCATGCTTTCAGAGAAACTGCTTTCAGCTATTTAAGCACATTCTCTGTATAAAAGTAGTTGAAAATATGTCAAAGTCCTGATGCTGCTAATTTTTATTGAACTGTGATTTACAGCAGTGAGATTTTGGGCTACATTGTTTTTATGGTCACAAATAAGAGATGATGTTAGATAAGTATGTCTTGTATTTCTGTAGACATTCGATGCTTTAAAGGCCTCCAAGTCCTGGAAGCTGTATGGATCAGTGAATTTACTGGAAATCAGAACTGTGTGCAAATGCTTGGTTTCTCAACCTGGCAGGCAAATGCCACCAGTGGCAGCAGTTGCCAAGATCTCTGCAGCGGCAGCATTGCCAACATGAAAGATCAAAAAATCAGTCTTTCCCCATCTCTTCCCCCCATCTCTTGTGATAACGAGGTTGCTGTTACAAAAATTCATTCTTTTGGCTCTTCTATTTCCCTTCTGGGTTTTTTTTAATGGGAGGATGTGCTTTTTTCCTGCTCAAAAGCAGTGGCTAGAGCTAATAACATGTCTTTGGTTTTTAGTTCTCTCATGTTCAACCTACACAACTTAGCGATACCTATTTCTTACTTTTTTAGGTAACCATTCCACTACATTGGGAATGGTCACCAGAGGGACTTCTGACTCCCCAGAAAATAAACAGGAGAAATAATATAATGTTCTTCTCTCCATGGTAAAAGCCCCAAGACCATGAAAGTTTGTGGAAATGCAGATATGCAGGCTAAAAATAGTTTACTGAATACCATAGATTAATTTTGGTTTTGGCAGTAGATACACCATGCTTCTGGTATTGGTTTTGCTTCTTCCTTTTACCCAAGCCATTAGAGGATTTATTCTGGGTCCTAAAGATGGTGCCTGTTCCCTGCCTGCCTATGGGTTTCCAACTAGTATTTGCTGGTAGAGAGTCCCACAACCCAAAATCCTGAGGTTGTGGTTTCTAGCCATTGGTTATTTAATTATTTATACAAAGTGGAAACATTTTTAAGAGATGAAATTTAGGATATAACTCCTTCAGGAAAAAGGATACATGGAGTAGTATTGTAGAATGAAGAAATACAGGATAGGGTTACCTGGAACTGATGAAGAAACTGTTTTGGTACATGCCACAGCAGAGGAGAGAGCTCAGATCTCTGAGCTGCACTGCTATCAGGTAGATTAAACATAATTTGTGTACACTGCTGTAGAACACAACAGTGGCACTGTCTGCGTGCTGGGGAAGAAGGAGGATTAGCCACACCTCATCTACTTTCAGCAGGGCTTGTGTTTCACTTAGATTTCATTGTCTGTTGCTGACATGGTCAGTTCTGCCAGAAAAGACAGACTGAAAAGTAAGTCAATTAAGACTCAAGAAATGTTACAGTAATTGTTACAGTTCTTTCAGCTTTAGTTTGTTGTGCAAAGAGTTAAATACTTCAAAGACAGTTTCCTTTGGAAAATGTCTATTTGATCAAGTTCTGTGTGGTTTAGACCCCAAATAGAAAGACTAGCTTCAAACAGAGCACTACTATGAAAGTAGGAATAGCCTGTGGCCTTCCAGACCTCACAAGCTATGTTGGTTTGTTGCACAGAATCAAAACAAAGATGCTCCTTAAAACATATATACATTAGCTCAGTGTATTTCACACACCACAATCTTTTATCTCAGATCTGCTTTCCTCCTCAGTTACTGGGAGTGTGCCAAAATCACTGAGGTCCTGGATGAGCTACAGACTTCTCAGTAAAAAGCAGACATAGTATGATTGGACCATCCAAGCTACACAGTTAGAGAATAGGCTTTGAGTACTACTGCTCCTGTTTACTAAGTCTGAAGTTCTATATCGTTTGGATTTTGAAATGGTGCTTATCTTTGCTTCTTGATTCCGTTTACATGGCTGACAGCAGGGTGAGGAAGAACCCAGTGGGTGCTTCTATTTTAAATAGAGCCTGGAAGATCTTTCTTGGCAGGGGAGGGTGTTGAGGTTTGTTTTGTTTGGTTGGGGTTTTTTTCAGGTCCTTAGTGGGCTAAATCTTCATAATTCTAAATGCACTAAGCATTTAAAAAGCTTAATACATGATGGGATGCACCAAGTTCAACGTGTAATGTGAAAGTCAGACCCATGCAGATGATATTACTACCGGAACCTGATACCATGCCAAATGTGGAGAGTTATCTTTAATCTGTCTCCAGATTCTCCTTTGATTTGTAAACATACAGCTAATCACAGACTTCCTCTGATTTTCATGACGCGGAAAAAACTGCATCCTTTGTAACATTTCTGAAGTGCTTTAACTTTGTAGATGTTCCTGGATTTGAGTTATGGGGAGGTATGAGCTCCATCTGGTGGCTAACTGGGAACATGGATATTTCTATTTGAAAGGCTCAAGCGTTTCTACAGTTGAGCAGAATTTACTGTGTCAAGAGTGAATCAGATCCTCTTGCAGATGTGAATTCCTAAAACAACGTCTGTTTTTAGGGTAGCTAGAGAATATCAGAGTCTGCAAGGAGGGTGCAACATTTTACCTCTAATCTAGTTTACAGTGGGCTAAAAGCTGTTCTTTACCAATGCCAGCAGTTCTCTGGTGTTCACAGTTGTGTGTGTGTGCCACACCACCACAGTTGGCACTCATTAACAGCAGTTCTGGAGCCTCATTGGAAAAAAATGTAATTAAATATTCACAGGCACACTCAGAGGTGGTCCCCAACAGCACAGACAGTGTATTTGAGGGTAGTGGTGTAAAGCAGCTCAGTAATGCTGCATGAGCTGTGTGTGATCTGAATTAACAGAGATCTCTGATTGTAAAATGCAGGCCGCCATCTTAATGTAACAGTAGTGTTAAACGCTGATGTTGCCTGGGGCAAGAACATTTACATCCATACTGTAGTCAGGATGCCTTATTTTTTCCTTTGTTAGTTTCCAAACAAAATGAACTAACCTTTGAGACAGTCAAATTAGAGTTACTGCAAGATAACACCATCGGTTCAATGAATTCCCCTCCAGGTAGACACAGGGACTCACTGCCACAACCAGCAGTTCTTTGAAGCTAGGAGTTTGCTCAAGATTTGCCTCCCCATGTTCACGTTACCTTCCAGGCACAAAACAAAACTTGTTTGTCCCAGATTGCCATACAAATCTGCCGTGCTGTCCTGAGTATGTTATGTGGCACAGAGAACAGATACAATATACAGACAGTTCTGGGCCTGGCACATACTGTGAGAGCCTGGCCACATATCACAAGAGGCATCCTAAAGTGTACAATGAAAAGGCTTTCCTCACAAAGGTGTGCCAGGAAATTCAGCTGTGTGCTGGCCTTGAGGATGCTCTAGCAGGTAAGTGATGCAGACAGCTGATAACCCTGGCTCCACCTGAAGCCTTTCCTGCTTTGCAGTGTACACAGGGTCCAGGTCTGCCACTGCCTGCATAGAAACATCAAGTATATTAGCCAGCAGCAGGACAATTTATGCAATGTGATTTATCCATTCAGAGAAAAAAGTCATTGAACCAAATAAAAAACAACCCTGAGGACTGTCTTGGAAAGTTACATCCACATGTTTCCAATTTCTTGACTGTTCACATTGGATACAAAGCTGCTCCTATTTGTCATAAATTAGTTGAGAGAGATTTACAGGAATTGTAAATACTTATGTAACTTAATTGCATTTAACCTAAAATAAGAATTTGGGAAGAGGGATTAAGTAAATCTGTAACAGTTACCTCTGAGTTAGGGAAGGAAAAGAAACAACAAAAACTCCAGCCAAACCTAGGCAAATGTAAAGCAGTATAAATATTCCAACATACGTAAAGTCCAGGCTGAGGGGGAAATAATACTTGTGCAATTTTATGAGCATCCACTAAGCCAAGCTATAAACAACTGCTGGAAAGTAACAGATGCAATATTAAAAATAACTTCTGAGAGGTTTGGGAAGTGAATTTTTTTCTGCAGGAATTCTTCAGCTGTTTGGAAAATGGAAGGAAAAGGAGAAAGAAACAAAAGTTTCTGAAACAAGATCAAAACCTTAAGGCTGTGTTTTGGTGGGGTAGGGTTGAAGGAAATGAACCATGTGGATTTGTTAAACAGAGTTCCTGACTGTGGTGGGTGCTCAGAATAAAACTGAAGGATGGGGATTTAGAGGGAAACCACACCACAGTGAGGTGGGAGGGACCACATCATGCTAGCAAATACAGTACTGGGGTGTGGGCTTCCGACTTTTAATATTTTTCTTGCATTTCTTTTCTGCATGGCAGTAGTGAAATAGGGGCTTCTAAGCTTCTGAACAACTGAGAGAACCAGGTTTGAAGAAGACATGAGGAAGAACTGGTCGGCAAAAGATTTCATAAAAACTCAGAACCGCGTGTGCCAGATCTGAACTGGCACCACCTCTGCCTTTTTGACATACTGCACCAATCGCTAAAGGCACCAAAGCAGTCAAATTAGAAAATGCAGTAAAAGTTGTTTTGGACTCTTCTCTGCATTATAAAACTTAGTTCTTTGTGACTAATATTTACACCTGCTAAAAACAAATTTGAACAAGTGTCCTTTCAATGGAGAAGACAGCCAAAAGCGGCAAATGCCAGGGGTTAAGGGCTGCACTGCAGTGACTTTGCAGAATTTGCTATTCATGTGCTGGAGTGCACTTTTTCTGAAATAAGGCTTCTTAGAATTTCTGTCAAAAACTGTTTAGATTTTTTAGTTCAATGCTAGAAGCATATTACTTGTGAAGTGAAATGTGTGTATTTTCAGACACAATGCTAAACTATCAAGTGTGGAAAAAAAAAAGATAAAAAACCCCTTAATCTGGAGTACAAGGTGAAAACCAAATGTTAAAAACTGAGGACAGAGGGTCCCCAAGGAAGGACAGGATGGTGAGAAAGATCCAGCTGACCTGATTCCCCCTCCTGCCATCCATGATCATCATTTGCAAGTTGAAGAGGACCTTCCATGGAGCACAGTGCTTTTATGTGGAGAGTAAAGAAATGGTGCTCTGGTATTATTACAAGAATGGTGAAAAATTTTTGCTGACAAGGAGATGAGTAATGTGAAACAATCTTCACAGCCTTTTGCAAGGTTTAGATCCAAAACAAGCTGGCTTGAAGAGGAGAATCAGGCATTCATGTTCAGATTTTAACACTTTAGTAATCCAAATGTTTCCAACTAAATTAATGGGGGAAAAAATTCCTAACCAAGAAGGCAGTAAATGTTTCAAATTAAGGCAAGCGTGGATTAAAAAACCCCAAAATTTCTTTTGCTTCCCCAGAGAACAGAGAATCAGCTTGAGACATGTAAGCAGGCTAAGCATGCTAATCAGTATTCTGCTGTAGTTTTGCATCTTAATAATTCTACTCATTACTATAAAAGGATGTTTCATTATTCATTATAACTGTTATCTCAAGAAGAGTCTGTCTATAAGTTTATTTATAGTTGGCATCATTTACATCACTGTTGTTATGAAGTATGTAAAATATTGTCTGTATTGCAGCTTGTATAGGTCATGTGTCTGTGCTTGCTTTACTCCTTTTGAGTTTTATAAAGGCGCTATACAAATGCAAGAAAAGATGTGGTTGCTTAATCTATATATAGCCACAAACATTTCAGCATATGGATGTTGAGGATATTAGCACAGAACAGTTTAAACATTAATATAATACAGGACTTTTAAAAGCCCTCAGTGCCATAAATGTCAATACTTCTGTCCCAGTGGCTGTGCTGGAGCAAAGGAGAAGATGGTGAATATGTGGGCAAAGACAGGAGACTCCACAGGGAGAAAGTACAATATGGCTGTAAAATCTAATAGAAAATGGGATCTCCCATACATAGAGAACAGGAAAGACCTTCATGGTAGGCCCACCACGAAACAGGAGAAAAAGGGAATATGTTTATAGCATCACTTAAGAATAGGCCTTGTTCAGTGGGAGGTGTCCCTGCCTATGGCAGGGGGGTTGGAACTCAATGATCTTTAAGGTCCCTTCCAACCCAAACTGTTCTATGATTCAACATTATACTAAGCATACAACATCTAGAACAAGCTGTGACTGTTCTGTAGCTCAGCAATTATTTGTAGTCTATGTCAAGTATCAGTGAAGACATTCCAAGTTAGTTTTCATCAGCTTTAAAGCTTATTCTGTGATTTCATAAAATATCTTTAATAAAATATTCTTACAAATGTGCTTATTATTCTTCTTTAATTCTATTTTATACCTGAGTTAAAACCGTCCTGGCAACAGGGTGAGTTCCAGTTATCACCTGCTCCTGCATTTTTCATGTCCACCTAAGAATGATAAGAAGGAAAACTTGAGATGAGTAAAAATCACATTACCAGGAGAATGAGAAAACACAATAAATTGATAGCACTGCGTTCAATAATTAATAAAAATTCTTCATGCCAAGCCCTTAAGTGAATCCAAGAGATTAATCAAATTATATTGATCTCATGTATGAAGTCTTGGTCTTTGCATGTGCTTACAGTACACTGTTTTCTTTAAGACTTAACATAATTTTCCAGCTTTACTGTTAAAGCAAATAACTACAATATGTTGTTTAGCCCCATTCACAGAAGTTCTAGACAAATTTTTCTGTCTTAATTTTCACCTGCTGGACCACATAGAGTATCCTTTCAATACCAGACCAAGCAGTGTTTGATTTCAGTTATACTAGAAGATAAGAGTAGAATTCAAACTAATCCAGTCTGGATGCAGACATGATCTGGAAAGATACTACTTATTAAGTAAAGTGCAAGCTGGAAATATAAGCTGTGCAAGTAAAAGAACAGCTGCTTCATTTCTGTTGACAAGAACTGATGTGTTATTTTGGATCAAATTCTGAAAATGAGTCTGCATCATCAGAGTGTTGCAAATAAAGGAAAAAATGAGATATCTGGAGTAAAATTTGCTCCTTGAGAACTGCTAAGGTGTGAGCTACTAATATCTCCAGTTTTGATCACGGCACTTGAAAAATAAGACACAAATTGCATGCAGAGAATTCAAGAGAAAGCAATGTCAATGTCTAGAGGCTGATAAAACTTGCCTTTGAGCACAGATTGAATGAGTTCAGGTCATTCAGCAGAAGAGAGAGTAGAGGGGGAAACAGAGTGATTTTCAGATACATATAAAAAAGTTGATTGCAAAGAAAAATGGACTAACTTTTATTTCAAATTTGCAACTGATAGAAATAATTGCCTTAAATTGTGAGAAAGGAGATTTTGATTAGACACAAAATGAGACTAAATGATCCTTTTCTGTGAGCGTAAGTAACATCCATTAGTAGCTTAACCCACCAAGATTTGAATAACAGTCTCATTGGATTGGTTCCAGAGCACTCAGATCGCTTGGTTCCATTATGGAAAGCTGATTCACCTAAAAAGTTATATGATACTCGAACAGGTTGCCAGAGAAATTGTGGATGCCCCCTCGCTGGAAGTGTCTAAGGCCAGGATGGATGAAGCATTGAGCAACCTGGCCTAGTGGTGTCCCTACTCATGGCAGGGAGGTAGGACCTAAATGATCTTTAAGGTCTGTTCCTTCCAACCTAAACCATTCGATGGTTTATTCCTGTCAGTAGAGCTGGCAGTGGCTGCAAGAAAAGGAGACTGCAGCTGTAGTGAAGTGAAAAGCTGTTACTAAAATGCACAGCACACCAGTTTTTCTAGTTAGCACTAGCGATACTAACCTCACCTTTTAATCACGCCTCAGCAAACTGTCAGAAGTTTATGTAAATAAATGTGCTTTGAAACCACTTAATTGTAAAATAATGATTCCTTGAAACATCAAGCATTAGTGTAATCAGTGTTGACAGCTTTGCTAATTTTATTGAGTGTAATCAATCTGAGGCAGCCTGGTTTTAGTTGTAAGATGGTGTAATCAGCTATTTATTAAAAAAAATTATCTCTGCAAATTACATGGAAAATCCTAGAAGTGTAATCTGAACATATGCTAAGGATTAAAAAGCCAGAAGGTGAAAAAAGCCACGTGTTTTTTTGGCTAATTTCAAACTAGTTTTATAATTTTGTGAGATCTGACTCATGATTTTTGAACTTCTGGTTTGGCAATACCTTGTGCCCTGCATTCTGTTGCATTTGCATAATTTACCAAAAACATGTTACACTGATACACAGAACTTTATTTTGCCATTCACAAAAACAAAGGAACACTTATTTTAAAAAGATCACGCATTATGGCTGCCTTTCAAATTAACAAGGAGCATCTGTGTGCAAAAAGTGGTGGTATATAAAACCAAAATAACATTAAAAAGTTCCATTGTTCCCCCTACATACAATGCAGTTTTTAACACAACAGCACCTTGTCAGAAGGATCTGTTGTCATTTTATACATTGATAGCTCTTATCTGAATTCCAATTACTAGACATATATTCACACGTATAAACAAGGTGAAGAATTTCAGTGATGAAAAGTATTATATTTGTTCTATTTGTTCTTAGAACAGTTGCTGCTTAGACTGCTATGAAGTGTTTGCTATACCAATTTGTCTTCTTCAATATATTCTGATTTATGCAATTTTCTGGATCATTTTTCTAGGAAAATAGATACAAGGGAAACAGATACCAGAATTTTAGGCCTACAGTCTTCTGATTGCCAGACCTGAAATGCCATTGTATTTAATCTTTATCCTTTTATGTCTGATTTAACTCTTAACTTGTGTTCACTCCTATTTTTATACTACATTGCCTTTTGAAATATGTGGGGGAAAAAAAAAAATCTTCCATTTATAAAGATAATGGATGAGTTCTCAGCTCTGCTTTAGATACTGAGCTCTTGCTTCACTGAAGAAATCTAAGTATCATCTTCTTTCATCTTCTTTTCTGGCTGGTGTAATGAAGAATAGCCTACAGCATGTTATGTAACTCTGCCAAACATGGATGCATTACTGATCTCAGTCACAAATAAATGGTTCAGAAAGCAACCAGCTACCTTCCAGAGGCACCAACTTGCTGTTCTAGGAGTTACTATGAAAATACCACTTAGAGATTCAAGATGGGGGAATAACTGCGAATGTTCTGTTAAAGGAAAAAATCAAACTTGCACTGAAGTCCTCACCATAAAGCTCACTCTTTAATTTCTGAACCAGTCTGTTTGGCTCACACGAATGCATATGAAGCAACATGAAAGGAAATCATGCGGCTCTTCCCATAAGAGAGGATGACTGTGTTGATGAGTTGGTTCACAAATTGTGCGGCAAGTCTTGGAGAACTGCTGACAAAAAGCAGCCTTGTAATAGCTCTGCTGAGAGGAGAGAATAAGACTAATGAGATTTTAGATGTTGCTCCCTCTAGTTAGACTAAGAACATTGGTAAGAGATGAGAGATGACAGCAGGAACATGATGTGAAATTCACATTAGAAACAATAGCTTAAAAAGCAGCTCAGACCTATCTATACATATCACTGTACAAGAAGAAAATATCTTTGTGAAAAGAAACACTTCTGCAGTTGGGCTAAATGGAATATTTGGAAGCCTGAGTCTACAGACCTTTTGATTTTTCCTGAGAAAGTCCACAAGCGTGTCATTTACACCATTACCATAAAAAAGGCATGCTCATTCCTCCCAGATCTTTCCTCCAAACTTACTATAGCAAAACAACAATTCAAATGATAAAATAAACAGGACTGAGGGAGTGCTGTCAGTGTAAGCAGTAATCCAGTCAATGCAAACACCTCTTCAGCAGGTTATCAGCTCATCTGGGTATCTGCACAACCGTATCAGAGACATGCTAGTTATTGGGCCAAGGAAACCCCAAACATGTTTTGTTTGGATCTGTTGTACATATTTTGAGCCTGGACTAATAAAACATATAGCTCAAAACTTTGGGCCAATTTAATGAAATGTCACTTCTAAATCTGAGAAAACCTGTTTGGTTACAGCTACACTTAAATGAGAAATCAGATTCATTTGCTGCGAAGACTGCTTACTGTGATAATCAATATTGTTTTGTTATTCCTTAGTCCATTTCTTCTATCCATCTCATTCCTATACATATGTTTTTGAGACACAAATTCTCTTCTTTGTCTGAAATAACAGGCCTGAGTTTGTACTGTGGCTAACAAAATAGGGTTCTTACACATTACTAGTGCTCCTACAGGACAATCCTCACAGGGATACAAATAATAAATACCATGAGCTTTTGAGATGAAATGGAATTTATCTACTCCAGCATTTCTCCCTGCTCCTTAGGATACCACCAAGTGAATGAAGTAGCAGTAAATTACAGGAAGAGATAGTTCTGTGGTGAATCAGCCACTGGTCTGACTACAAGATAAACTGACACCCTTCCCAACAAAGAAATGTGCATAAGGTATATATAGAGCAGCTCCTGTTGGAGGCAGGGAGAGATGATGGCTTCCATTTTCCACAGACTTCTTTTGGATTCATCTGAGCCAGGACACAGGTGAAATGATACCAGGATCCACGGAAGAAGAACGGGTACTTAAGCATGTACAATATTTACTGTCAGAAACTGAAGTTCTTGCATTACAAAACTGCAAACACGCATACTGGACAAGAGATGGAACCCTCATGTCTTGTAAGAAGGCGTTGAAAAACACACTATCTGAAATAAGGATGTTTTGGAAGAAGAGTTAGGCTATCTGTCATAACTGCATTGCCACAAATCATCCTGGGAAAAGCTGTAGCGGGTATTTTCTATAGGAGATGCTATAGCATAATGATGAAGGGACAAAATTAATGAAAGATTATTTTAAAATACAGTGTATTTAAATAATCCTCTCTCTGGGTAGCAGATGTAGCCACACTTTGAAAGGAGGTATCCAAAAGGAGCTACTCACTAAACCTCTGAGGAAAAAAGACCTGTGTGCTATTTTGCTCACCTTACAAGAACAGGAATATTTTGAAGTGTTTGTCTCCAAGTAAGGAGGATTAAGTTGCAGGAACAGCAACAGATTTTCATGTTTAATATATCTTCATCAAAGCACTTTCCTAGCTCTGGTTAGTTAATAGCTCCATAGCTTTTGCTAAATGTAGGCGTGACGACATTTCACATTAGCACAACAGCCAAGAATTTGGAGGCGGTTCAAGAATGGCCGTGACCACGCAGAGATGGGCTCCAGAAACCCACGAGTACTTTTTTCGTGGGGAAAAGCCAGGCGCCATCCCTTGCCTTCGGAGGCTCAGCCAGGCTACCTGCAGCGCGGACAAGGGGCTCGCTGCCCTTGAGGGCGGCCGGGGTCCCGGCTTGCACGTCCCCTTGAGGGGATGCGCACAGAGAGGGCTGTCAGCCGGCCAAATTCTGCCGAAAGGCGGCTAAAAACTACCTCAGCCTGTGCTGCCCGTGGGACTTTCCCTCTGCTACAGAATTCTCCTCAGGATGGCGACACCTCAGCCCCGGGGGGAGCTCGGCTCGGCGGCCACTTTCCCCTCTGACGGGACGGGGGAAGGCTGGAAGGAAGGAGTGCGTGTGCGAGAGGGAGGGAGGGCTGAATTTCTGCCGCCTTGCGACCAAATAAGGGTAAATTCCCCGCTGGGAGCCGACACGCAACTCTGGCCTCAGCTGCCAGGATTGACGAACGCTGGGGGGCGAACTTGACCCCGCTCTCGCCTCACCCAGGCACTCCCCTCAGCACCGCCCCGCCCTTCACCGCCCCTCAGCCGGCCGCCCGCTGCTCACTGGAGGATGCTGATGTCAGTCCCAGACCCTGCGTCTAATGGCCGCTGGAACTTTCCAGCAGCGTTCCGGGGAGGGGCGGGGCGATGAGCAGGCGCGCGCCGCTATTGGCCGACAGGCGCTGGCGCACGCGGCAACGCCGAGACGGATCGAGAAAAAACAAGGAAGAGGCGCGGCCTGGCCGCCCTGAGCCGCGGGGGTGGGGCGGGAGAGCGGGCACCGCGATTGTGATTGGACAGGAGGCAGGGGGCGGGACGCTGCTCGGAGCCCGACAGAGGGGATTGGCTGGCAGCGGCTGGCTGGCGGCTGGATTGGTCACCACGGTTCTGGCAGCTTCCAGAAGGAGGCTGAGGCGGCTATAAGAGCGGCGCGCGCGGCGGCGGGCAGGCACATCGCGCCGCAGTCGGCAACGGGAGCGGGTGGCGGGACAGACGAGAGAGGCGAGAGAACAGCGGAATTCGTCAACATGTCTGGCAAAGGGCCGGCGATCGGCATCGACTTGGGCACCACGTACTCCTGCGTGGGTGTCTTCCAGCATGGCAAAGTGGAGATCATCGCCAACGATCAAGGCAACCGCACCACACCCAGCTATGTGGCCTTCACTGATACTGAGCGTCTCATCGGGGATGCTGCCAAGAACCAGGTGGCTATGAACCCCACCAACACCATCTTTGATGCCAAGCGTCTCATCGGCCGCAAGTATGATGACCCCACGGTGCAGTCTGACATGAAGCACTGGCCCTTCCGAGTGGTGAACGAGGGTGGCAAGCCTAAGGTGCAAGTGGAGTACAAGGGTGAGATGAAGACCTTCTTCCCAGAGGAGATCAGCTCCATGGTCCTTACCAAGATGAAGGAGATTGCAGAGGCCTATCTGGGGCGCAAGGTGCAGAATGCTGTCATCACGGTCCCTGCGTACTTCAATGACTCCCAGCGCCAGGCCACCAAAGATGCTGGCACCATCACTGGCCTTAATGTCATGCGTATTATCAACGAGCCCACAGCAGCTGCTATCGCCTACGGCTTGGACAAGAAAGGTACACGGGCTGGTGAGAAGAATGTGCTCATCTTTGACTTGGGAGGGGGCACTTTCGATGTATCCATCCTCACGATTGAGGATGGCATCTTTGAGGTGAAGTCCACAGCTGGTGACACCCATCTGGGTGGGGAGGACTTTGACAACCGCATGGTGAACCATTTTGTGGAAGAATTCAAGCGTAAGCACAAGCGTGACATTGCTGGCAACAAGCGGGCAGTGAGGCGACTGCGTACGGCTTGTGAGAGGGCAAAGCGCACCCTCAGCTCTTCCACACAAGCTAGCATTGAGATTGACTCCCTCTTTGAGGGCATTGACTTCTATACATCCATAACTCGTGCCCGCTTTGAGGAGCTCAATGCTGATCTCTTCCGTGGCACCCTTGAGCCAGTGGAGAAGGCTCTGCGTGATGCCAAACTAGACAAGGGCCAGATTCAGGAGATAGTGCTGGTGGGTGGCTCCACTCGTATCCCCAAGATCCAAAAGCTGCTACAGGACTTCTTCAATGGCAAAGAGCTCAACAAGAGCATCAACCCTGATGAGGCTGTTGCTTATGGGGCTGCTGTGCAAGCTGCCATCCTCATGGGAGACAAGTCTGAGAATGTGCAGGATCTGCTGCTGTTGGATGTCACCCCTCTGTCCTTGGGCATCGAGACAGCTGGTGGAGTGATGACTGCTCTCATCAAGCGCAACACCACCATTCCCACCAAACAAACGCAGACCTTCACCACCTACTCAGACAATCAGAGCAGTGTCTTGGTCCAGGTGTATGAGGGTGAGAGAGCCATGACCAAGGACAACAACTTGCTTGGCAAGTTTGACCTAACGGGCATCCCCCCAGCACCCCGTGGAGTCCCCCAGATTGAGGTCACTTTTGATATTGATGCCAATGGTATCCTGAATGTCAGCGCCGTAGACAAGAGTACGGGTAAGGAGAACAAGATCACCATCACCAATGACAAGGGTCGCCTTAGCAAAGATGACATCGACCGTATGGTACAAGAAGCTGAAAAATACAAAGCAGAGGATGAAGCTAACCGGGATCGGGTGTCAGCCAAGAACTCCCTCGAGTCCTACACGTACAACATGAAGCAGACAGTGGAGGATGAGAAACTGAAGGGAAAGATCAGTGAGCAGGACAAGCAGAAAGTGCTCGACAAGTGTCGGGAGGTGGTTTCCTGGCTCGATCGCAACCAGATGGCTGAGAAGGAAGAGTATGAGCACAAGCAGAAAGAGCTGGAGAAACTCTGCAACCCAATCGTCACAAAATTGTATCAGGGAGCTGGAGGGGCTGGAGCAGGTGGCTCTGGTGGCCCGACCATTGAAGAAGTAGATTAAAGAGGACTGGAGTAAAGACTGGTTTATGGACAGTCACTCTTCTTTGCTTTGTATTTTGTTTTTTGTAATGTTTAAAGAAAACGTCCTTGCCAATAACAGAGTTTATTCTGTTGGGTGTGTATAAAGGCAGATCTGTCAGCTTGGTTTTGATAAAAGGGAAGGCACATCCTGCTTCATAAGGTTAGTAATAGACAAATTTTGTTAATTCAGATACAGCTGTTTGTACTCTGGATGTTTGTCACTGTTAAAACGTCTCTTCTTAAGTAACCACTTGACTGTTACAGTTGAAAAGTTTCAAGTTATGCATGAAAATCTTTATGGAAGATGAAAAATAAATGCCACATTTGGCTTCTGGAAATTTTGCTAATAAATAAAATGTATTTAAAGCATAAACTTTAACTTTCTCTTGTCTGTCAAAGTCCAGTAGTGGGGGAGTAGGGGAGGGAAGAAGGTGGGGAGGAGTGAGGAAGGAAGACCTTCCCGGTGGTCTCACTGAAACTCGGGTTCTGTGCCCACAGTCCTGGGGCTGTGGCCCGGGATGGAGTAGGGGTTGGGGGAGGGCTGCTGGCTCTGCTCTGGTGGAGGGTGGCCAGCAGCCTCCAGGCAGGTTGTATGTACTGGAGCAGAGTAAGGTGACTACTGCAGGCTCAGTACAGGGGGGGTGGGTTATTGAAATGGCGGTAGCATGGTGGGCAAACCAGCTTTCCCCAGGAGGAGAGGGTCATGGACCCCCAGCCCTGCTGCTGGGGCCAGGGTAAGCATGACCCCCATCAGTGCATGACAGGGGAATAGCTTCCCCTGAGTTGTGGGGGGTGTTTTGGGGCAGGACCTACTCTTCAGCCTCAGCTGGTGGTTTGGGCTGTGGTGCCCAGCCCAGCCGCTCCAGTGGTAGGAACGTGGGGAGGCTCGTAGTGTTCATGTCAGTGAGAT
The DNA here is from genome assembly GCA_013400935.1 of Turnix velox. Classification (NCBI taxonomy): domain Eukaryota; kingdom Metazoa; phylum Chordata; class Aves; order Charadriiformes; family Turnicidae; genus Turnix; species Turnix velox. Next base: position 35,022 of record VZTY01031563.1, read on the forward strand.
AAAAACAGCAGGGAAACAAGTGCCGCAAAAATAGTCCTTGGCAGGGTGGCTGGGCTTGATAAAATAGAGACTGGTTTGTGGGCAGCTCTCTAAGTCGCTCAGTTATTCTTGGGTTGCTAGTATGCAAGCTGAGCTTTAGAAACTTTACTGAATGTGTTTTTTAATCCTCCGGAGGTGATCCAAAACAGCTGCCAAGGTTCCTGAGAGCTGGGAGTGCTGAGCAAGGAGCCAAGATGCTGAACTTGATAGAACAGGCAAAAACCGTAGTTGTTAAACTCGTCTGGCTTTACTACAGACTGTCTCCAGAGCTTTTCATTTGTTTCAGAATGCGAAAAAAGCCTGTGTTTAGAGCCTGAGAAGCTGTGGGTTAATGAGCTCCGATGGAGGAGCCTGATGACATGCATGTTTTGGACTGGCTTGTCCTTTAAGGGAAAAAACTGCCGAGCAGTGGGCAGCTGAAGGGAATCATCTGCAGTGTTTTTGTTTGGCTGCTCGTTAGTAAGTGGGAGTGCTTGCTGGTGTACTGGGAAATGGGGCAGGCGCTGCCCTGCTGCTTCTCTGAGCTGCAGAGAGCTTTTAGGACCTTTATTCCTTAAGCTTGTGAGCGATCTATAAAACAAAAAAAAAAATACTAAAATAATTATGATGCGGTGGCAGACAATAATAAACTTACATTTTAATCTGTGGAGATAGAAAACTCCGGTTTGCTGCTTCTCTCAGAAGCTTTGCTAGAGCACTGACTTCTGTTTTCTCTCTGCTGGCTGCGGGAAGGGGTTACAGTTGCCAGGGGGGAATGCAAGGCATGTAAAAAGCTTGTTTGATCAGCTGTTGTTGCAAATGATTAGAAACCACTTCAGGCTTATTGAGCCCTTCATAGGTAAATGGCGATGCCATCGCAGGAGAGCTGAGGAATCAATTACAGCAAGTTGAGCACCTGCCGGGTGCTGTGGTGAAACTTTGAAAGGCTGCTTTCAGGCTTCCTGCTTTTGGTGCTGCTGTACACAGCACTTCCCTGGCAATCTCCCTCTCGATTTCCAGGCTGTAATGTATACAGGGCCCTTGAGGATGAGAAGATACCATGGCTTTTAATTCTTTTTTTTGTTTCTTCTCGGAGCTATTATGTTCATATGTTTACGAATAGCCATAGATTATCTGTAAGTGAAATGCTGTTGCTGCAAAGTGCAACACTTTGTCAGAAAGGCTCTTCCTAGCAGAAGTCCCTCTGCTCTGAGATGGCAGTAAGGATTAGATAGCACCTGTGCTCATTGTAAATGCAGGTTTACTATTTATTGTACTCACTGACTAGTAATTGCCTTTGCCACATAATTTCCTTTACTTTCAGTTCGCATTCCTCAGTGTTGCTTCCTGGTTGTTAAACACAATTTTTTAATGTTTTCCATGAACATCTATTTAAATTTATGACAGAGTTAATGTCCCTAGACACAGACAGCACAGGCTTGCACTGTCAACTGTCCTCAGCCTGTGCCCATTTCAGCAGTGAGGCAGGCAGGGAGCAACAGAGACCACAATGTGAAGTACCCATCCAGATGATCACAACACCCCATGGGCTGAGGACACGAGCAGATTAGCACTGGAATAGTTGTATTTTTTTTCCTTAGGAATGGGGTATTTTTTAGCATGGACTCACCTATGTGAGTTATGTAAAGGATGAGGATTTTCTACTGACTTACACAACTGGAAAAAGATTTGAAGTCTCAAGGCAGAAAGTAACCTTTCAGATAGGTAAACAATCCCTTAAAGTGCAAGAGGCAGAACATTTGAAGGGCTCACAGCTAGATTTCTTGTTTTCATCCACTTATTTTATAAAACAAAGAATAATTTTGAGCTATTTGAGAGGGTCCAGAGAAGGGCCACAAAGATGATCAAAGGGTTGGAGCAACTGCCCTATGAGGACAGGCTGAAGGAGTTGGGGTTGTTCAGCCTGGAGAAGAGTAGCTTCAGGAGGAATCTCATANCACTGGGCAGCCTGGTCTTTGGGAGTGTGTCCCTGCCTATGGCAGGGGGGTTGGAACTCGATGATCTTTGAGGTCCCTTCCAACCCAAACTATTCTATGATTCTATGATTCTATTTTCTGTATACTGCACTTACTGTAGTATGTTCCTGTTCCTTTTAGTCTAAGCTTCACCATGACTGCACTGGGTCTATGTTTTTTAAAGAAATAAACGTCAGAGAAGAAAATGCTGCTCCTCATTCATTTGCAAATAGGTGCATTTGGTGAGCACGTGTAGTTCTGGGTAGTAGTTGCTCATTTTAAACGAATTTGGCAATGTCAGGAAAATAATCTTGTCTAAAATCTGCAGTTTCATTGCTTCCACACTCAGCATCTTTCCTTTCTTCTCTCCTGACTCATAGGGAAAGCCACCTCCTTCTCTCAAAATCATGGGCCTGAGTTTCTGAACTTCACTTACCTAGGGCCGTGCAAGGGGACCAAGCCCATGGGAATGACATAAAGAGGTTAAAACTTTTGTAGTGCTTGTGTAACTGCGGTGTTAACTTTTGGTGGCTCCTTGTATTTGCTGATTGGGCTAATATGGGTGGTATTATTTCCTATAGAGGAACACCCATAGTGTTAATACTGGAGAATTTAATCACCCAAATTAAATCCCTTAATCACTTTAGCACCTGGCTCAGGGTGCAGCCAGGTGTGTAGCAGGACAGAGAATCGCTCCTGTGTCGCTTTTCCATTCCCCACCCTCACTTTGCAGGGGAGAGAGAAAAGAGCCTAAAAAAGACAAAGCTAAAAGCATTACTAAAATAACGTGCCATGTGAGAGCCCTTGGGAGGTTGCTGAGGACAAGAGAGCTGTCTGAGGGCAACCCACTCTGGGGCTGGAAAGCTGAGACTTGTTTGGACAGGCTGTGTCCACCCAGCCGGCCGGGTGAGTCAGTCCGTGCCCTGCCGCCTCCATAGAGTCTGTTTGAAGTTCTGCACACAGGACTTACAGACAGGCTGCAGCCCTACTCATCCCCTTGTGATACCATCTTCAAGACAGGAATGAATATATCCTGGCAGCCTTCCTTTTATCTCTGCAGAGACACTGCGTGGAGCCCTGCAGGCTGGGCAGCCTTTCTCTCAGGAGCTGCCTGTCATTTGTTTGAAAGGTTCTCCTTGAAGCTTTGGGGTGCAGCTGAGGGGGGACAACTCTGAGGGAGATGTGGCACCTCAGGACTGCACCATTAATTTTGTCTTCCCTATTGCACGCCACTCCCACAGGAATTGGTGGAAAGGGGAAAAAAAGTTCAGGGAATTCACATTTCCAGTCTTGCCACTTATGTTAAATGCAAGGCACTGTGCTAAAAACCACGCGCTTGGACTCAGCATGCATACTTAATTATAAAGCTTCTTTTTTCAGTCTTGTTAGCATGTTGTAATGTAATAGCATTTCAAGCTCTACTTATTTGAAAGGCATTCCACATCTCTCCTCCTTTGCCCTGTGCCTGACATGAATTTCCCTTACTGTATCCCTTCAGAAAGTACACAGTGGTCTAATCTTTGCCTACATCAGGGACACTGTACCTTGGCACTTGGGAATCCTGTGATATTAAACCAGCAAAGCATGTGAAGGCTCTTAGAGCAGCAGAATTATGTCTGTAGTTGCTCATCACAGGAAAGTTACCACCCCTCCCTTCCCCATGGCAAAACAAGTTATGCTAGTAAAGCTTCTTTAGCACACCTATGTGGGTCAGGTATCACATCTCTCTGCCACTCTCATCCTCCTATTTATGCAGGCAGAACCCTATAGCATAGACCTGCCTTTAGAGTAGGTTTTGCTTGCAGCAGCTTGGTGATTATATAGTTGGGCAGGCCAGCATTTCCAGATGCAACAGCATATTTCACTTCCACATATGAAACAGCAGTATTAAAAATGTCTGATCCACCCTTGTATGACCCATTTGCCTTTAGTCCCTCCTGCATCAGTAGGGTGGAGGCACAGACAAGCTGGTTCCTCTCATCATTCCAGTAACAGCCCCAGCCAAGGATTTGAGAGAGGGGCTTTAAGAGCCAACACATCTTTAGTGGTCTTTCTTTATAAGTAAAATCAAGAGCATTATAGGAAATTTTTATTCCTTTCCCACTGCTGAAGATACTCTTTCCCACCATTCAGGTAGGGGTATTTATGTGTTTGCCTGTACACAAGTTGAGAGATCTCTGTTGCATCCTCAACCTCCAAGTGCGAGGTCATTCTTATTCATGTTTAGGTAGCACCACATGTACCCTATTTGTTGGAGCATTTCAAAATGACACTGCTGCAAATGATCAAAATAAAAAATCTATTTTGAATAGAATTAAGGATGCAAAAACACTTCCAGAAGTGCTAATGCTATGTATTTCATCACAGTTCTGTAGAAAATCCATGGCTTTTATTGATCTTGGTTGCCTTGCTATTTGCTGACAAGCCTCAGAAATATTTTCATAGAATGGTTTGAATTGGAAAGGACCTTAAAGATCATCTAGTTCCAACCCCCATGCCATGGCCAGGGACAGATCCGGTTGGCCTTGGATGTCTCCAGGGATGGGGCTTCCACCACCTCTCTGGGCAATCTATTCCAGAGTCTCACCACCCTCATGGTGAACACTCAAGTCCTTCCATTTTTCCTCCCAGTTTTCCTCTAGACAGGTTCCACATACCACTTTTCCCCCCCATCTTCTGCCTCTGTCCCACACCAACCCTTTTCTAGCCCATTTTCCCCAAAATCCCACACACCTGGGCTCCACTGGGGGCTCTCCCCCTCCCCAGCTGTTTCAAATCAGCCCCCTTCACCACTCTCCTATTTAACACCAGTGGGAAAGGGCAGTAGCCACCATTTGCTTCCCTGTGTTCCTCCTGGTATTTCTGCTGCAGGACACACTGCTGGTGGGTTGCATTTTCCAAGGGGACATGGTGGGAGGAGAAAGGCTGAGGGGCCT
>VZTY01031563.1:40317-53332 GCA_013400935.1 Turnix velox
CCTTTCTGACAAATGCCAGCCCTTTTTTAATCCTCTGGGAGCACCAGGGGCCTCCTGTCCAGGTCAACAGAATTTTGGAAGCTGCCTGCTTCCTTTTCAGAGAAGCTTAGGTAAAAGTCTCCTCTAAAAATTCCCAGGACAAAAAAGTCTACCAGAGGAGAGTGGGTGAGAATAGAGGGTGAGAATAGTTTGGGGACACTTCTCCTGAGATAAGAAGCCTTGTCCACTTGAAATACAGACAAAGAGCCCACTACCTCATTTCTGGGCTATTATTTTCTTTCAATGCTTAAGCCTGTACATGTTCTTGTTGGACTATGAGGGCAAAGAAGCGGTTTCTGCCCAATCTCTAGGGCAGAAAAAGAGTAAAAAGACCTAAGAGAAACAATCTTTGGATGATGTCCCCATACAAATAAGGGCAGGAGAACTTGGCTTTCTGACTTGTAACTTGTCCAGAGCAGCCCAACTTGTTGGTCTCACACAGCAGCTAGCCAACCCCCATGCATGCTCCAGACTGGAAGTAGCTCACCTTGCCTTTTGACTGGGGACATCCCACAGGAGCTGCAGTGTGAAGGTGCCATGAGAAGAGACTGGGTGAGTCCTTAGCATGCAAAGTCATGGCCTCAACTGCTCACGAAGACCATGTAGGCTGCTCATAGATTGGTGTGGCCAAGGTGGTTCTTGTACATGTTCTACTGGAGTGTAAGAGGTCCTTCCAATCCACACTGTCCTCCTACACTATTTCTCATCTTTTCTTTGCTTTTATAGGCTGTGCTGCATTTCTAACCATCAGTCCCTCTAGGAGCTGTTGCATGGTTGAACTGATAATCATGGCTGAAAGCAGCATTTTTCTTTGCCAGGCTGTGTCTAAAAACATAAACATATTTCTTTCAAAGTCACATTTGTTTCTCTTTTGGCAGACTCCTTATTTTCCTGCTGCAGACCTCATTCACAATGTGCTTGCAAATGAGCAACACAGCCCTGCTACAGACAACTGACACTATCAAGTCCTTAGTCCTAGCTGCTGCACTGCAGATGGAAGATAACTGAGCTAAAAAGGCTCTGTAATAAACTAAAACCTAAAAATAAGCATCTCTGCAATGGTTGCCTTCAAAGTAAAAATAAGCATTTCTGCAATGATTGCCTTCAAAGCTTGCTGAATTGAATAGCAGTGTATTTTAATGTAGTACATCTATATTAAATTCTCACCTTTTCCACTCTCTTTCTAAAGCAGGGAGATGATTATTATATCCTACAGAAAGACTAGAAACTAGGCTATGACATTTTTTTAAAGCTGCATAGATTTTCTAGCATCTCAGAATTGGAATATTTTTGAAAATACCTCTTGAGTATGAGTTGAGTACTTCTTCCTTTCTGTTACAGGCATGTTAATAACAAAAGGTTGGTTGTTAGGAGGACAAGGCAAATGCCTAGCTGCGTGAAAATAGCTGACAACTGCTAATGTTCAATAATATCATCTGATAAAGCCATGCAGAGGGAGTAATTGCATGAGGATTTCAGTAAAAGAATGTGCAGCTGGTTTTTCTGGCTCTCCAAAAGCCGCCTGTGGAGTCTAAGTGATGCGAGGCAATTGTGGCCTCCTGAGTTCCCTGTGATCTTCAGTCTGGACTCCATGTAGCTGATTCTGCCTTTGCCTATCAAACACCTTTAGCAGGTAGCCAGGCCACAGGGCTCTGAACCTAGGGCAAGGTTGGAGCTGGTGTCCCAGGAACATGAGAACATGGCAGAGACAAGATTTCTCTCCTGAAATTGCAGTACAGCTGTCTAACTACCCTCTGCTTTGGATGATCTGAGTGATGGGACTGAAATGCAGCCCAGCTGATATGTGAGGAGAGTGAAGGTTGTTGAAGAATTAGGAGCTTCAATTTTGCAAGAGTCTGAAGTGAAAAACCACACCAGGGCTCATAGTATTAGGCCTAAGGACATTATTTATTCCATTCATATGGCGTGATCCCCTTTTTAATGAGCAGGCAGAAGCACTTGTCATTTACCTTGTCAGGTAAATGGTGTAGTGAGGAGGTAAGTATTAGCTGCTGTGAAATTGAGTTCTGTACTTGTGTGCCTAATATAAACAGTAGTGTGTGCACTAGTCTTCCCTGAGAAGCCAGGGCTGAAACTCAACTGCCCCTGGAAAGAGAGGCAGGAAATTAATACAGTGAATATGGAAGACAGAGACTCAACTTAGCAAGGAGAAGTGAGAGGCAGAAAAGAGGTTAATGGCTGGATGGTGAGTCAGTGATATTTCTGTTGAGTTTATGCATGTGTTTATTTTCTGGGTGTGATATCTGAATAAACATTAGATATACATGCTGTTGAGTGTTCTCAACTACTGGGACATGCATGGACACAAACACCACAAGAAACAACATTAAAAGAAGCTTATTAATGCTGCAAGGTCACTTGTTCAGAATTATGACCATCAGAGCAAAGCAGTTTCTTCTGTCTTTGTGCTTATGTGTCATAACCCAGTTTTTAATTACACAATAACAGGTTTTTTAAAATTTTTTTTGTTCTGTAGAGGACTTGCCTCAGTCAGTGCACATTTTGGATGGCATATCCTCCAAGAAAGTATTACTTCCCAGTTCAATATACACATCATTTATACTAGGCTTTGCAGCCACAGAGTTCTGGAGAAGAATTATACCTTGGGATGTTGCCTGTGAACCTCATCACCATTGCATCTTGAAATCCTTGTAACATTAAGCATTTACATGTGTGCAAGTCCCACGGAGAGAAGGTGGTGAAATAAAACAGCAGAAGCCAAATTCTGTCTGTTTTGGGCTTTTCTGATGGAGATGCCAAGGAACTGGTTTTTCAGATGTATTAGTATTAGACACTTCTTCAACTGTTCAAAGTAGAGCTTGTCTTGGCTTTGGTTACAGCTGTGGCTACTTAGTCCTGCATTTCAAAATTCCATGAAGCCAAGCCATTTGCTCAGAGAGAGAAGAGCATGCAAATAATGGTCATTAGGGTTAAATGTGGGTTGGTGTGATTTGCCTGGCATTTTGTGACTAAAACCCATATGGAAATTAGTTTCCCACATAGCCTTCAACTGCTTCAGCCATCATGCCTTAATTTCACTTGTAATCTTCTGGTTCACTCATTGTAAAGCTTCCAACTCTTGCAACAGCTGAAGCAGGGATCCAACAGACATTGTTCTCCTTTGCTACTCTTTGCTAAACTTTTACTTTTTTTTCCAGACTGGTATCCATTTGGGCCATAAGCACAAGTGAGATGTTGGTGCTTGCCTCTGCTCATGAAATAGCTGGGCTGAACTGATCTCCTCCGGCAAGCACTTGGTTAAAGGTAATGCAATGCTGCATCTGTCTATCCCAAGTCCCCTGGGCTGGTAACTCAGTCTCACATTTCCCCCTAACACTGTTGGTTGCCCAGAGCCAATTCTGCTCCACTCTCCACAAATCTCTTCCAGATTTTACTTTCCCCTTTTAGCCAACTACTGTACTGATTCCCAGGCCTTCCCTGCTTGCTGAGGCATCTCTGTCTTTAGCTCTCAGGCCCAGTCTTTGTATTCACAGTTGTTCTCCCTGTTGGTAGATCTCACTTTTAGTTTCAAGTCATCTTTCATCTGGACTTTCTGTGTCAATTTGTTCCCAACTCTAGTATTGTAGAAGGCTTGTCTCCCCTGCCTCCTGCACCATGAATTCTGACTCTCTGCAACATGTCCCTTACTTTTCCCAGTTCTTTTGGCACAACTGCTGGAGTTAAGATGAGATGGTGGTATCCTGAGGCTAATGACAGCCCCACTCTATAAAAATGAGCTGATGAGCCATCCGTTCCATGGCTAACCTCCCTCTCCCCCCTCCCTGATGTGAAGCCTATTTCTATACTGCTGCTTGGCTGCTATGGCTGAGATTTGAGGTCGTTTTCAGACCTGCTTCTCTCATCCTCTTAAATATGTAACTTGGCTGCCAAGTCACAGATATGTACTTGGCAGCCTGCAATAGCAACTGGCAACACAACATACACAATATGATTGGCAAAAAAAACCCACCAAAAGGCAGAATTATCTCTGATTCTGTAGAACTGCATTTCCAGGTTGATTTGAGATTCTTGCTTAGCTGATTGTCTCTGAAAATTGATTGTGTCAGTGTAGATAAATGTTTAAAGTGTAGCTGCAGGAGAAAAGACAAAGTATTTGGAAAGCTATAAAAATGAAAGGAAGTTAGGGACAGGTTGGTTTAGGGAATTTTTTTTTTTTCCCTCTGTTGTCCATCTGTGTTTCTCCCTCACTGTATGAGCATCTCAGTGCCACTGTCAGGAGTATTTTCTCTACTTGGGAACTATTGCAGAAGCAAATGATGTCATCTTTAAGATCTGAAAGTGCAGGAACTGTTCCTTCTCCCTCACTGAACTGACCAGTCCAAAAGTCTTAGATTCTAGCTTTTCATCTCTTCAAAGTACATACTGGCCTTCTGCAGCTCTGCAGTTTTGCCACATAGATGACCTGGTCTATTGAGAGATGTGGTCCTCCCTGTCCCCTTATCTTTTTGTGCATCTCCACTGGCCCTTCTCTGATTGCATCATGAACTGGTGGAAAATGCAAACTCGACAGAAAGTTTCTCATGTATTTTTGCTGCATGACTGCTTTTGATGGTTTAGGGAGATGCCTTGTTGTGGGGACAGAAAAGACAAAGAATCAACACAAAGATAAATCATGGGAAGACTTTGATGGCAGCAAGGCTGCCTCTTCTATCAACAGCTAGCTATTAGGCTGGCTTAGGTGTAACATGAAGCCTTACCCTTCATGAGGACCTGACTTCTGCTGGGTAAAGGGATTTTGTCAATATATCTTGTACCAGTTTTGGGTGTGATCTGTTCAGCACTAGTTATACATGGCACTAATCCATTGTGAATGATTGGTATGGGAGATCCTCTGCTTACAAAAGCAAATTCTTGACAATATCCCCAAGATCAAAACCTCTCCCTCAAAATCAAGGGATCTGCCTTAGCATGAAGGAATTATTTCCAGGGACCACATAGGGATTGCACAGGGATCTAGGTCATATCACAGGCTTGTTACCTGATAGATATACTTTTAAATCATGTGAAGACCCAACCTAAAGCATATTTAAGATTCAGAGTGATGTACAGACATCAGTGCCCATAGCAGAGGTGCAGCTGCCTTTGGCTGCTGCCAGTCCTGGGCCAGTGAGCAGGAAAAACTCTGCAGCTCCCAGCCATCAAAGGGTGCAGAAGGCCAGATAAATAGCTGTGGAGATGTTAGAGATTGGAAAGCACTTGTTTTCCCAGTTTGTACTAAATGTTACCCAGGGAAGCCGCTTAGCAGAGCTGGGAAAGGGCAAAGCAACAGATCAGTCCCTGTCCACAGAGCAGGCTGGAGAGGAAATTAGGTGCTGGGATCTGCTGTTCCTAGGGGACAGCAGGCTGTCACCAGGATACTGCTGTAAACAGTGCCTGCCTTAGCTTCTGTGCTCCTGGTGGAGCCCCAGGCAAGAACCATGCTATCTGTGAGTCTCCCCTCCATCTTGTTGATGCTGCTCACTTTTGCCTCTGCAGCAGATCCGAAGGACTCATGGGGTGGACAGAGTTGGCCAGGGCAGGAACCTCTCCCACTGCCCCAGCTGAGGAACAGGGAGGCTGGTGACAGTAATTCATCCATTTGTGTTAGTGGGAAGCTGCTGAGATGCATTTTGAAGACAGAGCAGTGGTATTTTCTTCTTACTGTGATGTATTGGTAGGCCTCACTGTACTCTGCTACCATTAATCCCCAAGGGATAATGTACAGTGTTTGCATGGCCCTTTTCATCCAAGAGTTGTAAACCAGCATTAGAGAACTGGAACCAAAGACCAGAACAGTTGAAGTAAACATTTTGTGTGAAAGGATTCACAGAGCCACAGAGATGATGAAGGGATTGTAGCATCTCCCTTATGAGGAAAGGCTGAGGGAGCTGGGTCTCTCCAACTCAGAGAAGAGGAGACTGAGGGGTGACCTCATGAATATTTATAAATATATAAAGGATGAGTGTTAGGAAGATGGAGCTAGGCTCTTCTCAGTGACCTCCAATGATATGACTCAGGGAAATGTGTGCAAGCTGGAGCACAGGAGGTTCCACAGAAATATGAGAAAAAACTTTCACAGTGAGGGTGACAGAACACTGGCAAAGGCTGCCCAGAGAGGATGTGGAGTCTCTGTCTCTGGAGACATTCAAAACCTGCCTGGATGCCTTAATGTGTAACCTGGTCTAGGTCTGGCAGGGAGATTGGACAAGATGATCTCTTGAGGTCCCTTCCAATCCCTGACATTCTGTGATTAGAGCCATGGCTTGCTAATATTGATCTACATGGCTTAGCCATCGCCCAGGCTGCACTGTCAAGGGATGAAATTACTCTGGTGTCCTGTATCCAGTGCTCTTCTAACAAATTAGATTGAGCAAGTGTTTGTGAGAGCCTTTTGGCTGGCCAACTAGCTGAATGGTACCTGGCAAAAGGACAGAAAGCCTCAGCATTTCACCTACTTCAAATTTGGAAGCAGAAAGATTTTAGCAATATGAGTAATTTTGCTTCAAAGAGTTTGCAAGTCTCTCTTCTTAATTAAGAAAGGACTAATAGGAGATTTCTTTTGGTACAAATATATTTTTTTAATATGTAGATATTGTAAATGCTCTTTCTAGTTTTTTGACCCAAGAGGTTTACCTGGTATTTATTTCCAGTTCTCAGAATATCAGGAAAAATACTATTTTTAAACAAAGTTTTCTTTTCTCCTGACACTTAGTCTCTACAACTACATTAATATTTTTGAAAGTCACAAACAAATAAAAGCAATATGTTGCTTTAATCCATGGCTCAATTTGATTTCTCAGCCTTTATTCACTGTCAATGGAAGAACTGATGTTACTTAGCAAACTTGAGTTATTTATTCCTAACCCAGAAATCAAAAAAAGGACAGATACCAATTTTTCTTTCTTATGCTGTCAACATTTAATCTCAGAGAACTTCTACTTAGCAGCTCCCAGACAAACAATATCTGTTTGAAAAGCAGATTTATGAAAGGTACAAAGTGACATGTTTGCACAGTGCTTGCTTTACAAATAGTTTGTTGAGCTGGGCTGAGAAGATGAGCATAGTTTTATGACTTACTATCTGTTTGCTGTTTTCTTGCAGAGGATAGAACTAACTCGAGGTGTGTGGTACTGGAAAGATGATACTAACACTCTTGAATTTTTAAGGTAAAATAATGATGTTTAGTTTTGAATTATACAAGTTAAAGCCTTGATATAGAAGTTCAAAATAAGGTAAAATCGGGGTCTAATAATGTTTTACTCAAGCAGCACCTACATCTTTTTTTCTTTTTTTTTTTCAATTGAGACTGGAGCTCCTTAACTGCCTCTCTGTAGCATCATGCTAATGAAGAGAATTAAAAACATGCATTATATACTCCACAGTGCTCTGTAGCTGAACTCACTCTAAAGGAATGGTTAAAAGTATGTGGTTAGTCCTACCACCATATACTGGAGCAGGAGTGCTGGTCAGAAGGGCTAAATGCCACCCCAGGTGTCTATACATGAAGGTCCACAGATCAGTGTGCCCAGCTGCTGGTGTAATGGATGACCCAGTGTAATGGTGAACACTGGAGGTTTGCAAACCTTTAGAGGAGCCACAGCTCTGCAGAGGACAGAGCCAGGAAGGGAGTAAACTCTTTGAAAGGGCTGACAATAGCAGAACTAGGGGAAATGGATCCAAGTTGAAGGAGGGAAGATTTAGGTTGGATGTTAGGGGGAAGTTCTTTACTAGGAGAGTGGTTAGGTCCTGGAACAGGCTGCCGAGGGAGGTTGTGGATGCCCCGTCCTTGGAGGTGTTCAAGGCCAGGTTGGACGGGGCCCTGGGCAACCTGATCTAGTAAATGTGTTTGTTTGGTGGCCCTGCCAGGCAGAGGGGTTGGAGCTACATGATCCTTGAGGTCCCTTCCAACCCGGGTCATTCTGTGATTCTGTGAAAGCCCATGTAGTTGTGTTTTGAACTCCTGTGGCAGTTATGGATTAAGACATTATTTCAACTACGGGGGCAAAAGGCCCCTACATCCAAACCATATCCTGTCTGCTTTACTCTCAGGAAGAGTCACAGTGGTCAGTCACATGCTATATGCTGCCTGCTGCAACCTCCTGCTCTGCCTGGCATTTCCCTAGCCTTTGTCATGGTAGAGCCAGGCTTCTCACCTCTCTACTGCTCATATGGTTACTGCAGGTACCTTACATGGTCTGTCTCAGCAGCTCCAGCCAATTTCTCCACTGGGTTTGAGAATGCTGCTGACTCTGCCTAGTAGTTCTCCAGGGAGAGGCATGATCTCCTTGGTGACCTCTGCTTGTCTCTTCCCTCAGCAATCCCAAAGAAAAGCTCTGGAATTGAGCCGTTTGCATTTACAATCTCCTAAAACCACTTGAGCCACTGGCTCCTTGAAGAGTTTTTATGGTGTGGTGTGTATGGTGGCAGGAGACTGAGCAGAAGGCCCTGAGGGAAGCCTCTTTGCTTCTGTGTTCTTGAAAACAATGTCTCACATTGACCTCACCACCAAAGCCCAGTTTTCTTGGTGTCAGTTGGAGGCCAAAATAGATATCCCCTTTGTATGATGGAATGTTGACCTCTTTTTACTGCTGCTAGTAATTTAAACTCCTACTACTGCTTATGAATGCTCTGTATTTCAGCTCCAAACCAGCAGCTGAGGAAAGCCTTGAGGAAGGAAAAAATGTCCACTTTCAGGAAATACGTGTCAAACCATTAAAAAGGTATTTCAATTTGACTAGCCTAGCTCAAAAAGGAGCAAGAGCATTTGGGTGGGAATGTTTTCCTCTGTTGTCTGAGGATCATGTCTGAACAAAGCATGTGAAGCAGGAAGCCAGCTGTCTTTTCAGCAGGGTGGATGAGTGGTCTGAACAGAACAACAGAGCCAGACATGCCTGCTGCTGAATGCTCACTCAGGCACCAGCCTGCTGTGACTTTGGTAAAGTCATTCAGCATCTTTGTTGCTTTTTCCAGATTGCTCACAACAAGGGTAGTAATTCTCATCTACCCTAAAGAGTATTGTGAGGTAATTAATTCATCTGTGTGAGGCACTTCAAAGATTAAAGTAGTCGTATTATTAATACCTTTATAAATTCACAACATGGTACAGTCCTCTTTCATCCATTATTTAAAACCTCTTTTGATCTAAATAATATAGTCACAATTTATTATATTAGCAACTAAAAGAGCAACTTCAGACACAACCTTGGAGCTGAAATGTCCTATTTCTCTCAACATCCCCAACCTGTTTTGTGGTTGTAATAGCTGAAAGTTGGTTCAGGATGCCTGGCAAACACATTTCACTGCCTGTCCCTTTGAACATGAGTGCAATGAGGAGACTACATGTCGGGTAGATGGTCCTGATATTCTCAGAGTGGAATTAACATTCTATCCCTAAGTGTTATGTATTGGTCAACCACTAGCATCTTCCAAGAGGAGGGCACTGCAGTGATTCCTGAAAGAAGGCTGACTGACATAGAAGTCAAATTGCAGAAGCTGTCAAAGTTGTTACAACATGAATATGTGACGTTGGATGAAGTCAAATGTGAGTAATTACTAGTATTTCATATCAGCAAGTTGCCACTCATATGAGTTAGAAAGTTATTTCAACTAAAACAAGCAATTTTTTTGAGGAAATACTATTTTTCTTCTCTGTTTTCAGATGCTGCTTTGCTTTTGAAAAAGGCAAATGAGTCATTTCACATACCATCTTTTGCAGCAGTTACAGGGTATGTAATTTAGCTTGTTTCAAGAAACATTTGTGTGCATGGACCAGGGCTTATGAGAAATCATAGAATCATAGAATAGTTTGGGTTGGAAGGGACCTTAAAGATCACCGAGTTCCACCCCCCCTGCCATAGGCAGGGACACCTTCCATTAGACCAGGCTGCTCAGTGCCTTGTCCAGCCTGGTCTTGAACACCTCCAGAGAGGGGGCATCCACAACCTCTCTGGGCAACCTGTTCCATTGTTTCACCACCCTCTCTGTAAAGAATTTCTTTCTTATGTCTAGTCTAAACCTACCCCCCTCCAATTTTCATCCGTAAAGGTTTAAAACCTCTCATCTATGAGGTTCAGTGGGAAACGATTCCAAATGTAGTTGTCCTCAACTTGTCTGTTTGAAAGCTTTTTGCTCCGTTACCTAAAGGAAGCCAAGAATTTGGACTTAAATACCCAAAGGTTGTTATCCATTAAGTTAAATTTCACACCTGCAACTAACACTGCTGGGCATCCTGTGCTGCTGCAACTCCTGTCAGGGCTACAGGGTTTATTTGCTGCTGTCACTTATCAGCATTATTTCTCTTTAGGCTAAAAGTGAGGAGGCAGAAGGTGGAACAATACATCTGAGAGCCATACCCCTGAGATCACCTGGGCTGTGCAATGGCTGCATTGCCTTTGACTTAGGAATGTACCTGTAGACTTTGTTAATCACAGAATCACCCGGGTTGGAAGGAACCTCAAGGATCATGTAGCTCCAACCCCCCTGCCTAGCAGGGCCACCAAACAAACACATTTACTAGATCAGGTTGCCCAGGGCCCCATCCAACCTGGCCTTGAACCCCTCCAAGGACGGGGCATCCACAACTTCCCTCGGCAGCCTGTTCCAGGACCTAACCACTCTTCTAGTAAAGAACTTCCCCCTAACATCCAACCTAAATCTTCCCTCCTTCAAGACTTAGCCTTAGCCATACTGCCCTTTCAGAAAGGGAAAGGAGTCCCAAGATGTCCCCCTTTTCCTTTGAAAGTGAATGCCACTCTTCCAGCATGTTCAGTGCAGAAAACATGCTTGGAAGACTTCTTGGAAGTATGTCTAATAATATTCAATTAAATCCACTCTTCAACATGTTTATTGAACTCTGTTAATAATTCTTGAAAAGCCTTTGAATTTTGGAGTGAAGTGCTTCCTACATATATTCATTATAATGCAGAACTTTGAGCATAAATTTTGTTCTCTCTCATAAAAAGTCTATAGAGGTGTCTCTATCTGCAAATCTGTGTACTTCCCAGTGACCTTCTACTTTCCATTTAGGAATGAGAAACTAGATGAGTTCCTCATGGCCCTCCTCTTCTACCTGTACTTTTACCTTGAAAAGATTGCCCTGGAGAAGGAGCACAGATCCTTGAGTTCGTGAGTACAAGTCTTAGGGGTTGTAGATCACAGAGCTTGCCCCAGCAAATCTGGAATCACATAGTCTTTCATGTTAGAATCCATCAGATTCTGCAGGTGATCAAGGACAGTTTGTGGTGCTGGCCCAGTCTATGTATCAAATAATGAGAAAATCCCTTGGTCTCACTGTTTTTGTATCCCATACCCTTGTTCTCTGTGCTCTCCTGGACATAGGCTCCTCTGACTATGTAGAGATACAGATTTTCTGGAAGGGTTTGAACCCCACTTTGCCTCAGCCTTGCCCTGAGTGTCATGCACTGCCATCCACATGACATGGCATCACCATAATCTCCCTTTCAAGATGGTGACTGAATCCAGTCCTGCTATAATGGGGTCACTGGATAATGTGGCTCGTCAAGGTAATGCTGCAATTATAATCAATCACTCCTACTACCATCAGTGTTAAATCTGTGTGGGTGCCCTGGATGGAATTGCCACCTCTCAGTGCCATTTCCCAGCAATAACATGAGTGTCCAGTCATTTTTTGCTTGCAATACACAACACCAAATAGTCGCAACTCAGTCTGCTGGGTGTTAATTTGTTCTGTGGGTGACATTGCTTTAAGACTTCATTTCTAAATACTTTGCAAAGCAAGTCCAGATGACTTGTGGGTGCTAGAAACATGTTACAACATGAGGAATATCTGCTAGGAAAGCAGTTCCTGAGCAGGGTGTGTGACCGCACTTGCTCCCTTGCAGAGTGGAAGTGGCAATGCCAGAGGCATAGTTTAGGAGCAGCTGTGTTAGAGGGTGATATGCCATTGCCTTGGGAGAAAGCATTGCAGAGTTAAAACTGTGATTATAAGAAACTTCAGTGATGTTTTTGGAGTCCTAAATAGTCTCTGAGAATTGATTGACCATTTTCTTGAATTATTTGCAGTTCATGAAGACTTGATTTTAAAAAGGGAGCTGATTTATGGGGATTAAAGAAAAGTTTGTTGTAGGATTGCTGGCCTCAAGGAATTGGTTTGTTCTATATTCACAGATTGACAGGTGTTTCTTTCATTGTGCAAAGAATAATTTATAGCTAAAGAAAACAATCACATCCACAAAGATTATAGATGCAGTTGAGGTGCTCTGGGCTACAGTTCACAATATGATCTTCTTGCTCGTGGCTGGAAAAGAACAAGAAGGTCATTCCATGGGCTGTGACATCTTAAAAAAGCTTCTATCATCTATGATAATGCAGAAACAGGCTGAAATAAATAGGAGTTTGGACCTATTGCTATATGGAGTAATATTTCCGGGAACCAAGGGGCTCTGGTCAGTAGGTACCAGTTAAAAGCAAACACTGAACCCTGTCAGGAGACACTTTTCATTGTGTTCTGGCATACAGTGCTCCCAAAATGATGCCTGCCTTTTAGTGGGAAATATATACTGTCTCTGCTCCCCAAAGAGATCTTCTACAATACTATTTACTTTCACTGCCTCCTCTGAAGAAAATATGACCCATGTTGGTCATGCAGTGTAAATCAGAAACTTACAGATCCCTTGCAGAAGCATAAAATCAGGATATTAATCTACTGAAGTACAAATACAGGGAAAGAAAATTAAACTACACAGGGCAATTTCGAGTCCTATTTAACATTAGAGTTCATCCTTACTGTTCTAGTATCTTAGCTGTCTTGGAGGAGCAGAAAGATATGTATGAAGAGTATGTAGAGCTTTCTGACATTGTAACTGTGACTTGTGTTCAAGATCTGGTACTTCCTCTGTTACCTACTTGGTCTAATTCCAAACTTGGTATAGAATCATAGAATAGTTTGGGTTGGAAGGGACCTTAAAGATCGAGT
>VZTY01031572.1:0-17181 GCA_013400935.1 Turnix velox
CACTGTCCCTCACACAGCCCAGGTGCCACTGCCAATCAGCACCCCTCTCATGTCCCCCCATGCCCCTGGTTCTTCTCCCCCAGGCCATTCTCCAGCCTCTCTACCCACACCAGACCCTGCAGATTCGGGAACACAACCCATACAAAGTGATGTCGCCCACCCAGCCCGAGCAGTCCACTGCACACGCAATGGACACACGTACTCCCCGTCCCATCCCATCCCAGGGAGGGGGCAGGACGGGGTCTGCGGCCTCTCCATCTGCCGCCGGGGTGTGTGTGTGTGTGCCCCAGGTCCCGAAGGCTCCCCAGGCACACGCGGCTCAGGCCGTCCGCATTTGCCACACGCGTGTTCCTCCCTCCAGCCCCCCCCCATCCGTGAGTCACTTCCCAGCAATGCTGCGGCTGGAGGCTGAAGGGGGGAGATCGGGGCCCTGCTACTCAGCTCCCAGTGCCTCCCACTGAGCCTCTGCTGCAACCTTCCCACCCCCAGGAGTGCGTCTGCTCCAGTGCCCCGCAGCTCTTACAGGGTCGGCCCCTAAGTCCTCCCTCCCCAGTACAGCTGCCTCCCAGTGCGGCCCCAGTCTGCCCCACTGCAGTGCAGCTCCCCGCGTAGACCTCCCAGTCCAGTTCCATCCGCCCAGCACAGCTCCCCATGCAGCCCGCACAGCTCCCAGTACAGTCCACCCCACCCAGAACTGACACCCCCCCCAACTCAGTACATCCTCCTCCAGTACGTTCCCCTCCCTCACCTATACAGTTTCCCCAGAAACCCGGACCTGCCACAGCCCCTGTTAGGACGGAGCTTTGGCCCTAGGTCCCTGCTGTCCCCACATCCCACCCCAGTATCTTCATGGCCCCAATTCCTTTCTCTTCCCAGATCCACAGTGACCCTGCCCCCCCAAGGCCTCTTCTTCCTGCTCTCTGCAGCCTCTATGTCCACATGTCCCCAGACCCATCCCAGAGCCTCTCTGCACCCTGGGGCCACCCAGCCATGGGACTCCAGTCACTGCCACCTGCTTGTCTGACTGACCCTGCTTCCCTCATTAGACACAAATAATTAGCACTGGGAGGCTATCTATCTTATTATCCATGCCTTTGCTTCCCTCTCTGGAGCATGAACCTGCTCCCAATGACCCCTTCGTTAAAACAAGGCAGCAATTTCCATGCTGTGTCTGATTAAAAGATTTCCCATTAAGCTGACAGGGAAACCAGTCCCACCCCCCAGTGACAGGGACATCCTCCAGTAGGTCATGTCACTCAGAGCCTTGGATGTCTCCAGGAATGGGGCTTCCACCACTGGGCAGCCTGAGCCAGTGTCTCACCACCCTCCTGGGAAAGAACTTCTTCCTCTTGTCTCATCTCATCCTGCCCAGCTCTAGTTTCAAACCACTGCCCCTCGTTCTGTCACTCCATGACCTGGCAAACAGCCCCTCCCCAGCTTTCCTGGAGCCCATACAGGCACTGGGAGGCACTGGGAGGCCACTGGGAGGTCTGCCCACAGCCTTCTCTCCTCTAGCCTCAACAACCCTAGCTCTAGCAGCCTGTCCTCATAGCAGATGATCCAGCCCTCCCATGGACCCTCTCCCACAGTTCATGTTCTTCTTGTGCTGAGGCTCCAGAGCTGGAGGCACCTCCAGGTTACTCACCAGTGCAGAGCAGAGGCAGAATCACCTCTCAACCCACTGGCCACAGTTCCTTTGATGTAGCCCAGGATATGGTTGGCCTCTGGGCTGTGAGCACACATTGGAAATGGATCCAAGTTGAAGGAGGGAAGATTTAGGTTGGATATTAGGGGGAAGTTCTTTACTAGGAGAGTGGTTAGGGCCTGGAACAGGCTGCCGGGGGAGGTTGTGGATGCCCTGTCCTTGGAGGTGTTCAAGACCAGGTTGGACGAGGCCCTGGGCAACCTCATCTAGTAGATGTGTTTGTTAGGTGGCCCTGCTAGACAGGGGGGTTGGAGTTACATGATCCTTGGGGTCCCTTCCAACCCGGGTCATTCTGTGATTCTGTGATTGTAGGCTCATGTCCAGCTTTTCACCCACCATGTCCTTTTCCATAGGGCTGCTTTGTATCACATCAACTCCCAGCCTGTTACCAGGCCAGCAATGAGGACTGACACTACCCAAGAGCAATCCTCTGCACTTGGCCTCACTGAACTCTATGAAGATTGCACAGGCCCAACCGCTCTGGACTCCCCAGATGGCCAAAACTGGTCAAAACTCACCCCAGTTCATGACCCAGCACTGCACAGTCACATCCAGTGCTGTCCATCACCAAAGAAAAGCCCTTTTATTGTCACAGGGAAGGAGGGCAGGAGAGCAGAGGGACAGGTAAGGAGCTTACAGGAGCCCAGAACAACAGGACTCCCCAGCACCTCCACACCCTGGCACCTTCTAATCCTAAAGCAAAGAAACTCAGCAAAGGGATAAAGGCAGGAGCTGGGCCAGAATCTTTGTTGTTCACAGTGAATTTGGGTGGGGGGATTTGCTAAAAAAATAACCCCAAACAAAACACTTTGGCCTTGATGGGGTTTCTCCTTTGCAGGGGAGTTTGGACATGCAGCATTTCAGGCCCCACCAAGGCTGGCTGAAGGAGGGGGACGAGTGGAGAAACACCATGGGGTTGGGAACACAGGTAGAGGGGTTTTGGGGGATGTCAGATCACAGGAGATGCTCCAATCCCCCCAGAACAGGGAATAAGAATTCTCCACTGTGACCATGAGGTGGGAGGGAGTGTGGAGGGAGTCAACTTGTTCCCTGAAAACAGCCCCTGAGGGATTTTTCAGCCGCCTCCTTCAGCCTTGGAAAAGAATTACTACTCCAAAGCAGATGGAAGGTTGAAGAAGCAGGGAGGAATGACTCCTCATGGTGGGGAAAGTTGAGAGGGGAGGAGAGCAGTGCCTGGGTCAGCCCCAGAGAAGGGGCAATGGCACTTGGAGAGAAAGAAAAAAAAAAAAAAGAAATAAAAGCCACATATTGTCATATGGAAGAATGAGGCAGGAGCCAAGTGATCAGGGTGGAGGAGGGGCGGGGGAAGAGGAAGCCCCCCCCTCACTCTATCAGTTCCACATAATTAGCAGGGAACATGCCGAAGTGGCCATCAGGACCGTAACCGCGCCACCAGCCCTCGTCGATCATCTCGATGTTGGTGATGATGTTCTCAGGGTCAAAGGAGATCTCAGTATCATCAGCTGGCAAGAAACAGAAGGGGGGAAAGAGTTAAACCCAAGCAGTAGGTCAAGGAAAGGATGTAAATGATGGGAGGTTTTAAGAGGGCTCCAGGGACAGAGGCAGAGAAGGGAAGAATAACTACAGAATGCCAGAATAGCTGGGCTTGGAAGGGACTTTAAATCTCTAAATAATCAGAGGATGGTTTGGGTTGCAAGGGACCTCAAACCCCCCAGAGATGGCCCCTGTCCAAGTCAGGGACACCTCCCACCAGCCCAGGTTACACCAAGCCCCAGTCAACCTGGCCTTGAACCCCTCCAGGGCTGGGGCAGCTACAGCTTCTCTGGGCTGCCAGGGGCTCAGCCCCCTCTGAGAAGATCCCTCGGATCTCACCTGTATCTCCCTCTTTCAGTGTCAAACTGCTCTCCCTTGGCACATGGCTCCCTTCCCTCAGCTTCTCTGGAGTCCCTTTAGGGACTGGAAGGGGCTCTAAGATCTCCCCACAGCCTTCTTTTCTCAAGACTGAAACTCCTCTCCAACTCTCTCAGCCCCCCTCACAGCAGAGGAGCAGAGGGGCTCCAGCCCTCCCAGCATCACTGGGACCTCCTCTGGCTCCACTCCAACAGCTCTGAGCTGGAGGCAGCTGCAGGGAGGTCTCACATAACAGAGTACCCTGCACACCCTGCACGGTGTGGGGACGCAGCCCAGGGGGTGTGGGGGGGTTCTGGGCTGCCAGCACATGTTGCTGGGTCATGCTGGGCTCTCACCCACCAACATCCCCAAGTCCTTTCCCTCAGGGCTGCTCTCCAGCCTGGGCTGGTACTGGGGTTCTCCTCCCAGCCAGGTGCAGCACACCACAGAGGGACGAGAATGAGAAACACGTCAGGGAAATTAAAGAAGGCATCAGCTTCCTTTGCTTGCTTTCCTGGCTCCCATTTGGTTGGACAAAAGCTGTGTCTCACACCCTGCTAAAGGGACAGCCTGGTGCAATGGCTCCAGTTCTCTGGGAAACAGAGAGGGCCCAGTAAAGCCCCTCCCAGTTGCTCTGGTGGTCTCACCAGCCTGGTAGTCGTAGAGTGCCCGGGCACAGAGCCCCTTCCCTGCCAGGTCTGGGTACCCATATCCAGCGTTGTCAGAGTGGTCCTTGGAGGAGAAAGAGAGAGAAAATTAAGGAGAGACTCAGAGAATCATAAAGAAGCTCTGCTTAAAAAAACCCATAACATTACTAGAAAAATAATAAAATACCTAAGTTTCACCATCTACAGGCTGGGGTGTCCCCACCTCTGCCAGCACAGGGGGGTGCAAGACACCCCACTCCACTTCCCACAGCCCCACTAGCTTTCCTGCGAATCACAGGGAGAAACAGTGTGAGGGTGAGCACAACACCCCTCACCCAGGGAGCATCCCCCTGCCCCCAGCATCAGTGAACAGCAGGATGCTAATAATAATAATTAGCAACTCCCAACTAACCTACACATACCCTAAATGGAAATGGGGGGCTTGGGGGCTCCTTGTGTCCCTGCTGAGTATGCCACGGTGGAAAGGCATGAGATGGCTCTGTAGGGACTGCAACACCAGATCCCTCAGGAGTGCCAAGACCAGCAGAAGAGACACACTCCAACAACCCATCCCTGGGGACAGCAAAACCACCCCACAACTCTTTGAGCCTAACCCTGGACAAGCTCCAACCCCATTTCTCCAAGCATTTCCCTCTCATTCCTATTTCCAGGCTTGATTTTTTTTTTTTACTTTCCTGACTTTCCTGTCATAGGCAAAAGGCTGAGGCAAGAACTCATCCCTTCTCCAACCCTCTTCAACTTAGTCCTATGTTTCCACATATATTCAGGAATAAGAAAATTAAGAACTTTTTACACATTTATGGTTTTGGGAGCTGGAGGGAAGGGGTGACAACAAGATGGATGAACAAAGGAGAGAAAAGCAATCAGCTACCATGTCTCTGAGGGAAACACAGCCCCACTTATTAGACAGCGGAGAATTTGACAGGGCTTATCATGAATCATAGAGTTATAGAATGTGTTGGGTTGGAAGGGCCCCTCCAAGGCCATTGAGTCCAACCCCTTGTAGTGAGCAGGAACATCCTGCTCTAGATGAGGGTGCTCAGAGCCACAGCAGATCTGGCCTTGGATGTCTCCAGGGATGGGGCCTCCCTCTGGGCAACCTGAGCCAGTGGCTCACCATCTTCTTCCTCTTGTCTCATCTAAGCCTGCCCTGCCCATTCCCCCTCATCCTATCACTCTCTGCCCTGAAGAGCTGAGCTCAGCTGGCTCAGTAGGTTTGGGGTGGGCAAAGCAGCGGGAGGAGGAGGAATGGTTTTGGCTAAGAGGGAGTGGGACAGGAACAGCAGCCAGACACTTCAGGGTGCAGAATGGGTGACAGACACCCAATGCCAGCATCTCCTGCTTCTCCATATATGGGGACAAAGGGAAGGGACCAGCAACATCCCCCTTTGTGGGAACTGAAGGAAGGGATTCATCAGAGTCCTGTCAGGTGTGCAAGCTCCAGAGTTTCTCACTTTCCTACCGATTTCAGCCCAGGAAGCACCAGGCTTCAGGCACCAGAGAGACCCAAAACCATCCTCCCTCACACAAGGATCCTGGCTGCCCTTTTCCACTCTGGGATGGTCTGTCCTCACACACCCACCTGAGGGAGTTCCTCATAGATGGCCGAGGTATCAGGTGGCTTCTCATACAGATTTGCCTCATCTGCATGGGATGTTGGGACACTTGAATTGTACCCAGAGTCTTCTCCTGCAAAAGAAACATGGCAATAATAGTCATCACCAAAACCTCTCCTTGTCTTCTCCGTAGCTTCAGGCTGGACACCACCACAGTTCTGTCAGGTGCAGAATGTTTGCTCCCTCCCTCATCTTCTGTCCCACAAAGGAGACAAATTTCAGGCAGGGGCGAGCAGGAGCTTCGCGAAGGATAAAAAGGGCAAGATCCAAGATCTCCGAGCTGGAGAAAAGAATTATCTTTCTTGAGACAAACCATTCCTGGTGGTGAGGACCCAGATGGGGAAGGGATGGAGCCCAAGAGCAGCATCTAGTGGTGACTGTGGCCTCGGGACCCCCACAGCTCAGCCCCCACTAGCTATAAGGGGAGGCAGAAAAACACCAAATCACTCTGAAACCTTGGGTCTTTTCCCCCAGAGAAAACCTGTTTCTGGCTGAAGGCATTAGTCTGACCCCTCTGAGGGTTTAGCTTGGAAGCAATTCAATTTGGACTCACTTGGGTTTTTTTGTGGGTAGAAGGCAGCTCAGAGTTCATTTCCAAGCAAAGCTGCAGAGCAGCCTCAGGACAGAGCATTCAGGTGACAAACAAGCAGGGACACAAAGCCAAACAGCTCTTTGAAGGGCAGGGCATCACTTCTATATCACCCTTTGGGGAGCAGAACATACCTTCCAGAGAACCATCCCACCTCCATCCACCCAACCTCCCCACAAAAAGGGACAGAGTGTTTCCCCAAGACCAAACTCCCTCCCAGGAGGGAGTGTTTCCCTCCTGGGAATCCAGCTCCCTCTCCCTGCCTTGCCACCCACCCTTCATTGAAGGGAAGACACTGATATCCTCTGATCTTTACCAGGACAGCCAAGCTTTGGGTGGCCTGGAGTGGGAGCCCTTTGCTAAGTTCTCCAAAGTATTTTAGAAAGGTTTGAGTTGGAGGGGAGAGCTCTAGGAACTGCATGTCAGGTTGGCAGCTAGGCAACATCCTCCCTTACCTCCCACAAACACTTTTAAAACACAGGGATCCACTCTCAGCAAAAGCTCCCTGGTGAGTCACCACCAGGACACCTCCCAGAGAAGCCCCACCCCATGAGAAGGGACTTTAAAAGGGGATAAAGTCCCTGCCGCACACAGAGAAAATGGATTAGGGGAAACCCTTGGAGTTTAGTTCTGACCCAGGCAAAGGCAAAGCCAAAGTCACCCCCTGCTTTTGCTCAAGGCCTTGGAGGCATTTGGTGGGTAACACAAGAGGGCAGAGGGACGGTTTGATTTAGGGTGAGAACAGTTAATTGATTAAACTGAATTATGTTAATTGCTAATTGCATAGAATCATGGGATGGCTTGGGTGGGAAGGACCTTGAAAGTCATCTTGTTCCATCCCCCAGCCCTGGGCAGGGACAACTCCCACCAGCTCAGGTTGCTCCAAGCCCCAGTCAACTTGGCCTTGAACCCCTACAGGGCTGGGGCAGCCACAGCTTCTTTGGGCTGCCGGGGCCAGGGGCTCAGCCCCCTCCCAGAACAGAGTTTCTCCCTCAGATCTCACCTAAATCTCCCTCTTTCAGTGCTAAACTGTTACCCCATAGCTCCCTTCCCTGACCCAGAGTCCCTTCCCAGCTTCTCTGGAGCCCCTCTAGGGACTGAAAGGGGCTCTAGGATCCTCCTGGAGCTGTCTATAGTGATATAATTTACAACTAGATGTTATCACTGCTGCGATTGCTATATGTTATAGCAATGGTATGACAGCAAGGATCATCCAAATTCATGAAGAATAAAACTCAGGGAGGGGCAGCAGCAATGAGACCAGAACTGGCTTCAGCACTGGGGTTTCTGACTGAAAGATCTGCCTGACTTTGCCAAGGCAGGGGAAAACACAATAGAAACCCAAGATGTCCTATTTTGGGGCTCCTATTTGGAAATGGAACGTGAAGAACTTTGGTTAGGCAATGAAGCAAAGCCACGCACCTGTAGCAGGTATTGGAGAGGCTGGAGGTGTCCCCCAAGCACTGGAGGGGGTGAAGGATGTTGGGGGAGCCCCTCGGGCAGGAGAGATGGGGGAGGCAGAAGTGGGCATGGAGTTCACCTCCTTCTGCAGGAAAGGACTACGAATCTTGCCTAGAAAAGGGCAGAAGAGGGTTGTGATCAGCAGCACAGAGGCCAGTTGGAGGACTGTGGCTCACAATGTTCTCCACGGATCTGAACTAGGTCCAGCCTCATTCAGCCATACTCAAGGGCCTGGAAGAGGGGGCAGAGAGCACCCTCAGCAATTTGCTGATGACCCAAGACTTGGGCACCAGAAGGCTGCGTCACCATTCAGTGAGACCTGGAGAGGCTAGAGAGTCGGGTGGAGAATAACCTCATCAAGTTCAACCAAGGCGAGTGTAGGGTGCTGCACCTGGGAGAAATAACCTCCTGCATCAGCACAGGTTGGTGTTGAGCTGCTGGAGAGAAGTGAAAGAGACCTGGGAGTCCAGGTGGACAACAGGGCCAGCAATGTGCCCCTACAGCCAAGAACGCCAATGACATCCTGGGGACAGCAAGCTGCCCGTGACACCTGAGAAGAGCAATTGCATGCTGGGGTGCATGAAGATCATGGCCAGCAAACCATGGGAGGTCACCTTCTGCCTCTGCTCTACCGTGGAGAGGCCACATCTGGAGTACTGTGTGCAGTTCCAGGACAGGGAACTGCTGGATAGAGTCCACTGGAGGGCATTTCTCTCCGGAGGAAAGACAGAGAGCCCTGGGGCTGTGCAGCTGGAGAAGAGCAGTCTGAGAGAAGATCTCCTCAATGCTGAGCAATAGCTAAAGAGAGAGTGGGAAGAGGACAAGGCCAGACTCTGCTCAGTGGTGCCTGGGGACAGGACAAGGGACAACATAAACAAACTGGAACACAGGAAATTCTGTCTGAACATGAGGAAAATGCCCACCACTGGGTCACCCTCCCCAGCAGGATATTCCAGCTCTAAACTTGCTTGGGAAAACCAGTTTGGTTGACAGGTTACAGCAGTAGTTGCAGACAAGGGAAGAAAAACAAATAAATTAATAATGAAATTTTTAAAAATAGCTGACTTTGGGGAGGAAGAGTTGCTGGAGAAAACTGTCACCTCTCTGAGTGCTCAAAGCTTATTATCAGAGCACCCAAATCTCCAGGACAGAAGTCAGGGAGGGGCAGGATTCAGAGCAAGTGCTGCCAGCCTCACCTTCCCATCAGCAGGAGGGAAATAGTGCACTTATCTGCCCCATCTCCACCTCCAAAGCAAACAACCTTGAAGTAGGGGAGCCATGGGACAGCCTTGCCTCCAGGAGCAGTTCGAGAGCACCTTGGCCCACAGGATTTCCCTTTGCCCTCTCCTCTGCTGAAAAATGCCCCGGGCTAGCCCTAACTGAGGAATTTCTCACCATCAATACCAGTCTTTATCCCCCCTGCAGTGTGATGTTTTAACATACACATAAAAGACATTTTCCCTCCATGAAATTTCATCCATCCCCAGACCCTACAGGAAAAAAACCACACCCACCCTCCTCTCACTAAGTCAAAGGACTCTTCCAAATGAACCCAAGGGGCTGTCAAGGAGGCTGAGCTCAGGAGATGTTCACCCAGCGGGTCCAAGTGTCCTCAGCAACTTCCTCAGCCGTTTTCAGCTTTGGTTTTCATTTCACAGCTTCTTGCTCTCCACCTGATGGATCATCTCAGTCTCTCCCAGTGGGACACACTCTGGCTTGGAGCAGCCATTGCAAAAGTAATGGGTGTGGGGGGATGTGGGGGCTGTGGGTGGGAAGCACGGGGGATAGCCTATGGCAAAAGTTTCATTTCTGGCACTGAGTTTTCATATTAAAAATTAAACTGAAGCATTACAAGTCAAGCCAAGGACGGACAAACATCCATCTCAGCTGTTAAAGGTGGGCGCAGTGACAGCCCTGCCCTGAGAACAGCAACAAATGCCAGTGGCATGAGCAGCAGGTGTGAAGAGAGCCACCCATGCTCAGAGGGAACAGTGGCTTGTCCCAGATACGTGTGTGCTTGTCCCCCAACTTTTGGGAGCACCAGTCCTCAAGCTGCCCAACCCACTGTCCTACCTGGCTGAGAAGCTGTCACCGTGTCTGCTGGCACCAACTTCTCCCTCTGCTTGAAGATGTCACGTGGGTTCACTGCCCTCTGTGCCACCAGTGAGGCTGCCTCCTGTGTGAACCAAGACCCTGTGCTGGTCTGGGCATCCCGTGGTGGGACAAGGAATGGAGCCCCCACGGATCCCCACAACAGAGCCTACCTGGGCCTTCTCCACCGACTCACTTCTCTTGAAGCCCTTCTGCTGGCAAGCCTCATACTCCTCAGCCTGGTCCTTCTGCAGCACCAGAAAGGGGCTGCTACAGCCTCAGCAGATGCCACAACAGCCCCCATTCCTCAATCATTCCCTTTCTTCCTTTTCAGACTCCCTTCCCTTCCACCCCCTTCCTTCTCACTTCCTTCCAGCCCCTTCCTTCCCCCATCCCCCTAGGACTGGAGAAAAGGGGAATTCCCGGCCCCAGAAGCAGGATGCAGGGGATTTGCTGGGATAAGGGCTCAGTCTCCTTCAGTGTCCCAGGGCTTTTTTCCCCACTCAGGAGTTTTAAACTCAGCTTTCCCTTGTCTGCCCCAACCCTCAGGAACCCGCCCGCAGCACACCCAGAGGTATAAAGTGAGATCAAAGGAAATCCCAGGAGGGACCAAAGAGCCCTAGAGGAGCAGCCTATGGCACCTCTCCTGACAGAGCATGTCTGTAGTGTAGGTCTTCCCACACCCCCTGCCTGCAGAGATACTGCCTGAGGCTGCCAGATGTGCCTCTGACCTCTCTCCTGGGGGATGCACCTCACCATGTGCCATGTCAATGGAGCTCACCCATTGCTGCTGCTCCTTCTCCCTGCTCTCAGCCTCCTGCTGCTGCTGTAGTTTCCTGTGGTGAAAAAATGACAAACTGAGGTTAAACAGGGCTGTTCTGGGACCTCACCTTGAGGAAGGCCAGAGGAAAGACATTCCACTGCACTTCTAGAGCCAGACAAAGAATCTCAGGCCAGCCAGTAGCCAAGCAGGGGACAACAGTGAGGAGCTGCTTTAAAGAGAGGGACCAAATAGGGGCAATCTCCTCCTTCAGGCACAGAGGGGCCTGGCACATTCCCCCATTCCAGGGAAAACAGGAAGGCAGCTGTGAGCTCTACTGCTCTTGGGGGTGACACCAGGCAGGGAGGGGAAGGAACTCAGCATGGTGCCAGTCTCTACACATGCCACTGCCACCTTTCCACAAGGCCTATAGCCCTCCACCAGCAGCAGCCACAATTTCAGCCATGTGTTTCAAAAGCAGGACATGGTCCTGGTGTGGTACTCTGGGGGGAGTAGGAAGTGTCTGGGTGATGCTGACCAGCTGGTGCAAGGGAGAAGATGCTCTCTCTCCACAGCCCAAGCAGGACAGTAGCCCAGAAGAGGTGGTGCCAAGGATACAGAGCAAAGCCAAGGGAACCAGGCTCCATGCCTGGTTTCAGACACTCAGCACTTACTTCTGGGCTTCAATTTCATTTGCTCTGGCTTTGTATCTCTGCTCTCGAACTGCTGCCTCCTGCAGCTCCCGCTCCCGACGCTCCCTCTCCAGCTGCTGACGCTCCTCCTCTGCTCGTCTCTTCTCCTCCAGACGACGGTTTTCTTCATCTTTCTAATGGAAGATGGGCAACAAGTGGCAGGTTTCATCCTGCTGGCTCTAAGAACCTTCTCCCCCACCCCAGCCTGGGTCTCCCAGCTCCAGCCTGTATGGCAGCAGCCCCTAGGGCGTGCAGCACCCTTCACACTCCCACAGCCCAGCTCTATCGCTAAAACACTGTAAAACAATGCAAACTGGAAGGAAATACAGGAAGGAAATGCAGAGCAGGCATGCCCCCTGCTCCTCAGTCTTGCAAAACTGCCTTCAAAAAGGTAAAAAAAAAATCAGCAGTCTCACACAAATGGGAGGTTCCCACCTGCCAGGAGATGGGCTGCAGCCAAGCCCTCTCCCCCTGAGCTGACCCCAGTCAAATGAAACTGAGATAAAAAAGCATCTTGCTCTTCCAGGACTCATTTTTCCCCACCCTTGGACTCTCCTGGAGCCCATCTCTGCACCACCCAAGGTCAGGATCCTTTGCTCCAGGTTGGAGAGACCAGATTAGGGAGAGGAGACATGACAGCGATGGAGCCAGCTCCGTCCAAAGGCCTGGTCCCAGCCCGTGTCTGCTGAGAAGTGGTGACACCCACCTCTGCTTTGGCCCAGAAGTTATCTTTGTTGACTCTCTTGATTTCAGACATGGCATTTGTCTTCTGGTAGACAGAGCCCTGAGAGGAGAGAGAGGAGGCAGAAGGTGTCCCAACATGAGCAGTAGCTCAGTAAGCCATCACAATTTCTGTGCTCTTCAGCAGAAATGCAGCCCTGGGGCTCTAAGGCAGCTTCCTCCTGCTGCTACAGGACTTTCTGGACCCTCTCTGCCCTTCCCTGGCTAGGGCACTCACCCCCACATGGCCACTGGCCAGGAGGTATTTAGCACTAAGACAGATAAAAATAATCAAAGGACCAGCAAGTCTGTGATTTTTGAGAAGTCACTATAACTCAAATGTTTTGTCCCAGGTTTTAAAGAGGGGCCAGCTAAAGCCCAACAGTGTGATGGCTGCCAAAACCAGGGACATTCAGCCTGGTTTTCATCATGCCTCAAGTAAAACCAAAAGTCATGTTGTTAAAAGCACCACGTAGGGCCCAGGATGGAGTAAAGAAATGACCAGGATGTGAGGGGAACTGGCAGTGGGGTTGGGGCACAGTCAGAGTTTCTCCAGCTCCAAGATGTGTCTTGGAGCAGGGTCTGGCCAAATAGCATCGGGGAGGACATGCAGGTCAGCTTCTCCTTTGTATGGCTCAGAAATCTCACAGCCTGGGGTGTGTGTTTGAAAAAAACAAAACCCAAAACCCAAAAAACCACCTTCCTACAGATTATGGAATGTATTGGGTTGGAAGTGACTTGAAAGATCATCCAGTTCCAGCCCAGGGACACTTCTCACCAGTCCAGGTTGCTCCAAGCCCTGGCCAGCCTGGCCTCGAACCCCTTCTGAGATGGGGCATCCACAGCTTCCCTGAGCAACACATTCTCTAGGAAACATGGAAAGCCAAAGCTTGTGGGTCTCTAAAAACCTGAAGACAGCTGTGAGAAATCTTGTTTAAAAATAAATAAAAGGCTGAGCTCTCTAGCTCAGGCTTTGTATTTTCTGACAAATGGCTCTGCCTCATGCTCTTGCCTTGATTTACTCTGCAAAGAGCCACAAAGAGGAACCAGCCCTTGCCAAAATCATAAGTGCTCCCTCAGTTACATCAAAGCATGGTAGTGGAAGACTCTGCCCCTGCCCAACTGCCAGCCCAGAGGAAGGAGAAAGCCCCTGTGGAGCCAACTTACCACAGGAGCTTGGGGGCCCAAGTCTTGGAACTTGCTGCTCTCCTTATGGAAGTTGTAGTTGGCTCCAGAGGCCTTAGCAACCTTCTCCATGATGAGCTCAGGCTCTACATCCTCCTCTGCACGAGCATTGATGGTAACATGAGCCCCCTGAGCAGAGAAAAAGAGGGAGAGCACAGGAGTGAGAGATTACTCTAGAAGCTGCCAAATATCAAATGTTGCTTTGATAGGACCCATCAATGGTCTCAGAAGAAAGGGAGGTCATCAGCCATTCCAAGAGCATTGGACCATGAATGGCCAGGGTTTGGAAGGGCCCTCCGGAAATCATCTCATCCCACCCCTTGCCAGAGCAGGGTCACTCAGAGCAAGTCGTACAAGCATGTGTCCAGACAGGTTTGATGTCTCCAGAGATGGAGACTCTGCCTCTGGGCAGCCTGGGCCAGAGCTCTGCCACCCTCAAAATGAGGTTCCTCCTCACGTTTAGACATAACTTGCCATGTTTCCATTGTGCCTTCTGCTCCTTGCCCTGTCACTGAACACAGACTGACTCCATTCTCCTGACACCCACCCTTTAGCTGGTAATGAGCATCCCTGAGATCCTCCCTCAGCCTTCTGTTCCCCAGACTGAAGAGACCTAAGTCCCTCAGCCCTTCTTCATCGGAGTCCCCTGATTATCTTTGTGGTCCTTTGCTGTCTCCTTCCCAGCAGTTCCCTGCTCTTCTGCAACTGAAGAGCCCAGAACTGCACCCACTGCTCCAGATGCAGCCTTTCCAGGGCAAAGCAGGGGCAGAGAATGAACCTCATCCTGCTGGCAATGCACCCCAGGATCCAACTGGCCTTCTCAGGCCTCACAGGCAACTTGCTGCCAACCAGACAGATAAAGCAAATATTCATCAGAGCAAAAGAGATTTGTTTGGCCCCATCTGTGTTGCAAATTTAAACGCTCGGGCTACCCAGTGCCTCAGGAGGACTGAGGACTGGGGTCAACTCCCACCATCCTGCCTTCAAAGATGCCCCCCAACAAAGACCTCTGTGAGTCACGCAGGTTCCCTGGCATGGGGAGGACAGAAGGAGAAGAGAAACAGACCTTCAGGAAGTTTGCCACGGTGCTGACATGGTTGGCACAGGCTCCTTTCCTCACATCGCTCACGCCTTCGCCTGTCTGCAAGAGAAACCAAGGCTCGGCCCAGAGCCCACCCCGGCTGCTCTGGAGCTGCAGCACCTTGGTCCAAGCCTTCAAATCCGCCACAGGGCCACAGCAGGGGCTTCAATAGGGCATGGGAAAGGGCCTCACTCAGCAGCAAGCATTGCTCAGGAGGACATGGCCACCTTCCTGCCAGAGACAATGGCACAATGAGGGATCCAGGCTTCTCCTGATCATCAAGCCCTTTATTCAACCCATCCTGTCATAGAATCACAGGATGATTTGGGTTGCAAGGGGCCTCAAACCCCCCCAGAGCTGGTCCCTGTCCTGGGCAGGGACACCTTCCACCAGCCCAGGTTGCTCCAAGCTCCATCCCATTTGGCCTTGAAGCCCTCCAGGGCTGGGGCAGCAGCAGCTTCTCTGGGCAACCTGGGCCAGGGGCTCAGCCTCCTCAAAGTAAAGAATTTCTCTCTCAGATCTCAACTAAATCTCCCTTTTTCAGTGTCAAACCCTTTCCCCTCATCCCATGCCCCCCATCCTTGCTCCAGAGTCCCTCCCCATCTTTCCTGGAGACCCATTAGGGGCTGGTCTAAGGTGACCCCACAGCCTTCTTTTCTCAAGACCGAAACCCTCCAACTCTCTCAGACCACCCTGACAGCAGAGAGGCTCTAGCCCTCCCAGCAGCTCCAGGACCTCCTCTGGACCACTCCAAACAGCTCCGTGTCCTTCTCCTGTTGGTGTTTCAAAGCTGAAGGCAGATGCAGGGAGGACTCACAGAGCAGAAGGACAGAACCCACTGTCATAGATGGGTTCAGAGACATTCAATGGCAGCGTAGCCACAGGCTGAGCGAGCCATGCAGCCTGGGAGATGGAACAAAGCAGTGAATCCACCAGCCTCCCTAGCCACAGGGTCTAGACCGTGCAGTCACAGTGGTGGACACAACATCCCTCAGTGGCACATCTCAGTATGGAGGGGTTTTGATCTGAGAGATCAGTCTGTCCCAAGACAGGCAGTGATTAACCCTCCCCACTCACCCAGTTGATGAGAACATATTTGGGCAGGCCAGAATTGGGATCCTTCACCCTGCAGAAAGCGTACATCACCTTCCCACTGTTGAGTTCCTCCACCATCTCCTCCAGTCCACCATCTGTCCCAGCCAGAGAGGACAAGAGAAGAAAATCACATCCATAAAATAGGAATGACCGAGCTGGCATCCTCCTGGCTCTGCACGTCCTGGAGATTATCCCTGTGAGGTTTGGAGCTGTCCTACAGAGAATATCTCAGACTCCTCATATTTCACAGAATCCTGGAGTGGTCCAGGTTGAGAGGGACCTTCAGCTCATGGAGTCCAACCATCAACCCGGCTCTGACCAGAATCAGCCCTAAACCCTATCTCTGAGCTCTGTCTCTGCCCAGCTCTGAAATCCCTCCAGGGATGGGCCCTGGGCAGCCTCTTCCAATGCTGGACAACCCTTCCTGGGCCAAAATTGGCCCCAGTCTCCCTCCTAACCCTCCNAAGGGCTTTTTTGTGGTGAGGGGCCCAGAACTGGACCCATTCTTTGCTCCTGTCCCTCCATCAGCTGCTCCAGCTCACCTCACCTCTACCCCATTACCACCAGCCTTCCTGCCCCCAAACTAGGGATAGGCTTTCACCAGCAGTGCAGGTTCCATCACCAGGCCCAGTGTCACCCATCAGCTTCCCTCCTGCCCAAAGCCAAAAAGAAACTACTAGAAAAGGATGAAAAACACAGAAAAAGAACCCCACAGGCTTGGACAGACCACAGCTCCTCCTACTGCCATTCATCTGAGCCCCAGAAAGCTGCAAAGGAGCTGCCAACAGCAGCCACTGCAGCCTGGCCTGGTTTGCTCTGCCCCACAGCAGGACTGGAGATAGTTTTCCTTTTCTGCTATTAAATATTTACACTTTGGCTGTAAATTTGAATAGTTTCCAAGCAGTAAGACCGGAAGCCTAAAACTGGGGCCAGCCATCAGTAGTCAGCTTTGGGCTGGTGGTTGTTTAACAAGCCGGGCACAAAGGGAAAGCACTTCCTTCTCTGCCCTGGGAAGGGAAGCTCCATCAGGTGCTGCTGACCCAGTCAGGTATTATCTCATTCAGCATTAATAAAACCCTTCAGACATTTTAATTTACACACAATAAAACTCACGGGCTGAACAAAAGGCTCCTGAGAGCAAACTGGCTGCAAACAGAGAAACATCCTGGCCAGACACAGCTGCAGGGAGCTGTCGGGGCTGGGAAAAATATTGACAGTTGAGGAAAAGGAAGAAATAGATGGAAAAGTAGGGAGGGGAGAAACCTGCCCCTGCTTTCTGCCAGTGTCAGCTTTGTCTGGAGAAGGGCTGGGCAGGAATGGGCAGCCAGATTAAGAAGAAATAATAATAACAAAGGAAAAAACAAAACAAAAAGGTCCCAGGAAGCAGAGAAGAAGAAAGGAAAGTAGAGAGAGCGGCTTCAGCTTGAACAGGTAGCTTGGGAACGTTGCTCTTCCATTGCTTGCCCCATGCCCCAGCCCTCGTCCCACTGCTGACCCCCCAAGGGCTGGGGGGACACGGTCCCCCCCAGACTCACCTCCAGAGCCGGCCACACGCAGGTCGTTGCTGTTGCCTGCATAGGTGAACAGAGCCCTAGAAGTGAGGGAAAAGCAGGAGTTTGACCCAGAAACACTACCCCCAAACCTCC
>VZTY01031616.1:790-13493 GCA_013400935.1 Turnix velox
TGTCCTGCAGCACAGGCAGGAGGTGGGGGAAAAAAGGGTATGTGGAATCTGTCTAGAGGTAAACTGGGGGGAGAATGGAAGGATTTGAGTGTTCACCATGAGAGAGTGAGACACTGGAACAGGTTGCCTAGAGAGGTGGTAGAAGCCCCATCCCTGGAGACATCTAAGGCCAGGCTGGATGAGACATCAAGCAACCTGATCTAGTGCAGGATGTCCCTGCCCATGGCAGGGGGGATTGGAACTAGATGATCTTTAAGGTCCCTTCCAACCCAAACCATTCTATGATTCTATGAGGTAAAATTCATACTCAACAGCTTGAGTGCCTTTCCTACATGAATCAACTTTATTTGTGTTACTATTCAAAGGAAACATGGGGCTGAAGCTGGCATTAGGGTTAGCTCTACCTGCTTATCCCTCTGTAGTCAGCACTGTTGAGTACAATTGTCTGTGACTCTTCAGAGTCCCAGTTTAAAATCTCTGCTTCAACCAAGCAAGGCAGGAGGCTGGCTTTGCCAAGTAAACTCTGTGAAAATCAGAGCAGAGATCTGAACCCCAGCATATCACAGAATCACACAGAATCACAAAATCACAGAATGACCCGGGTTGGAAGGGACCTCAAGGATCATGCAGCTCCAACCCCCCTGCCTAGCAGGGCCACCAAACAAACACATTTACTAGATCAGGTTGCCCAGGGCCCCATCCAACCTGGCCTTGAACACCTCTAAGGACGGGGCATCCACAACCTCCCTTGGCAGCCTGTTCCAGGACCTAACCACTCTCCTAGTAAAGAACTTCCCCCTAACATCCAGCCTAAATCTTCCCTCCTTCAACTTGGATCCATATCCGAGGAGCCACTGCTAACCAGTTACAGCTGTATCTCTATTTATCAAGAACAAAATTCTACATTATCAGATACTTTATGCCAGCATTAAACTTGGCACAGTATTGCAAAATGTATTTTATATTCTCATAGAACTAATACCAAATAGGAAAATATTTTTTATTCTATGAGGGTTTCTAAATTGTTCAAAAATGCAATCCCTAGTGATGATGTCCCATAAATTACTGAGTATGTAATTTACAATATTCCAGCTACCTATATGATTACTGTGTCGAGTGTATTGCAGAGCTTCAGAAGGTCATGGAAGTGCCATTAATCATGAATGGCAAATGTGAAGTCAGCTTCTCATACCAGCCCCAGAATTGCTTAATTAACAAAGGAATGCAGCTCTATGCTGAAACCAGAGGTATAATTGGCTCAAAAGACCAATCTTGAAATAAATTTTAGTTTTAAATATTGGTGGTCCGCTTCCATGCTCTTAGAAATATTTTTTGCTTGAACTAATTATAACAGTGAATAAATGTCTGAAAAGAAATATACTTTTATTATTATGCCAAAATCTTTTCTCCCTTTCCTGAAGTATGACTTTCAGGGCGACCAACCAACAATTCTTTTCCCCATGGCAGTGTAATAATTTAAATTCAATTGTCAGCCAAAGAATGACAAGGTCTGAGAAAGCAGCAGAATGGTCTAGTTCATAGGCTTTGTAAATCCTTTTAAGAAAGTGTTTCTTTTTTTACAAAGGTAAATCCTTTGTAAATCCTTTCTGACCCTTGCAAAAAATGTTGATTCGATTGTTCTTTAATTATTGTAAAATTTAAATTGTTATCCAGTCTTATCCAGTTGTTGCTTATTGTACAACACTTTCTCTATTAAAACGACGTTTGAATAGAAAGAGTAAGTGACCCTTTTTCTGGTGTTGTACAATAAATTAGTAAGTGACTAAGTATGTACAATGGCTTCACTCTGTTGATCTGACAAAAAGGAGGATTTTGAAACAGTGTTGAGACTTTTTCCCACCTACAAGATGTAACGCTTTTTCAAGTGTAAAAATCCAGGTGACGTTCCTTTTGTCACTTTGTGAGATGCTCACTGCAAGTCACCAAATGGCTGAGAAGGGGAAGGTGAGAAGACAACAATTTGATGATCAGGGCTCTGACCCATCTCTCTTATGAGGAATGACTGTGACCTGGGTCTTTTTAATCTGGAGAAGACTCAGAGAAGATCTCATCAGTCGTCATAGATATCTAAAGGCTGGTTGTCAAGAA
Organism: Turnix velox; assembly: GCA_013400935.1. Lineage (NCBI taxonomy): Eukaryota > Metazoa > Chordata > Aves > Charadriiformes > Turnicidae > Turnix > Turnix velox. The sequence goes on from VZTY01031616.1 coordinate 2,900, forward strand.
GAAAGAGCCAGACTCTTTTCAGATGGGCACAATTACAGGACAAGGGGTAACAAGCAGAATTTAGAGCACAGGGAATTCCATTTCAACATGAGGAAATACTTCTTCATCCTGAGGGGGACAGAGCACTGAACAAGCTGCTCAGAAATATAGTGGGATCTCCTTCTCTGGTGAAATTCAAATGCCTCCTGGATGCATTCTTTCCAGAGTGCTCTAGGTGAATTGCTTTGGTAGAGGGTTTGGATTAGAGAGTCTCCAGGGAGCCCTTCCAACCCTTTCTGCTGTTGGATTTAATGAGAATGTGAATAATCCAAATACACACACTAATGGAAGGTCAAAAGTCAAGGGATACCTTTTAGGATGGAGCATCATATCTCTATTTTTATGTGTTTTTTCATATAAATATTACTTGAAGATTATTTTTTAAAAGGTTGTTTGTATGGAAAAGGTAAGTATATAAGTAATACACAGATGCTAAGTTATTCATTCCTACCATTAAGTGACTCTTTTATTACCCATATAATTTGAATTTGGATAGCTGCTTGCATAATTTGTTAAATAAATAGGGATTCATTATCTGTTTTTCTCTTCCTCATTTCTCCTATGTTCCTATGGCTCATTTAGCATACTCTATATATTTAACTTCTATTATTAAAGTAAATAACATTTTGCACCTTTCTATGGAGCGATCTGACTGAGTATAAGCCGGCTTGTGCTGGAAAATTCTCACATGCTCAATACTTTGCCTCTGAGAAACAAATTATAATTCTTATAATTCAAGAGAAAATATGATTTTATGATATGATCATGATTTTGTAATGCCCCTAGAAAGAATGAATATTGGATTTCTCCCTCAGTGACTATTTCTCCTATTTTATCCCATAATAAATTATTACAGAATAAACCCCCAGTGTTTCCAGTGTCCTTTGTCCAAATTTTTTTCTTTCTAATTACTGAATCAATTACTTTGATTGATAGAAGTTTTATTCCCTGAAAGAGAATGATGTTAGAATTCTGCTGAGAGGTCTTGGATATTCTATCATGACAGTATGTTCAGTATCATGACAGACAGTTTAGCAGGAATAATCTTCACCAGAAAATTTACTGAGAACATTATTTTAGCTCTAACTTATGTCTCCAGTAGGGAAGAATATACCAATGGGATGGGCTAAGATTGTAATTACTGTTGTTAGAATTATTGCCACAATAGTGGCAGCAAGTATAAAACTTGAAGGAAGGCATGTTAGACATCACAATAAATTTCAACTGTGTGCACCACCACACAGTCAACTACATACATAGGACTGTACACATAAAAGGGTACCAATTTTTGTAGGGAAATGAAAAAATAAAAATAACTATAGTAAAACAATAAATCCCATGTGAAGAGAATTTGTACATAAGCACTTTGGGTATATTTTTGCCGTCACCAAATTGGTAAGTCTGTAGGTATTGATAAATCTTTGATGAAAAGTATGAAGAGATCATTTCTCTTGTGTGTTTGCCATCTGCAGTGTATAAGGCTGAGGACAGTCTTTTTAAGAATGCTTTACTTTATAACTATAAATCTATGGAGGAGTAAAAAGGGAGACGAGGTCAAGAAAAATTGCAAAATATGGTAACAATTGCTTCTTTTTCGTGACACTTGCGTTGCTACGTCACTTTAAAAATCAGTTTAAAATCTGCATCTCAGAAATATATGCCCCTATAATATATGTATTTCTCAATGCAGATTTTTTGAGACTGATGTGTTTCCAATGCTTTTTTTTTTGGTGACAGTACTGGAAAAGAAAGTAGAAGAGCTGGATTTATTAAAAAGACAGACCACAGGAACATTATATTCAATAACTTCCAGTGATTTTACTGAAATTATTCTTCATGAGAAATTATTCTTCATTGAAAACAGATTTTGTAAGACTCAGGAAATAACACCAGAAGGCTAAAAATGAATGCAGGAAAATTATTTCAAGCAATGAGTAACTATCTTCCTTGAAATCAATTCATTGTGACATTAAATTTTTAAAAAATATCTTTTTACCTTAAATTTTAAATGCAGCGACTACTGAAATTCTTCAGTGAAAATATATATTTGGGTCATTAAATCATTTGATGTCTCTGCTACAAAGAGGATGAGAGCTTTTCTTCCAGGCCCAAGTTTCCATGTATAATCTATTTAATATTCAGTGATATCTCATTATCATCACAGACTAAATGAAGCAGAATTGTCTCTATTTTTACTCCCTGATTCCTAACCCTAAACTTAATTCAGTTTAACACTGCTGTATTGTTACTGTCTTTTGAAAATTGAGTTAATGTCCTTGCCTTCCTAATAGTAACACTGATTTATTGCTACATGGTAAAACATTGCAAATCAACATTTCACAAATCCCCACAATTTGCAGATTGCAAACAGATACAAAACTGATCTCTCTATTCTTGTCAACAGAGTGTTAGTAATAAATATGGTCTTCACAGAAAAAAAGAAACAGAACTTGTGAAGGCTATTGCAAATTTTCTCAGAAGCTAAACAATCAACTTCACAGTTCCACAAAACCAGTCTGAAGCACTTCCCCCCCAGTTTCTTATTAATTCTACAAAACAATAAAGTTAGCTGTATGGTTTGCTCTTCACTTTGTTTACATATTAAGTCAGACATATTAGCAGTGAGAGTGTATTCTTATAGGATTTTCTGATGCTTTAGAAAAAGCATTGTAGAAGTCACTAACCAAGTTGCAACCATTTCATCAGTAAAATGATGAAAAATAAAAGGGAAGAGGATGTAGAGTTGTATAATTGGAAGTACCAGTTGGTACTGTCTGATTTTCCTGCATGCTTTATAAATAGTTGATTGTCTTGTACGCAGTTGTATGTTATTTCAACAGTGCTGCTGTTCAAATGAATTTCACTGTTTAGGCTACAGATGTTTAATCTAGTCTATAATTAGGGCTAATAAAACCTAGGAATAATTGGATCATGCCACAATTAGATTTGTCCCAGCATACTTCTATGTTTAAACATGCTCTATGTACAGATCAAAATTTATTCTCTTAAAACAACAAATTCAATTGATGAGGCAGGTGCTTTCTGATTTCATTACAATTCTTTATCTTCTAATATGAGAATAGATGAAAATCTTTCTAAGGAGAGAGCAGGCAGCAGCCTTGAATTACTAGTCCTGTTTAAAACTGAGCAAACCAGAGTATTTCTCCAGCTGAAATTCAATCTGTAACATTATGGCTCTTCACAGAGATGTTGCAGAGCTGAGCTGATTAATACTTCTGCAACTGGCAGTTCTGAAAAGTGTAAAGCAAATAATGAAAACTTATTTTAACCACTGACGGAAGAGTCAGTGGCACAGAAGACACATTAAATTACCTTGAAGCTAAATGCAGCCTGTCATACTGAGTATATCTTAAAAATAGGCTTTTAGACCATCACCTTTCCCTTTTGAGCTCACTTTTGAATTTTTGAGATTGTATGGGGCACTTTTAATCGAAATCTATTAATATGATAGAAGAACATAAGTAAAAAATACTATATAAGTTACATGTATGTTACGTCTGTTATGTATTACATGATAACCCATACCTAAATAGTACAAGGAGTTTTGATTTTTCATGACAATCTCAGAAGAATCAAGGCCCTTCAGATCAGGTGCAACTGAAAAAGCCTCTGCTTCCCCATACCTGCCATAGCAAATTTAGGGTAAATTGTTGAGATGTTCTGGGAGGAATATTACATTTCTAATACAAGGAAAGATTAAAAATCCAATATGCTCTAAATTTTCTGTCTCCAGTGGCATGTTACAGGGAAAGAATCCAGAAAGGGATACTATATTTTCAATAGAGGGAAAAAAAAATCAGCACGAAAAAAATAATGATATTTGGGTTCCCTCTTTGATTGGATAACTTACTACCATATCAGTATTTGCTCATGATAACAAGAGGACTACCCGGAAGCTTTACTAAAGTCAAAGTGACTAAATATGCCTACATTTTAAGATCTACAAATGAAACCAGCTTAAAATATATAACAAAGCATTGAAGCAGAAATGGATTACCAGATAACCACATCATAATTTAGAAAAAAACAAAATGACAAAACCACAACTAGAAATCCATGTCAAAAAATGATGTAAATGATGGATGTTTGCGTAGGTTCTAGTCCATTTTTCTCTTGTTTCTAGAGCAATATGTCCCAAAACTTCTGTGTCTGATGTTTGATGTCTAACATGTTCAGTATGTCTACCACCTAACTTATAAAACTGATCACAGAAGGTATTGGAACTGCCAATGTTGAAGTCCAGATGTTATCTATTTATACTCTATTTATACTCTTTTTCCTATGGCATTAGCAATCCAGGAAAGGTTTTATCAATTCTCAATGAGCTGTAAGGATGAGATATGCTTTATAGTGGAAAAAAAAAATTATTTTGAGTATATGAGGGTCTGTATCTTTTTTTTTTTCTTTAGCAGGTTTTTTTTTTTTATTTTCATTAGCAGTTGCTTCATTCCTGGTACTTGAAAGATGTTAGGTAGCACATGTCCAGGTATGAGGCTTGTCAGAGTTGGGCTGATGGTTGGACTAGATGATCTGAAAGGTCCCTTCCAACCTAGATGACTATGACTATGACTATGACTATGACTATGACTATGACTATGACTATGACATGCTTCAGCGAAGTATCTCACAAAAATAAACTTTATTTAAACAGATTTCTTGTATCACATAATAAAGTGTAATGGGTCTTGAGTGCAGAAAAATATTAAATCATTGCTGTGGGTGTGCTATTTGTAAAATACATGAGTACTAAATTACCAAGTTAGTATAAAACTTACACTATATGATTCAGTTCTCAATGAAGCAATATATTTAATCCTTCATTAGCTGCTGGGATTTGCTTTTAAAATTTATCTGTTACAAATGCCATTCTGTAGGCATTGTTAGAAAGGGAATCTCTTCCATTTTTTCTTTCTGCTTCTCTATGAAGCACCATCAATAGTGGCTACATTTTTTCTAGAGTTGGAGAAGCAAGCACTTAGAAAAAGGATGATCAAAGACCAGCTCAAAACAGAGAAATGATCAGCAATTGGTTTATTAACAACAAATTTGGTTCTGTAGCCAAATAAAATGTTATGGGAAAAGAAAATACTCAGGAAAAATCAGGGCCCACAACTTCCACCCGAACAAAAAGATGATGTTCCCCCAGAATAATTCATGGAAAATGCCTGTGTGCATGTTCATCACTGGAGGTAGTGTACCTGATGTCCCAACAGATCCATTCTAAGCGGTTTGTGCCTACTCCTCAACAATCTCTCTTTCTCTCTGCCTTTACTAAGCCAGCTCACACAAAAGCTGCAAATTAATAAAATGGTCCAAAAGACTGTACTGTAGAAGAAATAGGAAATTCTTCAACATAACTTCCAACAGCCACCATGTCATGAACCACAAATCTTTCTTAAGATGCATTTTAATATATATAATGTTTAAGATAAGTAGGACACATTTTTCCTTTAAGAAATCTAAGTTTGTGGCAGAATACTCAAAGTTAATGTAGTCAGTAAATATAATGGATGTGCCGTATTAATGGCAGGAATGAGGAATGAGCAACTTTTCTATGTACTAACAAATAAAAACATCAATTATACCCAAACATTTTTTTTTCACTCAGAAGTTCCCAAACTGTGGCTTCTGTTTCTCTCCTGAGGACTTCTGCTTCTCATTTCCAGTGGCCACCAAACATTATACAAAAATTATATTAAAAAATATAATTTCTTTTCTGAGCGATGAGTATTTCAAAAAAGTCAGAGCACTAAATTACAGTGTTGTGACTTTCAGACCGTGAGGAGATTGTTGTCCACCCGCTTTCATTTGCAGAGGACACACAAGGGTTACTCACATGAGTGGATGCCTCAAATTCTGTTGGGCTCTTCACATAGAAGTAGGTACTTATGTCTTTGCGTTTGAATTTTTCCAGAGATCTCTGGAATTCCCCTTAAAACTTTAGTGTATGGAAGATGAGATGTTTCTCTCATTTCATGTGTTCAGTGTTGAACAGATGAAGGTGATACAAGCTAGAGTAAATGAAAATAGCAGTTTATATTGTCCTATGAAGCACACGTACATCTTAATTGTTGTGTTCTACGACTCTCTCTAAATGGCATGTGATTATATCCATCTTGCTTCTCCTTATAATGTATTTGTTAATATTTTTTTCTTTACTTAAAACTGTGAATATTATCCAGTGCAATTGGATGCTAATAAACTGTAAATGGATGTAAATAACAACCACTAGAGATCCAAATGCAACTTCCTTTATTTTACCATCCATGTTATCAAGTAAGTTGTGTGCAATTCAATAAGGATTTTTTAAAGCAGTAGAGGTTGAATGAAAGATGTAATCTGAGCTGCACAGGTAGGAAATTGTGGAGCACTTTGCACTTGTACGGGACAGAACACTTGCTGTACCAAATTAATTCTCTGTCTTCTTTAACTGGCCTGGAGAGTGCTAATGGCTATGTCTACTTCACTGATTTAGTTCAGAGCAGCTAATCCCCTGCTTGTCTCCATTTTCCATGTGTTGCTTCACTGCTGTGAGCAGCTCTGGTGCTCATGAAATAGATTTTTTTTCAGAGGAAATTAAATCAGAAGGCCTGCTCTCTAAGTGCTTCAGTGTGAATGGAGACATTACGCTCTGAACCCATGTGCAGGCTGTACCACTTCAAGGTTTTCCAGCATGTACTTAACATATTTTCCTCACAAAAGAGTGCAACCACATGAGTATCTGAAACACATAGCCCAAAGCATTTGAGTTGAATAACTCAGTCCTGACTGAATTTAAAGTGAAATAATCCCTGTACTATCATATACTAGGTGTGGGAATAGCCCTAGCTTCACTTATTTCTGTCTACAGCTCCTTTCCCATTGCGCAGCATTACCTACTGCTCTTGGAATAGAGATATATTATTTTTTAGCAGTTAAATAAATTTTTATCATTCTCCTATCTTTCTAGAAACCGTGGTAGAGACACTCCTCCCCTATAGATTTCAATCTTTAGCAGGAGCAGAATTGCAGAAGCTCCTTTCTTCATTCCATCATGCAATAGATAGTCAAAATGAATACTATCCTTGCTGTTACAGATAAAAAGTTTACTGTAAAATCATCTGGAAAGAGAATGGAGTAAATTATTCACCCTGCTTTCTCTGATAAGTTACAAATGCCTTTTCCTCTGAAATCAAAAATTAAGGTTTATTCAGTGTCACTAACATCTGATTAAATAGAGATGAGAAAGGCTGCTGTGCACTGTTGCATAGTTTCTTATAAAATCTCTTATCAATACACTGACTATTGCATTCAATAGTGCTTTATGAAATCCTTCTGAGAATGGATACTTTGAAGACTATGGCTATTGCTGATCCAGAAGTTTGATTAAGTATTGACCTGCATGGAGTCGCAATAAAGTCACTATCTTTCAACTGATGCAACAGTAATATACCACACAGACAAATGTTAGAAATAAGGAAATATAAATATGAAAGAAACATCTACAAGGCTGACTTCATGGCTTTGTCTGTAAATTTTGTCATATGCATATATGTATAAAGAAATGTAACTCTTAGGTATTGAAAAGTGAGGGCATTACTAATGATAGTGATATAATCCAGAGTCAGAGAAAAAATTAATGAAAAATTCCTTTTTAAAAGGCTAGTCTTTAGCCATCAAAAATATTTCAAAACTATAAAAGGTTCCTTATGAAATTAAAGGGAAAGACAGATAGTTTCATGATCAGTAGCTATATCTTCTCTTCTGCAGACCCAGGCAATGTTGCTTAGATAAGGGCTACCTTATCTCTCTCATTAAAGTCACTTGGAATAAACAACTGAAGTTGATTAGTCCCTCCTTGCAAATACATGTCTTTAGTCCTGGCTGGCAGCAGCTTGCAGCCACACAGAACACTCACAGCTCTTAAATTGCTGGAAGATGAGCATGGCGAATTAACTATGAGGGGAGAGGCATAACTTGAATATCCTCTCTTCCGCCATGGCAAGCATGACAGAGATATAAAGCATGCCATGAACTGCCCTCCCCAGACTGGCCAAGTCTTCCTGCAGCTGGGAGAGAAGACTGAGCTGGCAAGAATTTGGTCACAGTTCCTTTGAATCATGACTTTTTTTGGTATTTTTCTATTCTTAAGCACTGCACAATATTAGATGCACTGTAAAGGTATTTACTGTCTTTCAGAACATCTAACATCCACTTCTGTAGTTAATAATAAGGCTTGGTTATAGTCACACTTTTTGGATGATAGCTCTGAATTCTTTATAAATGAGGCCTCATTATTTCTACTTCATAAAGAGAGAAATAAATGTACAAAAATTACTTTTTTCAAGTGATCACTGCGAAAGCCAGGAAGAGATGATAAATGTTTGCTTTGTTCCTAAGAGCAGCTACATAATATGTGCAATACATGTATTTGATAGCTAAGACAGCGATCGTTAGTGAATTTTGTCTTAAGTTTCTTGGAAATAATGGACTTCTGTTTGTTTTATGCCTGTTTTCAAGTGGGTATTTAGCAGCAGTAGGGAATCCAGGTTCTGTTGAAGAAATAATAGCAGGCTGATGGTAGGCGCAGTATGGTTCTTCTCTGGTCTACTTTCAGTCCAGCAGGAGAGCCAGAACTCAATGTTCACTTATATTGGTGTGTTAAAGTACCAGTTAAACTCTCTGAATTGGTGCTTTTTTTTCATATTACCATTTTCATCTGTTTTTCAATGTATGAGGCTGCCAGCTACATTGAAACTTTTTTTCAGAAAATAGCTTTTCCATCTCTGTCTTCATAAACTGAATATCAAAATGTTGTAAGGTGTATTTTTGCAACATAAAAAAACAAGAGTTCATTCCATTTGTGAGCCATCATTACAACATTTCAATAACGTTGAGCAAACTAAAAGTGGGTTGCAAAGTAATGTTTCAATTTTGGACACTGATGTCTTCATGTATTGTATTTTTGCTAGGCGTTTTCTCTACTTTTTGCTTCTCCTTATGCTGTTGCTACTTCAAGCATGTAATGAATGTGCAAAACTGAAAAACAGAAAGAGAGCAGAGAGCAGAGAGCTCTGCCATTTGTAGGCTCAGTTCCCAAGATATTGCAATATTCCTCACAAATCTTAATTACTTTGCAACTGTCAGTGCTCAAACAAAGTTTATTTATTAGTAATTCAAACGTTTTTAGTTGTGTCTCTATAGTATAACAAGAGCTGTTGCACTTCCAGTCTAATATGATGCTTCATGCTTCCACAGCTTATAAACCTTGTCATTTATGTGAAAAGAGAAAACAGGAATAACTATTATGATGGTATTTGCTTTACATTCTTCTTCATTCACTATTACTCTAAAACATCCAAGAAGATATATTCGCAGCTGTGTCTGCCACTTTTTTATTTAGAACAGCTAACATCTTCTCATTTTATACACCCTCAGTCTTTCAGACTCAGTTCAAACAGAAACTCTACTTGCAGTTGACTGTCTTAAATTTCCTCCTAGAAACTTTAACGTTCTGGCATTCGTAGTTTATAAGTATGCCCACTAATTCCAAGAGTAGAGAGAGAAACAATGCCATAGAAAAATAACAGCTCTCCTACTCCTAGCAGCAGAAAATGTTTTTGAAATTTCTTAAAAAATGTCTGAAAGATAACACGGAATTTAAGCCTGACATAACAGACTTTTCAAATTCTATCATTTACTAGCAAACCAATGGGACACTTTTTTTCTCCAACAAATATTGTGAGTGTCAGGTAATTGGATGTTACAGCACTTGAAATCATGGAAGAATGTATTTATTCTAGAGAACATGTACAGAGTACATAAAGTGTTATTGGATATTTGCTGTTTAAAGTTGTACAGATACACAGAAAACATTATGTTTTCTTGGAACTGAGCAGTCAACGAATCACCATTCCATTGATAATGGAATAGAAAGTAAAAAATTCTACAGGGGATTAACTAGTATTAAGTTTATCCAAGAGAAAAAGTTTTCCTGCAGATATGTCCTCTCAACCTCTGAAGAATTTTTAGGTCTAATAGTATCCATTGTTTTTAATTTAATTCTAATGTATAAAATTACCTATTGAATCACGGAAATATTAGAAATCGTGAACTGCAGTTGCTAGATGGACTACTACAACTAGTGACTGTCAGCCAGTCAAAACACATATGTTGGGTTATTATTTAATACAATAACCAAAGGCAGGACTCCAGCAGAAATCATAATTCCATGATTCTATGATTCTATGATAATACTGGATTAAAGAATATCAATGTGTATCATTGTGGAGACTATGACTCAATGTACGGGCAATAAAGGTACTCTTGCCATTACTGTTCCTCAACTTCTGAATGCTCCACTTAGCAGGTTTCACAGTAGAACCATTTTTAAGACTGAATTTCCTGATAAGGTTTGAATGCAAACTGCCATACACAATCATAGAATAGTATGGGTTGGAAGGGACCTTAAAGATCACCGAGTTCCAACCCCCCTGCCATAGGCAGGGACACCTCCCACTAGACCAGGCTGCCCAGTGCCCTTTCCCGCCTAATT
>VZTY01031616.1:13664-75127 GCA_013400935.1 Turnix velox
ATGTCCTTCCTGTGTTGAGGGCTCCAGAACTGGACACAATACTCCAGGTGGGGTCTCATCAGTGCTGAGTTAGAGGGGCACCTCTCTTGACCTGCTGGTCACACTCCTCTTGATGCAACCCAGGATTTGGTTGGTGCCTTCTTGGCTGTGAGTGCACACTGCTGGCTCATGTTGAGTTTGTTGTCAACTGACACCCCCAAGTCTTTCTCTACGGAGCTGCACTCAAGCCACTCTCCACCCAGCCTGTGTCTGTGCTTGGGATTGCTTCGACCCAGGTGCAGGACCTTGCACTTGGCCTTGCTGAACTTCATGAGGTTGGCTTGGGCCCACCTCTCCAGCCTGTCAAGGTCCCTCTGGATGGCATCCCTTCCTTCAGGTGTATCAACTGCACCACACAGCTTGGTGTCATCTGCAAGCTAGCTCAGGGTGCACTCAATCCCACTGTCCATATCTCCTACAAAGATGTTAAATAGCACTGGTCCCAGTACTGATCCTTGAGACCATTTAGCCTCTCACTACTAATCAGGTGCTCCAGGAGCTGCAAGACCCAGGTGAACAGCAGGTCTGGGCTCTGAAGAGACAGCTGCTGAGCAACACAAACCGTCCCCAATGCAGGCCTTCAAGGCTGAAAAATGCCATGATGCTTTACTGTAAATCTCTCTTCTGGTTTTTAGTAATGTCTTTGAACACCAGCATTGCTTTCCGGACAAATTTAACATCCTGCCTTCATTATAACTCTGCTAAGCTCTGCACTTAGTGCTTTTGTCTGGCAGTCACTTCATCAGGCTTTTTTTTTTTCCTGAGAATTGCTAATCACTGAGATTTCAAAACCTGCATGATTTGTATTATTAGAATATAGTATAGTAGAACACTAGTTTCTCTTCTTATCTAGTAATTCTTAACTCTACATTTTATGAACTTACCTGAAATACAGAGTGTGTATTATACATTGCAGGTAAAATGTGTATCCTGCTGACATTTAATTGACTTTGTACTAACAGCCAAACAACTTTAAAACTTGGTCTTGTAAAATCATGTTACCAGGGTTGGAAAAATATCCAGATAGCTCAAAGAATGTAAAAATTGCAGTGCTAAATAGAAAACAGAAATCATTAAAATAAAAAAATAAAAGGAAATTAATTTATAAAAGACATATATAAAAGAATTTATTTAAAAATTTGTTTGTCAAAAAAGAGACATTTTGTCTTGTGAGAATGGCCTTCTATCAGTTAACTACACACTCAGAATGAAGCAGTTTGTCAATGCAGCTGGAACCATAGTCTCAGAAGACTTCAAGAACAAAAAAATTAAATTAAAGAAATAATGGCAATATGCAAGAGTATAACTATGATTTTATTGTGGCATCTGTGTTCATTTTAAACAATAACATTCTTGTTCGATGGGAATGGTGGCTGTGCAACACATTGTTAAAATTTACTCTTCTGATATGATAGTTTTCTTTAGAGCATTTCTTCCTTCTCTCTGAGAGCAGTGATATGATTTTCAGCTGGTTGAAGTCAGCAGAATTCTGTTGCCTTCCTCCAGAGCTGCAAATCAAAGCTATATGGACAAGGATTAAAACTTGCTTGTTTTGCAGTTCAGCATCTGCAGGCGTTATTACATCACTAGTAAACAAGATTTCTGCTACAAGGTGTCTTTGAAATAGTTCTGTAAGGAAACAATGAAAATAATCATGAACTTAGAAGATATAAAAGTCCTTAGAGTATTCTTCCCATATTCCTGAAACACACTTTTTAACTGTTTCAATCAAGTTGTTCCTATTTGCGCTTCTAAAAGAATCTCTGCAGAATGATGTTCTCATGTATGCCAGGTGTCAGTGTGGATAGGAGTGACTACTGCAGTGATGCTTATGAGAGGTGAAGTGGCAGAGAGTGAATCATTTGTAATGGCAAAAGCATTTTTGCAACAGGTCAGTTAGTGCCTTCTGTTATTCTTAAATAAGGCCGTATATCCTGTAGAAATAAAACAGAAAAAAACAGCGATCCAAGCTTCATTCTCCAAGAGAGACGTGAGACAAGGATCTCGTTGTTCAGAACTGAGATAGGACTCAGAAAATGTGGGTGAAATTTCCAGTTTGGCAGATTTTTTTATAACCTTGAGAAAGACACATAATCCTAATGTATCTCAGCTTCTTCACCTTCTTACAGACATAATAATGGAACTTGAAAAAAAAAGCTCTTGTGGAAATAAACTCCATGAGATTATGTACAGAAACTAAGAGATGTACTGTTGTATGTCATCAGAACACCATTCTTTGCTGTTGGTGGCTCCAGTTCAGATTGAACTGGTAGAAACTGTAATAATAGACAGCAGAAATAGGTGGACCAGAAAAAAGTTAGAAACGCAGGAAAGGGTAAAAAGTGAGTGAACTTTGCTTTATTTTATGCTGAAATCTTTGTTACATTTCATTAGATGTTTTAAGCATATAGAACTTTCCGTGGTTTGTCAGCCCCAAACCATGATGAGAAGCAAAGAAAAAACACACATTTTAGGGGAAGTGTTGAAAATGAGGTAAAATTGGATTCACGGTTTCTTTCACTTTGGTTATGACGGGAAACAATGAGAATCCTCTATGACTAGGCTGACTATGTACCCTACAGCCTTTGAGCTTGCTCATGCCCCATGTAGTCTAGGATCTTCATAAAAAAAGGCTGCAGGCCTACATGACTAGGGAATCCCTGCTCATCCCTCTCCAAACCCTTATGCACATGATGTTGTTGTGAAAACAACTGTCATCTCATCAGGTGTTCACGCTGGACAAGAATGAAAACATTTTTTGACTATGTAGGATGCAAACTTTTTGTTGGTTGGAAATATTTTGTGAGATGACTGACGTGAGATTCGGGTCCCAGGAGAGCAAAGCTCCAGCTGGAGCTGGAGCCTCCTCCTGAACTTCCTCCTCCTCCATAGCTGCAGCTGCCTCCTCCACCTGAACTTCCTCCTCCAGAAATGGAGCCCCCACTGCCTGAGTGTCCTCCACAGATGGAGCTACCACTGCCAGAGCCTCCTCCAGAGCTTTGGCCACCTCCAGACATGGATCTTCCAGAGCTAGAACTTCCTCCACAGCTTTGACCACCTCCAGAGATGGATCCTCCAGAGCTAGAGCCTCCTCTGCAGCTTTGGCCACCTCCAGAGATGGATTCTCCAGATCCATCTGGAGGATGGCTCCAGCTTCCTCTGTATACACAGATAAATCAAAGTATTGACAGATGACTTTTTTGGAGTAAAAGAAAGATTCAGTAACTCAGAAATCAGGAAGTCCAACTTTACAAACAGTAGAAAATTTTTATTCTAGTGACATGTCAGAAACAAAATTTTCCATACTATTAAGAAATGTTAATTAATAACTGTATTATCTACAGTTCATAGAACATTTTCTCTGTAACAATTATGGATCTTTATCAGATGTTTCATTGTCATGAGAAGATTAGCTATGAGAAAAGTGTCAAAGTTATATTTATCTTAGATCCACTTCATTGGTGAGCGCAACTTTATCTAAACACATGGTCACTTTCTCAATATATAGATCTTGAATGACTCTTTTAGATTTAGTTGATCCTTTTATGCAAAGTTAAAAATTATTAAACATTAATTTTCCCCTGGTTTTTGGTTTGTTTTTTTTTTCTTGAGACTAGCAGAATATGGATTTATTTTCTTTGGAAAAAAAAGATCTCACAGGTGATAAATATGAAACTCCAGTGTATCCCTCTTAAAAAAATTTGTTGTTACTACAAATATTTTCTCAAATCCATTTGAAATTTTCTTAAGCGTTCGTGCTTTTTTGAAATGATGAGAAGAGATAGGGGTGAAAGTACGAAAAAGAGCAAAATTCCTAGGATTGTTAGGCCACTTTTCTGGATGTATCTGAAATTTAAGCTTTTCTGTGTTTGACTGATTATGTAAATAATTATAGCTCCTTGATTAGATGAGTGTGATTGCATTCTGTTGGAATGTTTTTCACATTGACATGTAGAAGCTCCTAGGAGAATTTCAACTGGTGTCCCCTGATAGAAAATGTGGCTGGAAAGATGAAAAGCCATAATGTTGTAAACATCCCTTTCACACAGAAAGAACTGTCTATTGTTGTGCAAGATGTAGGACATTCAGAATAACTTTAATTATGATACATTTATTCATTTCCTTAAAAAAAATCTACCTCACATCAATTGTTATCGATGACTTGAAAGTAATGTTAGCTTTTTACATTGGAAAACATTTACATATGCACAGATTTACCAAAAATGGATGCCATTCCTCTCAGTTGAGATAGGAGTATTTTTTATAACCTCAAAGAAGCTAAAATCACTTTCCCAATGGAGATCTTGTAGAAGCCATTTTTTAGATTCATGCTGGTAAGATTTCCCCAGGATTACTAGAGTGCACTGGTCTTTGTTTCTCTGAGACCTAGCACTACAGTATACAATTTCATGCCATTTTTTCAGGAAATTTTGTGCAGCAACTTCTTCCAAAGGTAGTGGTGCTGTTTCAGATTCCATCAGTTTTTCTCCATTTCTTAAACTTCATAATTTATGGGGGATCTGTCCTTGATATTGTGTGGTCTCATGCAAGTCATGGACACTGCTCCTGTAACAGAAGCACTGTGCTTTCTTCACCACTTGTCCTTTCAGTTTGTACTAAGATTATTTTCCATTCTATAAAATAAATAGAAAACTCTTACCTTCAGCAAAAATGGCATAGTACACTTTAGTTGATTTTTTTCCAGTTGCAACCAGCACTGTAACAAAATGAAGAAAGGGCGAAAGAGGTCTAAAATCTTCAGTATAAGATTTTGTTTAGTGGCTTTTTGTAGAGTATCAAGCATATACAATGAGATCTGCTTTCCTTATGACTTCTCCTTTAGGAATTCCTGTTTGAGACTTGGCAGAAATTTGAACTTTGCTTTTTTCCCCAAATTTCTGTATCAGTGATTGCTGCTGTGGGGGAAGTACATAATTAACTGCAACACAGCTTTCCCCCCCTTGCTTGTCATAGCTAAATCTTAAGAGTCACCCTTTGAAGCTTAAATGTGCCAAGCTTAAATTTTTTTTCTGAATAAAGAATTGTCTGTGTTAAAGAACAGGTGGAGTGTTAATAATACATTTTTTTTTCAAATGTACTGCATATTGCGTCTGTTCCAAGATGTTTGTCTCATCTTGTTTGGCTACAAATAGGAAACATAAGTATAATTTATGACTTCTTGAGTAGGGACATGTTTGGAACAAGGATGGTATATGGACGGAGAGAAATTGTTCTCAAACAGGTTGTTCATCATGAAGATGCTGTAAAATAATAAACAAAGTCGGATGTTTTTAGCATCATAAACTCATCATAAATAAAAATTTAAAGCTAAACCAGCCAAGCAATTAGAGCTCGTGATTTTTACATCCTCTAAAATTAATGTATTGTTTCCTTATTCCTTGCAGATATGTACAGTCTTTTTTTAACTATAAAACTCAGGGAAAGCAAAAGTTCTCAATGCTTTGAGACAGACATATTGTTTCTCAGCTGAAATTAAGCTAGAAAAAATGCAAGTTCTCATTTCTTGAAAATAAACCAGATGTTTTTTAGTGTCCAGAGCTGAATTGGATTCAACTTGTTTTCTAAACTGAAATACAGCAGAATTATAAATTGATTACAAGATGATTTAGGGGTATGAAAGTAACAACACCCTCTCAAGGTCTCAAGTTAATGTATAATTTTTTCAAAAAAGAGCTTAGAATTGTATAAATCCATAAAAAAGAATGTAAGAAGAATTAAGTCTCTTTGTAAGAAAAATTAAGTCTCTTATATACAGAAACTGGGGGGAAAAAAACTTAAATTATTTGTATTATCATATGCAGTTTGAAAGTAGATAACAGGATTGCATAAAATACATTAGGATAAAAATAGTGGGAAGGAAAGAAAATCTTTGCACTAAAAGCCAGAACTGGCATAAAAGAAAAATGCAACAAATCAATATGAACAAATTGTTCCAGAACCATGAAAAAGAAAACAAAACTCAGTTTTGAAACTCATCTAAAGTGGAAATCATGAGCCCAAAAATTGTGATCGTTTTGTGAAAGAAGATCTTATAGCCATGCTGTCTCTGAGAGCAAGGTGTCACATTCAGTGACTGAGAAGGGTCATTCTTTTTTCCAGCCTCATCTACTGCTAAAAGACACTAGCTCTTGGTTGTTCCCTATACCATATCTTTCGCTGTCCTTCTTGTTTGAATAAAATGGGACATTACTGAACTAGGACAAAATTTAAACATGAAGTGTAGCTCTTTACCTACAACCAAAATAATCCTGATGTGTCAGGGAGACAGAAGTTAATAAGGTAAAAGTTACAATCATGTACATGCGTCTGCACGTGTGTGAGCATACACAAAAAGTTTTGGGATAGTTTCACAGTTTAAGATACAGTAATTCTTTGGTTGATTTTATATCTATGAGCTATTTAGATATATATCATTGACCATGGAAGTTCATGGAATCATCTCTTCCCCAGAAGTATCTAAAATGAGGCAGATGCTGCTATTCAGTCACAGAAGGGATTCCTAATTTTTTGGTTTCAAAATCAAAAATAATTATTAGTGAGGGCTCTGAATAAAAAACAAAACTATACTTGTCAGTCATCTGCAAAGAAAGAACATAATAGAAATTAAATCACTACAATTTTCTTAGCTGTCAAAAATTAATTCATGTTTCATTGTAGGTACATTTACTCTGAAATAAAAAGCTTGCACCAGCCTGGTTACAAATTTCCCATCCTGAATAAACACTCATGAGGCTGTGTGTATTAACACTCCCTAATTTACAGCTCCAATTTGAAAAGCAGCTGAAGCAACTGGACCGTGGAATAAATTATCAAGGGAAGTGGTCATGGCAACATCACTTCAGAGAGTGACATTAGCAATGATGGCTTAATGAACTGCAGTGCCAAATGTAGGTCGAGTTATATTGTACAGATAGCTGGATTATCTGGCCCTGAAACCAGAGACTTCAGTTTTCTACCACATGTCTTTTCACTAGCCTTCCTGTCTCATGCTCAGGCTTTTTCCAGCTGGAGGTAGCTGCCAGTAGTGGGGGTTGGCTGTGTCTGTGCTTGAGCCCCCATCCCCAGGGTAGCCAGCAGTCGGGTTGCCTGACTGCCTTTACTGCCTTCCCTGTCCCTGGAGAATCCTTGTTTCTTGTTTTGCCCCAATGAGACATCTATGCAGAAACCTCATGAGCACAGCAGCCTGACAGCCCACATCTGTTTGTGCAGTAAAGTAGATGAAGCAGGTGGCATTAGACAGCTCTTCTCCTCAAGAAGCAAAAAATCAGCATAAAAAACCCAAACCAAAGCAAAACAACAAACTAAAACAAAGCTTCATACCCCCTCCCACCCCAAAAAATAAAGATTAGTAGAAAAGAAGACTCCTTAATAAACATCTTACCCATACAGCTTGGGATGGGCATTTTTCAGGTTACTTCTGGTTTCCACAGGCCAGAGCTGAGACAAAGTATGTTAATAGCTGAACAGTAAAGATGATGTTGGGAAAATGGCTGTGCCTATACTGCATCCCATCCCATTAAGGTAGATCTCGGTTTACAAGGAATTACCCTAGCAGGCAGATTGCTCTTTTGTTTTTGAATTTTTCTATTCAATGTCAAATTGATGGGATTTTTTTAGCTTTGCATACTTTGAGGAAGGAAATGTGGTGTGTGCAGCTGTCAATCTTCAGAGAAGTGTGCAATCACAGTGACTTGATGCACCTATCATAACACAGTATTCAAGCAGATTCCACTTGCTACTTATTTCTTTAAATAAAAATTATAGCATGACTAAGACAAAAAAGGGTCATTTCAGTGAAGTATAGTTTTAAAAAGAAATTCTTTGCATATTTGCAATAACTTATTTTGTAGCTGAAGACTATAATTACTGTGCCTCTTGTAGATCCTTAACCAAAAAGAAATCCCCAAAACAGACAAAAATTCCCGTGTCCTCAAGAACAAGAGAAATTCATAGTTCCAAGAGATGAAAATCTGCCTTGACTGTTTTCCTACCAGACTGTGTTCTTGTTTTAATAAGTCCACCCACAAGCTCTAGCTGTGAAATGTGAAACATGAAAGGTGAGCGAGACTGACATTTTCAATTTAAAAGATTAATTCCACGGGGAAGGGAAAAATTAAATATATGCCTTCATGTATTGTTATGGGCACCAGTTTGAGACAGGTACTATGTAAGAAGGACTGACTGGACTCAGACTACATGATTTCAGAAATGGATGCCTAATATATTTCTTATAAATACAAACAAACCAAACTTTATATAACCTTTACATAGCTGAAATGCAGCCATGGTTGTGGAATGCAGTTTTCCTCCATAATAACTAGGGAGTAGTATTCTGACAATGAAAGGATGCTTAGGAAAAATATTTTGAGTTTGATTTTTCTTGTAATCTGTATTATCTTACTTTATTGACCATTTAATGATCCTTTATTAGTTTAGTGTCTAGAACAGATTTCCAACCTTTCCATCCTTGGAGGATCAAGGACCTTCCCTGCACCAGGTCAGGGAAATCTCCGATATCAGTACAAACTAGAGGATGGTCAGATTGAGAGAAATCCTACAAACAAGGACATGGAGATACTCGTGGATGAAAAATTTTATATAAGTTGCCTATGTGTACTTGCAGACCACAAAGCCAAGTTACTATGAAGAAAAACTAATCTAGCTAAAACGAGTGCAACCTACAAGTTCTGAAGCAGAGCCAGAAAAATTACCAGAGGGCTGGGGTACTTCTATGAAGGGAGCTCAGAGATTCGGTGTTCTTCAGACTTGAGAAGAGAAGGCCCCAAGCAGACCTTCTGGATGTCTTCCAGTACCTATCTAAAGGGGGTTTAGAAGATAAAGATTTTTTATCAAGGCCTAGAGTGACACGACAAGGGGCAATGGCTTTAAATTAAAAGAGGGTAGATTTAGATTGGATAGAAGCAGGACAATTTTGATGATGAGGGTGGTAAAACACTTGAACAGGTTGCCCAGAGAAGTTGTGAGTCTCCAAACTCTGAAAGTACTCAGAGTTAGGCTGAGAAATGTGGTGTAGTTGATCTTTAAATGTCCCTTCCAACCTAAACCATTCTACAGCTGTGTTCATGTCTATTCCTTTATTTATACATCCAAACCAGCCCAGAATAACATGATTACTTCTATCATAGTTTGCTGAGACCTCTTAGAGTGAAAAAAGGCAGACAGGAAAAATGTATAGTTCAACTATATTTGTTTCTGGCACAAAAATGTTCTATTGAAGTAAGTAATTTGTGCTGGTTATTTTTTCAGCTTAAAGTATTTTCTTTGTCTGCTCTTGTTCACAAGAGAGTATTAAATAGGAAACTCCAACAGTTGCAAGTACAATATAAATTTGTCTCTGTTTTGAACTAACATCTCCATATTCATGTCTTTAAAAAAGCTGTACTACTGCAGACTGAATAATGACAGTATTCACGTTCTCATTTTCTTTTAATGCTGTTTCCTTATTATATTGAATTCCATTAATTTTAATTTTTCAATAGAATAAAAGAGAAATGGGATTTTCTGCATGCTTTCATCTTCCATATTTATTTATGCAATCATTGTAAAATGTTTGTAGAGCTTTACTGAGACTGGCTAACAGAATTTTATACTCAGATATTTTACTGTAAATGAAAAAAAATCAGAAAACGATCTAAATAAAACTATTTATGAGGAGTGGCTGATGGATAAGAGCTATATGCTGCTAGACATCTGTCATGTAACAGGTGACTACAGGTTTTTCCTGAAAGCTAATATTTTTATGGAAGTAATTCTAGGAAGTTCAAGACAGTTTTGAATGCTGGCTACAGTGGTTAGAAGGTGCCTTCCAGACTGTTATGACTTCAAGGCAGCTCAGGGGTAGATACATTCAGATCCTAGCAGGATTGACTGAATGTGTGGTTTCAGAGAATATAGCAACATCGACATTATCATTTCATCCTTTTGTTGAAGAAACTCCACTAATCAGACTTAAGCTATCCTCACTTAGATCTTGAAGCATTTTTTGGGATCAGTATACTGACGCTGTAGACCTATGGCTTCTATTCAAAGCAAGGGCACTTTTGCAAAGGAAAGAGTCAACTGACTTAATCTGCAGTCTTTTAATCACAAGAGGTGATTCTGCATCCTGTAATAATTAAATGCTGTCGCTGACCATTATAGAGCTAGCCACTGCAATATTATTAGTGGTAAATACCTTGTCAGTTTTTTTATGTGGAATTTCAACGGAACATATTTTAAAAAGCATGTATAGTGGCTAGTAAAGAATATTTCTCCATTTATTATTACAGACCATACATTTTATTATTAAAAAGATTGTGTTGCTTGAAAGAGTTTTAAAAGAATCTTACGTGTTTATAATGTATTAGAAAAACACAAAATTTCTAAGTGTTCTAGTGACACAAATCACAACAGATTTAGTTTTTATGCTTATACATTAAGACTGTTTGTTACAGGTGGTGTAAGTAGTAAAGCCTGTACATAAAGATGCATACTAGTTTCCATTAAAAGACTCAGTCTGTAATCACTTTTATTATTGTCAAACTTAATGTACTGTTCAGATTGAATTTTACCACGCTATGCCTACTAAAAGAGAATTTACTGAGGAACTATGAGTTAAAATAGTTTAGCCTTTGCTCAGGAATAGATTAGCCTCTTGACACAGAAATTGGCAGCAACAAGGGGGAACACAAGAAGGATTTAATTCCAGAAAACCTGCAGGAAAACAGGGCTGCTTGGCTTCATAGAGGCCACTTCTGACCACTGTTGAAACCTGATTTTGTTAATTTGCTCCAGGGAAGCAGGAGGAGTTCTTAAGACCTGAAGCTAGTGGTATATGACAATCCTGTCAAGTTACTAAGTAGAAAGAAGAGAGACAGTTGCTGGTGAACATGTGTAAGGATAAGAATGGCCAAGTTCCCTGAAGGGGTAGGCCTTCCCTTTAGTTAAGCATCTGATGGAACTCTGTGCTATTTTGGGTTAGGGTTAGGGAGCTGCTTATGGAACTGTGTGCTACTGTTGAAACATTAATGAAAAAAATGAGAAATGCCACAAGAAAAAGCAACAGTTGTTTTTACCACAATGCAAATCATGGAAACACAGAGTATCCAGAATGTTTGCAAGTCAGAGCAATGTAGTCAAGATAGATGCGGACACAGCAATGAATTGGGTTTGTGAGAGATCAGTCTTAGCCCAACTTCATTGAAGCCAGCAGCAGGATTTCAGAAAATTCCCTGTGAGCACTGCATAGTCTTTGAAAACATGCCCTGCAGATTTGAGAAGAATTTTTTGCAAATAATACACTTATTTGCTTCTTATCTTCTTCTTGTTATTTGCCTGTCTCTAAAAATATGAGCGCGAGCCTGCTTTTGATGTTGAAGCTATGGAGTGCATCTTGACCGTGCCCTTGCACCATGCTGGATGCAGCTCAAGCACCACACCAGTTTGCTCCTTGCTTTGCTTTCCAGTGAAAGGAAACAACACTAAGTAGACTAGATGGGAGTAGCAACAGTCTCTGATGAGGGTCTCATCACAGTGATGTACACCCTGAGCCCATTGGGCTCACTTTCCACGCAGGATGAGCCTCCAACAAGTCAGGCACATGAGTTAGAAGCAGGACATATGGAAGAAAGTAAAATTGCAGAAGATATATGCACATGTGCCTGTACACTTAGACACAGAGACTTCTGTATGTCTCAGGAGAAAGTGTGCACTGTTTTAACTTTCATTACTTGCTCCTATCAGTTTCTACTTTACTTAAAGCATATAAGTAATTTCTGCCACTCCAGATGATGTGGTTCTTTCTTCAAAAGTGCTGCAGATTTAGATTAATCTAATACAGTTGAAAGAGATATTTAAATGTTACAGTCTTTCCAGGTTTTATTACCTTATCTTAGTAGGAAGACATAGGCCCTGACACAATGTAGCATTAAACATTTATTTTGCTTCAAACAGAAAATTCCCTCTACCCTTGCAATTTCAGTGTGATTATCTCTGCATTCAAAACACATGTATGTTTACTTTCACCCTAAATGAAGTTTGTACCTACATGATATTATGAGAAAAGGTGAATCTGAAAAACATTTTTAGTGTTTTGAGAATACTGTGCATAAATCCAGCAAATAAAATGTGGCAACTTGTGGTGTACTTGGAGTACACCAGTGTATTGAAGTTTCTTAGCCTTTGGTGCTGCCAGGGGCCTTGTTTCTGCAACTCTGTAACCCACTTTCCTTTTCCTGACAGCCATTGAAGTGGGCTTTTTCCCTTTTCACTTGTTCCCTGACTCTCTTCTCTCTTCCTCTTGTTTTTCACAGAAAGTAACTTCCACTTTTGGGATAAACCTATGCTTTCAGTTATAGAGGCCACTAATAAATGTTTATTTATGCAAACATGTGTTTTGTGCAACATAAGTTATAAAGAATTAAACCCCATGGTCTCTGATTTTCAGATTTCTGGTTTTTGGGCCTCTTTTGCATGGTGATATTTCTGCAAAGCTGAGAACCTTATGAAACACGTTGTGATCTATTTCTTAAATGAATACTCAAAATACTTTGATACTTGTGCATTATAGGAAGGTTCGATTACATTATTGGAGTAGAAAATGTATTCCAAAGAGAAGACTTAATGTGCCATTTAACAAAATCAAGAAAGAGAGCATGCCTTTTTTAACCATCCTTAGATTTTGAAATGGAACTTTCAAAGAAAGTTCCTCAATTCAAGCACTTTAAGAAATAATAGACAGTCTTCACGTTATCAGATTAAGTTCCAGAAATTGGATTATATCCTTACCCATCTTTCTTTTATTTCTTTGACAGCAGTGAAATTTAATAGGAAGAGCACTTTTTAAACCTGGTGAAAAGGTTTCCTATTATGAGCATGAAGATACACACAAAGATGGTCAAAGGGCTGGAGCAACTGCCTTATGAGGACAGGCTGAAGGAGTTGGGGTTGTTCAGCCTGGAGAAGAGGAGGCTCTGGGGGACCTCACAGTAACTTATCAATACCTGAGGAGGTCCTACAGAAAGGCAGGGGAAGGAGTTTTTAATAAGATATGTGATGAGAGGACTAGAAATAATGGATGTAAATTGGAAGGGGGTAGATTCATACTTGATATAAGAAAGAAATTCTTTACAGAAAGGGTGGTGTAACACTGGAACAGGTTGCCCAGAGAGGTTGTGGATGCCCCTTCTCTGGAGGAGTTCAAGACCAGGCTGGACAAGGCACTGAGCAGCCTGATCTAGTGGGAGGTGTCCCTGCCTATGGCAGGAGGGTTGGAACTCAATGATCTTTAAGGTCCCTTCCAAGCCAAAATGTTCTGTGATTCCATGATTAAATAGCACACCTGAAAGATGAATTAGTAGAAACAATCTCAGTGGAATGGTGGAAATGCAAACAAATAGTTACATCCAAAAAAACCTATTTAAACCAAAATGGGTGAGAAAGGAACCAAAAACTGTACTCTGGCATAGACATTCAAAATTACCCAATTGCTAAGAAATGAAGCTGTGTTCCTTCATTTACATTTGCAAGCTCAGTCAATTAGCTCAGAATTAAAATTACTTACATTTCTTAATCACTGGTTTAATATTTCATGAGGATTTCTTTCACAATTTATCTCAAATCTTCAGAACCATTAAAGAGTACCTGAGTAACATGCTTATAAATTAAAACTGTACATATAACCGGATGGTTTAGATTTCAGCAAATAAATATTCCAACTTCTAATGCATCCTCAAAAAAATGTGCCTACAATTTTAGTAGAGCCCAGGTCTGTCCAGCAGAATATTAGATGGCAGTGGACAGCTAACCTCTTAAAGGTGTTGTGGAATCAATAGACTAAACAAGTCAGACGATACAATAAATGTAATTTTTTGTCAAGGAAATGGAATGAAAACATCCAAGTGCAGTTTCAGGGTGTTTTTCACAAAGTTTAAAGACATTTTCTGGCTGCCTACAAGTAATCCTTTCATTGCTGTGTCCTTTTCTTTTGCTCTCCGTGGTTGTAAAGTATTAAGGATGGAGCAGCTATGAAGAGAGAAAATTCCTGCTTTCCCAACAAGTGGAAGAATTGATAACTGTCATTCTGCAATGGGGATATCATCTGAGAAAGGCTATTTGAAAACTTCCAGTCCTTAACAAAGACACTGATCTGATATGGGGAAAGTAGGAGTCTAACAGAAGCATTCCTATTGCAGCATTCTAAACTCTGGAGCCAGTCAACTCAAGAACACAATATTTGTTTTGTGATTATGAAAACATGTTATCAGAAACTGTCGGAGTGAGGGACAGACCTGGAGTAATGATGCAATCTCAGTATGAGTATGATTGCTCTCCTTTATTGCTAGTTTCACACAGTTTATATAGATGGCACGTGGCCTAAACAACCTTATGACTGGAGAAGTGATGCTGACCACACATCTCAAGCCAGCAGTTAATTAGTTAACTGGATTGGTCCACGCGGTACTTCCTCAGTTCCCGCTTTGTTTACATAGCTTTACTTGTTTACCACCTTGTTCTCAAGCTAGGAGAGAACAGGGTCACTCTGCAGCCTGCAGCTAAGGCTTCACTACATATGCTAACAGTGCTATTCATTGGGTGCTTCAAGCTCAAATGCTGGGTTGCTCACAATGGATCCCTTGCTTACAAGCCATCCTTCCACAAGAAACTGCTGTTCTTACTCTCAGTAAGTCTGGCTTTTTATCATAGAATCATAGAATGGTTTGATTTGGAAGGGACCTTAATGATCATCTAGTTCCAACCCTCCTGCCATGGGCAGGGACATCTCCCATTAGATCAGGTTGCTCAATGCCTCATCCAGCCTGGCCTTAAACACCTCCAGGGGCATCCACAGCCTCTCTGGGCAAGCTGTTCACTAGAATGAGCTACTAGGATCTCTGAAACAGACAACTCTTGGCTGCAAATTAAGTTGTACCTTCCACTAATTTGGGAACATAGGTCTAATTGACACAATCATCAATTCTTGTGATTTTATATAAGAGTCTCAGAATTTCATAAAAGAACAGTTTTTCTAGTTTTCTTATTTTCTAAGATGTTCATCTGAATTATATACATGTTTTTCCTATCTTAGCTGTCTGTGTTTATAGCATGCCAGTACTGCAACCAAAACAATACAATAGGAAATGCCCATTCAACTTTAAAGTTGCCAACTCTCATCATCATTATTATTAATGAGCAGTGAAAGAGGAACACACTCAAATAATCAAGTTGCTGGAAAATAAGTTGTTACTCATTGCGTGAGTAACATGCAATTCATTCTCAAAATGAGAATGAAAAGGAAAAAGAAGTATTTGTGGAACTGAAATAGAGACAGTAACAGATGGAATCATCTGAAAAATTATGTAACTCATTGCAAGTTATTCCCTACCTGTATTAATAAAAACATAGCACTTTGTACAAGAAAATCTCAGCAAGTTCTCAGTGTGAACTGAGAATTTGTTCAAAAATATTTTTGATTTTAAGTATTCCTTAAAATTGTTGCGGATGACTTACATTTCCATTGAGGTTATTCATGCAAGAAATGGCTAAAGCTCTAGACAGTAGACCTTAAATGTTTCTACCTGCTATGCTTGTTTGAGAAAACCATCTTAGGAATGGAATTCTATAAAAATCCCTAAGTGAGGCATTGGATTATTCCCCTCTCCCCTTTTTTGTTATGCTCTGCATTTTCTGAAGAGCAGATGTGAGATTCTTTTCTCTGTCTTTTTCTAGTTTGGTTTTTTTTTTTTTTTTCAGAACATGATTCATAGTAAATAATAAGTAGCACAGTACTTCAGTTTCCAACGATTCTAAGGCTTAAAATAGGGGCTTCACCTAAAGTTGAGTTCCATCATCTGTCATCCAGGAGAAAAAAAGAAACATATTTTAATGACCCAACTATTCATAGGTTCTTGATGTGTAAAAATAGCAGGGTCGCTGTGTTCCAGTTACAGTACTGACATGCTACATCTAAAACAGAAAACAGATGTCTAAACCAGAAAACAGATGTTTTCCAAATTAGGCCAGAAATAAAACACTCTGTTTACCTCCAGTAATGACAAAATCTAATAAGAGATTGGGTGCTCAATTCAGTCAGATAAATTAAGGAGTTCAGTACCCTCTGAGACTCTCTGGTGGACCTGAAGCATTCACCTGGGGCTGTCCTCCATGCATCACCTCAAGAACTCCCACAGCCTTCTGGACTGCAGGGGCCCAAGCATCATACCACAAATGGCACTAGATCCTCTATGTTTATGATGGAAACTCATGGTCATAATCTGCTCTATGACTTTAAAAAGAGTTTTAACAGGTCAGAAGTTAAATCTGCCTCATATAATCCAAAGACAAAGCAAACTACACTAAATAGATTTCTCTAATCAATGAAGAACTTCACCTTAGGTGAGTAAAACATGAGTTCCATCTTTGAAGTTGCATACCTTTGTTGAGCAAACAATGCTTGGTTTTCAAGGCATGAAGTTGATTTCTCTGCATCCTAGGTGATTTTGAAGGAATGATACCAAATATCACATTTGGCCTATCAGATTAACTGTGTTAACAGTGTGGCAAAATTATATTTTTTCATGAAGAGGAGAGGAAAGTCATCAAACCTTTCCCATAAGAATGTACTTGTGAACAGATAAGACACAAAAATAAAATTCAGACTGCAACCATTATGCAGGTTGATTACAATAATTAGGTTTTAATTGTTTCCAAATTAATGTTTCCAGTTTGTGTGAAATAAACAAGCGTCTGTCATTTTTATGCTCTGGCTCTCAAGATTTCTGTAATTTTTTGCCAATTCATCTGCAAAGTAGCAGACACTTCATAACGTTCCCCCTGTGCATGTCTGC
Source organism: Turnix velox (assembly GCA_013400935.1). Lineage (NCBI taxonomy): Eukaryota > Metazoa > Chordata > Aves > Charadriiformes > Turnicidae > Turnix > Turnix velox. The sequence goes on from VZTY01031616.1 coordinate 30,569, forward strand.
TGCTTCTTCTCCATCAAGGCTTTGGCATCAATTCAGCTTTGAATAAATTTGTAGGTAACAGCAGAACTGCAGAGGTAAACATATACGAAGTTGTAAAGAGACTCCAGAAACAAACTATAAGGAAATTTGACATTTTTTGTCCCAATTAGCAATGGCACAGATAAACCATAGAGGAATACAAGCAAGCACCTACATTTATCTTTTTGCTCATTGAGAATCTATTTCATTACAGTATATGATGGCCTAATTCAGAGCTTTAGTCTTTTAATTTCTCTTAAGAGAATCCTTTGATGCCAATTTAAATGACAAGGCAAGACTTTAATAAATGAGAAAGAGCTTAGCAGACAGATGTTCTATCAGTACACAGTGCAATTAGTCAAAACTCTGTATCTGCTCAAAAAACGAAGATAATAATGCAAAAAATACTCATTCTCTTTCCAGTTTTATGCAACTCATACTGAAAAAGCTATACCAAATCATTCAGACAACTTCCCATACTCTCTCCCATTTGCAACTTAAGTGAAAAACCTTCCACATCTAAATCACCTTTACTGAAGAATGATCTTCAGTTTCACATGTATGTACATATAAAATATAGATCTAGGAAGGTATTAGTCAGGAAGGTTTTGATACACTTTAGGAAATATGAGATAGAAAAATAAAGAGAATTGCTTTCCTCATTCGTAAGTAGATATAAAAGGGGCTTATCTGGTTAGTACTTTTGTAGACCCCCAGGACTGGATATGAATCATAGAATGGTTTGGGTTGGAAAGGACTTAAAGATCGTCGAGTTCCAACCCCCCTGCCCATGGGCAGTGACATCCTGCACTAGATCAGGTTGCTCAGTGCGTCATCCAGCCTGGCCTTGGATGTCTCCAGGGATGGGGCCTCCACCACCTCTCTGGACAATCTGTTCCAATGTCCCTCCACCCTCATGGTGAACACTCAAGTCCTTTCATTTTTCCCCTCAGTTTGACCTCTGGGCAGGTTCCACACACCCCTCTTTTCCCCCATCTCCTGCCTCTGGCTCACACCAATCCTTTTCCAGCCCATTTCCCCCCAAATCCCACACACCTGGGCTCCACTGGAGACCCCTCCCCAGCTGTTCCAAATCAGCCCACTCCACCCACTCTCCTATTAACACCAGCAGGGAAGGACAGCAGCCACCATTTGTCCTTCCTGTGGGATGCTCCTTCTGGTGCATTGCATTTTTCAAGGGGAGATGGTGGGATGATAAATTTCCCCCCTCCCGCCCCGAGTGTGATGGCCTTGTGTTTCCACCTCTGTGGGGTTTGCCTGAGGGCAGATGACTGTTTAGCAGGAAAGCAGGAGCACTGTGTTTCAGCTTTGTGTTTCAACTCAATAAAATATGAATAAAATGAATAAAGTTATTAGAGATATAAATACTGCCTAAAATACTTTATTATGAGAAATTTTGCCTTCTGAAAGTACAAAACCAATATTAGGGTTGAGTGACCCTGAGGGTTAATCATATTGGCTTAACCAACTAATAGTGTTTCTAGTAGCTGAAGTTCTATAGCCTGACTCACTTCCCATTAGACTTCCCTTCTCTAGAGATAATGTCATTTTTCATTAGGAGTTAAATCAGGATAGCTATTGGTAAGCAAGTGGGAAGGCAAAACGATGAATCAGAATAACATCCCACTGCAAATGCTTGAGGGCAGTTTGAAGATGAGTCACTAAAGATGCTGGTTCAACCTTCTCAATTCACTGAGGTATTTTTCAATGGACTGGGTCAAAAATGCTCAAACCCAGACCCATAATCCAGAGAAAAAAGTTCAGTCAAAAGTGAAACTTGGGATGGAAAAGGAATGGAAAGATCGATCACAGTAATGAAGTAGAGAATGCAGGTGTCTTTACCAAGCAGGGAAGTTTAGCTGTCTCTGACATTTTTGTATGTTGCCTGGTGTTTTAAATAACTTCATTGAATTGCATTAATCTCTGATTTAGATTAAATACTGTTTTCATTTGAAGATAACTGTCAAATTTTTCTGGTCGTCAGTGATTACAGCCTCCTAAAGGGAAGAATAGTCACACTTGCTGTCTAAGAACGGTTGATCCAGAAGCTATTGTTAACCAGCATTCTTCCTGGAAACGGAGGATGAAAGATGGTAGCCAAGAAGCTGTCTTCATATTCCCCATAAAGAATTCTGGAGTGCCAAAAGGCCTAGAGAGACTGATTCTAACCTTGAGGCCAGATGTCACTGAGTGGTTGTGTCCACATTATGTAGTATATGGCTCAGGGTGAGTATTTTGTTTCCCATGAGAAGCTATAACAATGAGACAAAAAACAGTAAGAAATTTTCATTAAATACATTTAAAAATTTATTATAATCTTTCAAAATCTTGTGATAGGGAAGCAAAAAATATGCATACTTTGTATGCAACAAATTGTTGTTGTATTGGCAGATAAAACAGATATGGATACAATTGAGATAATCCAGAGAAATTTTCATCATTTTGTATATTTCACTACATTTGAAAGTCATATGTCAAGGACAAATGCTTCATGAACTGGAAACTGGTTGTCCTACTCCAGTGCACTGGAATCCCATGCTAGGAATTCTCACACATAACTTAAATTTCTACTGACAACTAGAAAGAAACAATAAGAATAATTAAATAGAAAAAAAGCAATTTTACATGATGATTTTGTTTAATATGCATTTCTGGGGAGGAAAAAGACCCAGTTCTGAGGAGACATGGAGGTTCTCAGGAAGAACTTTTGGAGGGACTGAAGTAGAAAGACTAAGTCACAAAATGATGAATCACAAAGCTGTAGGCAGAAGATGGGGGAAAACAAGTATGTGGGGGGGAAAAAAGCTCCCAAACCAAAGAACTGGAAAAAAACGTGAAAACGGTGTGGAAATAAAGCATTAACCCATTGTATATATAGAAGAATATGTTAGGGGTAAATGAAGTAAGTGGGAGAGCAAAATTTATAGACAGACAAGCACAGTAAGTCAGACTCAGCTTGTTTCTTACCAACATGGCTTTTCTATTCTGCTGTTTTCATGGAACTTGTGGAAACATGTTTGTTACATTTTCCCTGTAGGGGAAAAAAACAGATATACAACACACAGTGTGTAATTATGAATTTTATGATTATATTTATAATGAAACATATTTCATTATCTCAGCATTGAAATCTTGTTGACATAGAGAAGAGTGAATTATGGTTTTGACTAAAACAATCAAGATTAGCTAGTAATTATGTTTTATAGTCGTTGGTAAAGAAATCATAGAAAAGTAGATTATCTTGAGCTGGAAGTTACCCATAAAGATCAAATCCAGCTAGGATTTACAAAATTAATGTGATTGTGCAGTTTCTCCCATTTTAAACAAAAATATTATAAGTAAACAATCTAAAGCATAAATATTTAACTTCATACATAAAGCCATTTCAAGTTATATCAGTGCAACTTATTTTATTTAGAAAATTCCATGGATGAATAAATGAAAGATTATGCTTTGCAGAATTGTAAGGAACTGGATTTAGATAAGATGTGAGGAAAATAAGTGATTTGAACAATTTTATTACTGTGAAAACTTTAATTACTGAATTTTCTAGAATGACATTGTCATTAGCGAGAAAATAATCTGGTATCTCTGTGAAGCTAATGACCAAATATTAATTTGAACTCCACTGGTGTCACGAAAAATCAAAGCCAAAAAACTTACTTGCACATTAACATTCATTAATGTCTCAAGGGGCTAACCTAATTCATATTTCCAAATTTAAAAAAAACCAAACCTTAAAAATTTTAAAAAATTAAAAAACCCCCAACTTTGTCCACTAAGAAATTAGCTTATTACCAGTTTTCTCCATGGGAACACTAAGAAGTTATCTAGTTTTCAAACATTTAGTTTGAAAAAAAACATAGAACTTAGATTTCTGATATTCTGGTGTGCCTAATATAGTTAAATGTTTGATGTGATCAGAACATAATGGGTGAAAGCAGAGGAAGCATCTTGCAGGAAGTTAGGACAAAAACCCCTTGTGTACAGTGTCTTCTCTCAATTATGCATTCTCAGTTGTGGCCTTTTATCATGATATATTCAATCCGTCCAATCAAAATCCAAGTAGAATTCAGAAATAAAATGAAATTGCTTTGTAAAATTTTCCACATCTCCATCCTCTTATCAAAGGCATGTTAAGGGAGAATGCTAAAAGCCTGATATTAGGGAAGCTATATTATTCCTCAGAAAAGAATAGGAAACAAAAGAGTTACAATTTCTCAGCAGGAATGCTGACTAAGGTCAGTCTAACAGAAACAACTTCAAACTAAATTTATTCAAAAACTCTACCAAAAAATGATCTGTTTTAAATAAAACCACCTCCTTTAAATATTTTTAACATTTCAGTAGCAAATATGTGACACAGCATCCGGAGATCCCAGTCACACATTAATGCTTTCAATATACCTTCTGTATTGCAATAAACAAGATGTTCTAAAAACACATAAAACGAGCTACCTTGCATCAGCAGATCTTGTGTTTAATTTTGAAATGATGAAGTCTTGCATTTGTAGCAGTTTTTAGCACATTTTGTGATCTTTTGTAAAATATTTGTAACACATGCAAAAGTGTAAGAGTAAGCTCTGCATACTCACTTCGATCTGATTGATGGCAGTGTCACATGATGGAGAATATGTTAACATTTGCCATTGGGAATAATAAGTTGTATAATTATTAATTAATGTTAAAAGTACTTTAAAGATAAAAAGTGCTGCCTGCTATTATTGCTTGTTGATGGCTTATTATGTGTGCATCAATTTCAAGACTTTCAGCTAATTCATGGAAATTCAGAATGAGTATTTTTTTGAACCACTCTACAAATAAACAGAAGAGAGAAGGAGGTTATTTTTTTCAAGCATGTCACCTGTTAAATGATTAGATTTTTTGCGTAAATTTAAGTGAAGAAACATGAGTTAAAACAAGATTAAACACTTTGGAATTTTACTTGCTGTGTGATAAAAAAATCCTACATTTTTTACTTCTTACAAAGAGTATCATTACCAAATACTAAATCACTTTTCATTAATAATAACTAAATGCTTCACTGACAGTTTTGAGTTAATTGTTATGAGGGTCAAATACTATCTCCAACTCTCTCTCAAATGAATAACAAAATCCTGACTTATTTAACTTACTGGAATACACAAAGCATGCCAGCAACCTGTAGAAATTATTTGCTGAGTTTAAACAGAAAATTATAAAATAATACTAAAGTAAAAACAGTCTCGCTTCCTCAGAGGAGACCTACATGTGAAAAAAAGACCAATTCAGTTTCTTTGACTTTCATCACTGAAAGATTGCTTAGGTTTAGAACTTCTAGTTATAAAAAACATAAAATTTAAAAGACTTGTTATAAAGTGTATTTCTTTCGTATATATATCAAAACAATCCAAACACAGAAAAGAAGAAGAAAAAAATTTTTTTTTCAGCAGAGGAAGGTAAAAATAAGTTTTATTTCACAATCTCATCATTACTATTATCAAGAAGACAAAGCAGAGGGAAATATTTTTCTATTCTAGGACAGGACTGTATATAAATTTTCCCAAGGGGCTTTCTCAGAAGTAATTTCTTAATTTTATAAATCAACTTTAGCTATTGCTCACATTTCAAGGTGTACTAGTTAAATTGATTCATATATTTGCTTTCATATTATCCTACTGAGGCTTATGATGAACTCTCTTTTTTTCTAGATTTTCTAGGCTTCTGTCTTTTTAAAATTCTAATTTTCAAAATTCCTCTGATTCCTATTCATGTTAATCTAAGTTCTGCTTCTGAAAGTACATGAGAAGAAACAAATATGCTGCTTTTTTCAAATTAGTGTCTGTCTTTCCATTTAAAAAATTGTGAGTATCGCTGCATTTCATGCCTACAAATATGAAATAATTGAAAGCTGAGTTTGGGTACTGATTTGCTTTAGCAAAATATGACTTTCTGCCAGTCACACTTCCATTTTGTCTCCTCAGCAGACCAAGCAGACCATTAAAGCCTGTTTCTTAATTTTCATGAGGCATGACCTCTCTGGGACTTGAGGCACGCTCTCCATAAATCCACTGACAGCAGTGGCTGCATGGTGTTGCACCCATAAGAATGTACACATACTCAGCACCAGCCTGTTGTCTGATGAAATGGCTGAGAAATAATGGCTTGGCAGAAGGCATAAATTTGCTAATGATGATTTGATATTCTGTTTGCTCTAAGAGAGCAACAGACTAGGAAGAAAGGGAGGTTCATGTGACAGCAGGGAAGACATTTGGAAAGGAAATGGTCAGAGAGTCAGGAACCCTGTGGAAACAAGGGGATGTTTAACATGGAGTTATGGGCAGGTGGTTGAGCTGGCACCCACCACATTCTGGCATCTACCAGGAGGCAGAGACAGCAACTTAACTAGTGGCTGAAATAGTGATGTGCTGTTTATACAACAAAAATTTCTGCATAGCGATGTTAAGTTGAATCTTTGTGTAACCACATAAACTTAAGGATGGTAACAATCATGAAAGTGTTCAAATTAGGAAATTGCAAAAAAATTTTCAACCAGAAATTCCTTCCAACAGAAAATTAACTTTTCTCAAATAAGCAATACCATTTATTTTCTCAAAAACATCATACTTGTTCTAGACTAACAACTATTTTCCAGATACTTTAAACTGACATAAATTCTGGATTTTGAAGTACCTAGCCTATATAAAGGAGACCTGCTTTAACAAATTGATGGTTTTAAAAATGTAACTATGTAATGGAGACAAACAGAACTAAAGAAATTCATCTGCTTATCAAGATTTTATTTTACAGAGAAATAATGTTATGATCAGCAGAAAAAACTAAGATAGTTTTAGTCTCTATACCATTATTGACAGCTGTTCCCTGTATTATTACTGTGGTAACTAACTGTAGTTTAAATAATGGAAGCAAACTCTCGAAGGTTCTTTCAGAGAAGGCAAGTGGATTTATATCACAAGTAGAAAGAGCCTTAACCAGTTATTCTAAACCAACATTATTTAAATGTAAAAATGTATTCTAAAATAATGGTGTAAAAATCCTGGCTAACATACTAATGGAGGAAAGTTGCAAAGTATTTTCAAAATTTTTTCTCCTATTAGTTTAAACACTGAGGTGAAAAAACTTAAGTTTACAAACACTTTATACTTAAAAAGGAATGCTGAACACGATGGAATCTCAGGTATTATATTTTTCAAAAATATCTTTGAATTTTGAAATCACCGTTTATATACCTTTAAAATTCTGAAAGACAGAAAAATGGATTATAAATGACAAAAAACAGTAAAGGAGCCTGGTTTTGGTCCTGAATGAACAATTAAAATATTTGATGAAGGAATTTGATCTGTCAGAATTCATTGCTTTAAGAAAAATTCACAAAATAATATGTGACTGATGTAGGATATGAAAATAGCTAATTTATATCACCGAACATCTAAATACATGTCTCTAGTAGAGAAAATAACTATTGCAATAGTCACTAAATGTGACTTCTTGCCAATTATACTGCACAGTAATTCTAAAACTTGACTGGAAATTAAAAAGTCATTACCTCCTCCAAGCACTTTTCAAAACTTCCTCAACATTTTTTTTTTCTGAGTTGGAACAAAATACGCCTGCTGAAGCAACTCTTCGATTATTGTAATACCACTGACATAGGCTTTATGCCTGTGAGTGGAGTGTGAGCCTCTCTGTTGAAAAATTATTCTCTCATATCCATCCTTCCTCTGTTCTGATGGTAAAAAACACAAATCATTATGGCCATAAAATAAGACTCTGTACAACTGTCCTGTTCTCAGGATCTATGTGTATATATATATTTAAGATGATGCTGACCCTCCACATAGGAGGCGTAAGTGCAGTCTAAAAAGATATACCTAATTATAACTTAAATCCAGCTTAAAAGTCAGCAGTTCAGTTTTCAGTATGGCCCTTTGAGAATACACTCTCAGAAATTTAACTTACTGGTAGGAATTTTGTGGAATGAATGCTACAGCTAGCTAAATGAAAGCAAGCTGCTGCATTCATATCCCAAGTTGCAAGGCAGACATAATGGAAGGACTCCTGTGAAGAGCGAAATCATACTCTGAAATTCAAATATGTTTGATTTCTCAGATATATTTCAGGTAATTTACACAGTCGGACTGCTACTTCAACATGATATAAGCCCTTCTGCTGTGATGCACCAGATTTCACTGCAAAAAGGGAAAACAAGGATAAGAAGTTAGAAAAAGAGCTGCTAAACCAAAAAAATAATCTAAAACAACACTTTCAGACAGCCACAGATCAATTCCTACATGCAGTTTTAAACTTGACCTTGATAAGTGAGCTAGGGAAAAACACTTTTTCTTTTCTTGCTTTTTGTCCTCAACAGACATCTGAATAATTTGACTCAATAATTTTCATGGTACAAAATGCATAAATACATCTGCCACTATGATAAAGGTTTGTAGGTGCGTTAATCTGTGCAGCTATTACTGGTACATTTCCTTTCTCTAATTACTCAACAATCCAACACATACAAAAAATCCTTCTGTAATAAATATAAGATCATTGAATGGAATAGATTTTTTTACTGTTTTCGGTAACAGATTATAAAATTATACAATAATGTTTCATTCATTTCTCTCTTTACAGACAAAAATGTGACACTAGTAAAATATACTCCAGAAGCTCAAAGAACAAAACCTAATTTGTCAACAGTCTGCTTACTAATATTACTATATACATGTTACGCCTTTGATAGATTGTTACAACACCCTATTCAAAATGGAATAGTATAGAGTATAAAAGCTTCCTGACCACTTTTGTGAGCCAGCACTTCAGGCTAAAAGTTCATCCTGTTTGAAATCTAAAATATACTCTGTATGTGACAGTCTCTTCTCCCTGGTTGCGGAAGTTCAGGGGTATTAGGCATCCCAATCCACTGAAATGGGGGTATGTTTTAACACACACTAACTGACACAGGATGACAGGGTAATAAGAAATTTTGAATAACCTGAACAAGAAAAAATATATAGCAGTTTAGCAGGGATCTGATAGATCCATTTTTGAAGTCAGTGGAAATTATCTGACTTTACTGAGACTCATCAGACTATGGGCAATTTAATATTATATTAGGTAATTTTGCTAGGTAGTTAAATTCATAGATAGTGGCACAAAAAAAAAAGTAATTGGTAAAAAGTACACTGCTCTTTGAAAGAAATCAGCTTCCTGCTGTTATTCAAAGTTATTTATGAGCAATTTTGCGCAGTTTTGTGCCCTTTCAAACACCAACTAAGGGCACACAGGTGTTGCCATCATTATTTTGCATTAGTAAAATATTTTTCTTCTCTGTCAATTCTTTGAGAAATGTTAATTATTTGAAAAGTGTTTGTGCTTATTCTAAATACCAGCTGCAAAATCCAGGAAAATGCGCTGAGATGGATTTTAGCAAGAACGGTAGATCCCCAAAACATTACTGTCTGCAGCTTCCTTAGGATCACCTAGATATCTTGTGAAGAAATTCCTTAGGATCACCTTAGGATCTTGTCCTCCACAGAGGACAACTGAGGCCTCTGTAAAATGATCACAATTTAGTAAAAGAAATGAATGCATGCTCTGATCCAGATGGTCCTCACCTGCAAAGTCTGGTAGCCATGGAAGCTCAAAAGCAGAGACCCGTGTCTGAGTTAATGAGCTCATATTAAATAATAAAATAAGATAAAGTGTGTGAAGGCTGTCTAAAACAGGAGGAGTACTTCCTTCCTCAGGGGCCTCCAGCTCTCACAGAACTTCAGATTTCCTTCTCCAGAGCTTACTCTGAAATTCTTCCTTCCCACTCTCCTCTGTGCTAATGTCACTCTCATTCAACTTAATGGGAATTGTGTCCTATTACTTTTGTCCAACTGCCCCTAGACTTACTTATCATATTTGAGAGCTACTCAGCTGTTGTCAGCAACTTGTCCTGGCAATGGATCATCCTAATAAAGACTTCTTTCCCTATTTGCCTGATCCAAGCCTTTCCATTGAGAACTTTATGTATCTTTGATTCTGGAATTAATCCAGAGAATTAAAATAAATATTGTCATTGCCTTTTTGTATTAAGTAGAGAACTGTGTGTCTTAACAATACTGTGACTCCTAGAGAAATACATATCGCCAAGTTACTAAAATATATGGGTCCAAAAACATGATTTCCAAGGGTGACAGAGAAAGATAATGGCAGAGATGGAAATTACAGAAGAATACAAACTGCATATAATAGCCATAGCTTTAACAATGAATTGTAAAAAACAAAACAAACAAACAAAAAATCTGGATTTATTGCACTGAATTCTAAATTTCTCTGATTCTTCAAATGTACCCTGCCTTCCACACCATGCCACCTCATTTATTCAACTTCTCCGAGACTGAGTTTCTGTTTTCTTTTTAGTCAAACTACAGTCCTTAACTCTGCAAAAAAATTGCTTTTATGACTCGTGGACAGCGATAGTTCTCAATACAACAGCACTTCTTCCAAACAGCCTCCTAATTAGCTTTAAGAGAAAGGAATTGGAATTAAAAGGTCTCTATGCATATATACTCTTACTGTTAGCTTTCTCTCAAGCCCTTACATAGACAGCATTCCATTCTGAAGTTTCCAATTTTTGTTCAGGCAAAATAATAGCTTTTTCAAATACAATGTAAATATTACAGTGGGATATTTATTGTTCTTCTCATTGTAGGTTGAGTCTTCTTTCCCCATTGATTTTTTTTTTGTCTGCAAATTTTTATTCTGAACAAAAGAAAATGTGCAATTGTGGTTCTGCTTATCAAAGTCCATTCTTTCATCTTTCTTGCTAATACTCTTCACAATCTCTACAGGAATTTATCTTAAATGCAGCATGGCTTCTCAAAGTAATAAAAATATTTTCTGTTATTCACAAGACTGCACTAATTTAAGGTAGTGTTACAACTTTTAAGAAATATTTCTAAGTTTGGAGTTAAAGTAAAAATAAACTAAAATATCACAAAGTGTCATGTTTGCACATTATTTTTGTTTTACTGATGAATACAATGACCAAACATACATTTCTTATTTTAGGTTCTTTTTCAGTTATGACTCATACATTAAAAAAAAACAATCAATGTTTATGTGTATCCTGAGTGTACTCTTATAAGTGAAGATGTTCTCTCACCAGTTCTAAACCATTCTGCAAGCTATTTTTTTAAAAAATGACATTTATTAATAAGTGGAGATCCTGCTATTGTGGGAATATTGGACTACTTGGGAATGATTCCACCCACCTCAAGGAGAGGTATTTATTACAATGCTTATCAGTGCATTATAGGTAGGTAACGGCACATCTTCCTTTTTTTGTTTTGCTAAATTAAGCAGAAAGATATTTTCTTCTATTTTTGTTTTAAGATGCAATCAAATTACTAAAGAAACCATGGTTCTGGAAGCCACTGAGGTATACGGATAGGCTCTTGATCTCGATTCCAAACAAGGTGATTCTTGTCCTGCTACTGAGCACTCCAAACAAAGCAGTATTTTTAAGTGTACAAGACAAAACTAAGCAAAGGGTCAGCTTTCAAACTGATGAAATGTATAGATATATATACACACAATCATTTATCAGTTACATGTACCAATTTATGAAGATGTCAGTTTAATCTGCTTCTTCCACATTCGTATCAACAGCAATTAAATATTGCACAGATTTTGTACTGTAATCCAAATTATCTGAAAACTATGAACAAGTGGTAATTTTTCTGGCAGTAGATTTATATGCTGTTCAATTTAACTTGTGGCTAGTGAGGCAGAAAACATGCAAAATGGCATTCTTGTTGCTATGATAAGCTTTTTTTTTTTTTTCTGCCCTGAGTGCTGGTGAGGACACACCCACACAGTTTGCCTCATTACCTCTTAGCATGGCTGATTCTTTTTTTTTTGAAAAAATGGCACAACGCTATAAATTAATCATCTGAAGCTATAATTGAAAGAGAGTAAAGCACATTGAAGACTTGCTTTGAATGCCCAGATAAACCCACCTGACTTTCACAACTAGCATCTGACAAAGATGGCAAATACTTTGGTGCTATAAAAGCTTAAGACATGTGAAAGTCCAGTGAAAAACATTACCTGTTTCAGAGTTGGGAGGTGAATGGCATGAAATGTGATGAGTTTGGTCTGCATGGGCTTATAGCTGACTTTTACTTACGGAATTACAGCAAATATAAGCTCCAGAAATTTTTCTTTGACTTCAGCCTGGAACTACCATTTCTGTTCACCACAGGATTCTGGAAAATGGCCTGCTGTTTGCATGCATGATTTTAAATAAGCAATTTCATTTTGATTGATTTTTATACTTTATTTTTTGATTCAATCTTACAACAGGATGGTTACTGAAGACTTTATTCTCAAAATTGAGACAAAAGATTGGGAAATAAAATAAATTGTGATACAAAATCATGACAACACAAAACCACAATAATACTTGACGGAGGAAAGGAATCAATACAAGTAATCACTATCTGCAGATGCACTACAATCTTCTCATGAGATCTAACACAGGCACTGCCTCACCAGAATTACAGATGACTGCTCCAACAAGGTATTGATCTAGGTTGTGTGAATTCTCAGTCACAGAGAAAAAAGTGCCCCTGAAGATCTAGAGCGGCAAATCTGATTCACCTAACACTGCTCTTTCTGTTTTTTGTCAATGACTATATTGCAAATGCAGTCTTCATGATTTTTGCATAAATATCAATCTTAGCAGAGTTCTACTTGTGAGACAGAGGGACCACTCTGTCCCAAACAGCCACATTTAAGTACCAGAAACTAATATTAAGTGCTAGTTTAAAACCTGGGGGTCCTGATGGACGAGAGACTTAACATGAGCCAGCAGTGCGCTCTCGCAGCTCGGAAAGCAAATGGGATCCTGGGCTCCATCAGGCGAGGGGTGGTCAGCAGGGATAGGGAGGTGATTGTCCCACTCTACTCGGCTCTTGTGAGGCCCCATCTGGAGTACTGTGTCCAGGTGTGGAGCCCTCAGTACAAAAAAGACATAGAGATTTTGGAAAGGGTCCAGAGGAGGGCCACGAGGATGATCTGGTGGCTGGAGCACCTCCCCTATGAGGACAGGCTGAGGGAGTTGGGCTTGTTCAGCCTGGAGAAGAGAAGGCTGCGGGGTGATCTCATTGCAGCCTTTCAATACCTGAAGGGAACCTACACCCAGGAAGGGAGTAAACTCTTTGAAAGGGCTGACAATAGCAGGACTAGGGGAAATGGATCCAAGTTGAAGGAGGGAAAATTTAGGTTGGATGTTAGGGGGAAGTTCTTTACTAGGAGAGTGGTTAGGTCCTGGAACAGGCTGCCGAGGGAGGTTGTGGATGCCCCGTCCTTGGAGGCGTTCAAGGCCAGGTTGGACGGGGCCCTGGGCAACCTGATCTAGTAAATGTGTTTGTTTGGTGGCCCTGCTAGACAGGGGGGTTGGAACTACATGATCCTTGAGGTCCCTTCCAACCCGGGTCATTCTGTGATTCTGTGACCTTTAAGGTCATCCAGCCCAACTCTCCCTGTAATGAGCAGAGACCTTTTCAAATATATCAGGTTTCTCAAGGCCTTGTCCAGTCTAACACTGAATGCATACAGGACTGAAGCATCTACTACCCTCTGGCCAATTTGTTCCAGTGGCTCATCAACCTCAGAGTAAAGAATTTCTTCCTCTTCTAGCTTAAAAACATTACCCCTTGTCCTATCACAACATGTTACATTGAAAATTGTCCACATCTTTTTCATAAGTCCCTTTTATGTAACCAAAGGCTGTAAAAAGATGTCCTGAGAGCCTTCTCTTCACCAGACTATACAACCCAAACTTGCTCAGCCTGTCCTCATAGGAGAACTGTTGCATCCCTCTCGCCATTTTTGTGGACTTCCTCTGGATTTAATACAATGGGTTCATATCTTTTCTGTGCTGAAAGATCCGGAGCTGAACACAGTACTTTGGTAGGTTCACACCAGAGTGGATTAGAAGGGTAGAATCACATCCCCCACACTGTTTGGCCATATTTCTTTTGATGCAGCCCAGAATACGGTTGGTCTTCTGGACTGAGAGTGCACATTGCTCCTCATGCCTGTCTTCTCATCTACGAGTACCCGGAAATATGCAGGTCTCCTCTCAGCTGTCTCAGCTTCTGGTGTGCATTGATACCAAGAGTTGCCCCAGCTCAGGTGCAAGGCCTTGCACTTGGCATTTTTGAACCTCAAAAAGTACACATGGGTCCACTTCTTGAGCTTATCCAGGTCCCTCTGGGTGGCATCCCATCCCTCAAGAGTGACAGCACTCATCTTGCTGTCACCAGCAAGCTTGTTGAAGGCTCACTTGATTCTACTACCTACATCATTGATGAAGATATTAAACAAGACTAGTCCCAATATGGACTCCTGAGGGACATACTTGCCATGTGTCACCATCTGGACCTCTTCTTTCTGGATGTGACCATCCATTCAACTTCTATTTAGAATTATGAGAATTTTGAAGTGGATCTGATTTATAATTTACATAGGCTTTAGCACATCACAATATAAATCCCAATACATGCTACTTAGACGGCCCTTTTAGGTAGACACGAGAAGGAAAGGTGAGATGGTGGTACACAGCATTCTGTAGAATTTTCCTCCGAATGACACTGTGCTGAGACATTTCCTTTTCAGAGGTACTTCTATTTATACTGCTCTCCTTATGAATTGCAGAAACATTATCTTTGATTGGATGTACTTAAATATCTATGCTAACCATTTATGTCAATAAGCAAATTAAAACCATAAAAGTGTATTACAGAAATCCACGGTGTTGCTGTAGGAGTATTTTTACCATGATTTAGACTTCTTCCATTAGCAGTCTATAATTTTTCACTATGTCTTAAGAAGTCCCCTGAATTATTCTGCACTGCAGTAGTAATACTAAATTTTATAATATGAAGTCATTGTTATCATCTTGTGAAGTTGCATTGAACTTCTATGTAATAATAGTCTACAAGACTATTTGTTCCCTGTCTACCATTCAGCCTAGCTATCTGTCTGTAGATAGCTGTGGATATGTTTTAAAAACTGGTTTCTTAAACATTATCAAAAGTAGGCAAAGATTCGGACTTTGTCATAAAGGCTTAGGTGGATTTGACTGGAGATGTTTGCTATTATGGAAACTTAATTATTTCAATTCTGAAGACCATAATATCACACCTCCTGCCATCTCAAGAAATTGCCATCATTGATTTTAGCATGAAGGCATGTCAAACTACGCAGCAACACACCTAAAAGGAAAATCTGGAAGCAATGATTAAGTAATGACTGCCTAAGCCAATCATGATGTGGAATGATGAGAAATTGGGAGGAACTTTAGCATCTACTCTTTATTAAAGATCAATATCTCAATCTAGCTAGGTAGGACATTCTTTCTGACTGAGATAAAGACGTAAGAATTCTCTCCTATTAAATCCTATTAAAAAAAACAAGATCGGGGTTTTTTGCTATGAAGAAAACATCTGCAAGAGAATAGCCAATCTTTTACTAATTAAAGCTCCTCAGGTAAGCAATATGAATATGTGTGTCAAAATCTTATTTCATACAATTTGAAGCAGAAATTTAATCAAAAAAAATAGTGCTAAAATCTACAATGGTCTGAACAGCCCCCTTCCTTTGGTGTTTTTAAACAGCTATATCCAATACAGGAATTTGTGTCTGACCATGAGAACTCTAGCTTCTATAGTATAATTCTAGCCAAAAGAATACTTTGTTAGTTACAGAAAATGGAAGAATTCAAACATGAAACATTGAGATTCTCCACCTTCTCATTGATATTACACTTACAGCACTTGCCCAAAATACATGTTCGGGTCACAGCCTTACAGAAAGCAGACTAAAGATGTGATTTAAAAAAATGTCAAAAGAGCATACAATGGATGTAGACTTTTTCTCACCAGCTTTCTACTATGGCAGGGGGGTTTGAACTCAATGATCTTTAAGGTCCCTTCCAACCCAAACTATTCTATGATTCTATGCAACATTCCATAAATAAGAGGTCTGACATAAAGTAATGACAGGACAGGGATCTCATCCTCAGAGTTTCATGAGCTATGACATCATCTAATTGCCTATGGGATAGCATCGGTGTTTAGATATCTTTCCATCATATAGCCACTGATGCAAATATTAGAGATGGAGCTAGTGACTTTGAAGGGTAAATTTGATTAAGTGTTGAGTAATCTCATCCATAAATTGAAATTATTCCTGGGCTTCATGAGGACAGAGATTTCAGAGGAATTTTTTCCCATCTCTTTAGCATTGGATGGGAAAAATATGAAATACATTTTTAATTAATGTGAACAGGGCTGCCCCACTAGAATATACAGAATATATATAAAACATAGTAAGTTCTAATAAGTTAACATATAAAGGCCTTATATAATGTCCTTACACTTTCCTTCTTTGATCTTTCCATATTCTGCAGGTATGGCTTAATTTAGTAGAAAAATTATCTTTTTTTTTTTTTTTAGTTATATGCCTTTTTGTATGGGAGAACTGCATAATTTAATTGGAACTGGATTTTTGTATTTCTGTCCACCAAATTGATTTGTCTAAGTAGAATTTAGCACCTTCTCTCAGTCCAATGAAATAATAATGAAAAAAAAATTTAATGTAGAGATCTATGCAAATAAAGAAAAGGGTTTTTTTTCAGCTCTGGTATCATCTGTATGCATTCCCCAAAACAACCAAAAATGACAACCAAACATATCCAAATAAAAGCATTCATACAGTCAGTGTGTAAAAAGCCATTGGCTCTTGAATAACAGCCTCTCTGTGATTAAAAAATACACTAAGCAGTTCTAAATTCTGTTCTAGATCACTCCCACACATTTAAAAGGAGCCTTCTATATTTTTTTGAAGTGCAAAAAAATAGCAGGATTTATGTTTCTTACAGCTATGCATAAGAACAAACCACACAGAGACAAACTTTTTTTAGTTCAACTCTTGCCAATGCAAGGGAATTTACCTACTGAATAAAACATCCACTACTGGTTCCAAGTCCAAAGTATACTGGTATAACTAAGAGAATAATTTAATTAAACATATATGTTCATCTAATAACACATCACTTTCATATATACGTTATTATGTTTTTGAAGTCATAAAAAAGTGCATTGAGGAGTTTAAACATGGAAGCATTTTTCCCCCTTCAATTTAGGTGTAGTTCCTTGTTTCAGACAGCTTTCAAAATGTGTTCTTAGATTCAGACTGCTAAAAGCCACAAGTATTAAGAGGTCTTCATATGATCTGATGCTTTACTTGGTTCAAGTGAAGACAGAATTTCAGTTGAACCAGTGCAAACTTTGTTTCTAGGCAAGGCCTATATTCCTGTTGTTAAATATTTTTATTGCTTATAGTGTGACTCAACCAGTGCTGGCTTACAAGTGAGAACATTCATGATTTCTTATTCTCCTTCCAGCCATATCTAACATTTTCTAGTTTTCAAGGATTGCCTATTTGACTTATGATATTAGGTGCTGAGAAAATATGTAATATCCTTGATGGTATTTGTATGGAGGTATTTTTGAGACCACTTGTCATTTCTTAGCAGATCACAAAATTTGGCTGAATTGCATGTTCATATATTTATTTCTAACAATTTAATTTATTTTTGTGATTCCATTTCTTGTTCTTGGTGAAATGATACTATTCTTGAGAAAGTATTTTTATGAGACTTTTTTTGTTTTACTTCAGCTTGTGTTTGCTATTCTGAATCTATCTTTTTGTAGCTTTACTGATGTAAATTCAATTTTTCCTGAAGGAAGTTACAGCCAGGAAAAATTTACACATATATTCCAAAGATGGAATTTTTCTTTAGCACTTTCTCCAGATTTTTTTCAGAGCCTGAGATCAAATGTTTGTCTGCACGTAGAGAGCAGACAAAGAAAAGTTTGTAAGCATTTGACTGATTTTGGATTTAAACATGAAAAGCATTTTTCACACATCCAATCTAAGGGTCTATCTTCCCAAGGGAATAAAACATTTCAGAGCAACAGAAGCTGCACTCTTATGTGGCAACAATGATAACTTGAAAGCTTTTCTTAGGTTTGCAGAGAAAAAAGTCTCATTAGGCAATCTGAATACTTCATTCCTCTTAGACAAGAAAAAAGAAATACCCCTAAAATAACCCAGATAGAATATAAGATATATTGAACTGTTTTTACCTTCTCTATATATGCCCAAATTATCTAAATTATATTGTGTAAACATTTTTGGTTTTAAAAAGTATTTTTCTGAGGTAAAATATCTTAGTTAAGTGCTCACAATAAGCCTAGCCTTTATTGCAAGGCTGCATTAGGAAACTGGCCTTCTCATGTTTCCACTTGTTTCCTTCCATTTTTGTCCATTCTTTCTACATGCTCTCACATTCTAATAGTAATCTTATTTTGCACTCTGCTTTGATTCCTCCATTCTGATGTCAGTCCATCCTCTACTCACCAGAAAGCTACATGGAGTTGGTATTTTCCAAAACTGAGTTCTTTTCCATTCAGTATGAAGCCTCTCAGAAAACAGAGGATATCATCCTGAAATTGTTAAATTTCATTAAAGAGCCTGAGAAAATAAAAAACATTGCATAGAGGAAAATTGTACAACCTTGAACTGGTGGATTTTGGGTGTTCAAAATACCTCTAAAGCTACACAGTTCACTGCAATATGCATTAAGGCATGCTGAATAAAGATCTGCAAGTAAAATTGCAATGCTTCTTTAGAAAAATAAAGAGGAACAGACATGTACATATTTCTCACATTTACCGAAGTACTCCTCAACCATCTAAAATCCTTTTTAGAGAGGTCTGAAATAATTCTTTTGAAGGATTTGATCATTCAATTTTTTTGCAATGAGAAATTTTCTCCTTTTTCAGGTCATTTTGTCATCTGTATCTGTGTTTGGAATGGTTTGTTTGGGGGTTATTTTGTTGGGATTTTTTTCTCCTGAATGTATTGCACAAACTACTTCATAGGAAATAATAAACTATCATATGAAAATGAGAAGTGACAATGAATGTTTGGCTTTCCTTGACACTAAAAATTCTAAACTTACCCCCATACTTCATACAACTAAAATGAATTATTTCTGAAGAACTGAATTCTGATACATGTTCAGAACATGACATTAATCCATTATTAGACTCATAATCTTCAAGTAGGAGGAGTGTCACGGTATTTATTGAAAAAGAATGTCCAACAGCAATCCAAGAAAAAGGCAAGTGTGATATAACAGTACATGCAAATGGAATTCAATCCCTGTAGCTGTAAATGTCATCCTTTGTTCAGCAAAATTTGAATATGAAAGATTTCGTTTTCCGCTCTATTTGCTGTCTTGGTGAAGAAGATTTAAATACACTAGGAAACGATCATTAATTTGCTTTGAAAAGTGATATATCTGATGCCTTGTTAACCATCTAGAATAATATTCTCACACTCTTAAACTCCTGCTGATTAGTATTTTACTTTAAGAACACTTTAATTGACTTTTGGTCTTGTCCTGAGTCCAGGCATAAAATAGCCTAGTATGTGTTCCAATTTGGCTTTGCTTCACAAGACTGATGCAGACGAAGAACAATTTAATGTCAAGTCAGCATATGCTTCCTGCTGCTCCTGAAAAGGTGATAGAGCAATTTATCCTTGGTGCTGTCTCTAGGCACATCAAGGATACTCATTACTTGATTTTGAAGAAGCATGGATTCACCAAGGGGAAGTCAAGCTTGAACAACATGATAACCTTCTATGAGCACATAACCAAGTGGATAGATGATGGCAAAGCAGTGGACGTGGTCTACTTTGATTTCAGTAAAGCATTTGACACTGTCTCCCATAGCATCCTTGCAGCTAAACTGAGAAAACATGGTCTGCACAATCGGGTAGTGAGGTGGACTGTGAACTGGCTGAAGAAAAGAAGCCAGAGAGTTGTGGTCAGTGTGGCAGAGTCTAGCTAGATGCCTGTGTCTAGCGGAGTCCCTTAGGGATCAGTACTGGGGCCAGTACTATTCAATATATTCATAATTTATGGTGGATGAGGGACTAGAGAGCACTATCAGCAAGTTTGCTGATGACACAAAGCTGGGAGGAGTGGCTGACACACCAGAAGGCTGTGCTGCCATCCAGTGAAACCTGGACAGGCTGGAGAGTTGGGCAGGGAGGAATTTAATAAAATTTAACAAGGGCAAGTGTAGGGTCCTACTTATGGGCAAGAACAACCCCATGTATCAGTATAAGCTGAGGACTGACCTGTTAAAGAGCAATGTAGGGGAAAGGGACCTGGGGGTCCTCGTGGACAGCAAGATGACCATGAGCAAGCAATGTGCTCTAGTGTCCAAGAAGGCCAATGGCTTCCTGGGGTGTATTAGAAGTCAGTAGACTGAGAGAGGTTCTCCTCCCCCTCTCCTCTACCCTGGTGAGACCACATCTAGAGTATTGTGTCCAGTTCTGGGGCCCTCAGTTCAAGAAGGAAAAGGAAACTGCTTGAGAGGGTACAGCACAGAGCCACAAAGATGATACAGGATTGGAACATCTCCCTTATGAGGAACAGATGAGGGAGCTGGGTCTCTTTAGCTTGGAGAAGAGGAAACTAAGGGGTGACCTCATTAGTGGTTATAAATATGTGAAGGGTGAGTGTCAGAAGGATGGATCCAGGCTCTTCTCAGTGACCTTCAACGATAAGGCTCAGGGTAATGGGTGCAAGTTGGAACAGAGGAGGTTTCACAGGAATCTGAGGAAGAACTTTTTCACAATAAGGGTGACAGAACACTGGAATGGACTGCCCAGAGAGGCTGAGCAGTCTCCTTCTTATAGAGACATTCAAAACCTGTCTGGATGCGTTCCTGTGTGACCTAGTCTAGGTGTTGCTGATCTGGCAGGGGATTGAACTCGATGATCTCTTGAGGTCCCTTCTGATCCCTGATATTCTGTGATTCTGTGAAGAGTTATGAGGGCGTATTTAGACTTCTGAACTTTGAGAACTCTTTCTTGAATTCCAAAAGAAGACCATTGCAATGTGGTCTCCCCCTCTTTTCTGAATATCAGAGCAACTGTTACTACTTGAGATGCTGGATACATGCCTACAATGAAGGACACAACAAAAATGAAAAGATCTTCACTGTGGTGCAGATACAACTTGTTTCCACTGTAACCATGGTTTCATCTGTGAGTACTTTTATTGTTAGTACATAATTTTTTAAAGGCAAAGAGGAAAACAGCAGTTTTTTCTGATAGCAAGACAAATTTGAATCCAACATGACAGAATGTATTATGTAAGGAAGACACAAGATTCAGGGGATTATATTTTAGCTCTCATTATTGCCAGGACACTCCTGAACTACTAAAAAAAAAACCCCCACATGCTTGAAAACACTATATGCCTTACCTGATTACTTTGTAAGATAATCTGTAATTATGAAGACTGCATCATGCATTGAAAAGCTAAAATAGGACCATATATACAGATATTTTTCCATTATAAACATTAGTCTTATATATGCTCATCAAAGTCTTTCTTTCAGTCATCTGATCTAACAAGCATATTTGGATTAATTTGATGAATTCAAACTACATTCATTCCCAAATTGACATTTTATAGCAGGGCCTATTAACAAATTTGGAAGATAATTCTGTTCTTCTTGAATAGAAATCTGAAACTTGGAAACCTACACCTTTAATCCCCACTGTGGGCATATACTTCAGATACAATGGCAAGGATTTATGCAATATAGAATAAAAAGTCAAAACCGGTGAGAGCATCTGTCAAAAGAAAAAATAGCATCTCTATTTCCTGGAAATACTGGCTATAAAATAATTAAAATTAATACAGTAAGAATGTTAAAAAACCAAGCATTCAGATGGCAAGAAATTCCATACATAAAGACAGAAAAAACCTCACAGGAAATATTAGCATAGATATATTTTACTGTTCTGCATTTTTAAAATCCCCTTTATGAGTTAGCTAGAAGTATAATGGCTTCAGAGAGTCAACTGAAATCAAATACTCAGGGATGTAACTTGGTAAGAAAGTTTTATCCCTTTATATACATACCAGTGAAAGTCATGACAAAGTGATATAACTGTTCACAAATTCTGACACAGAAGTTTATGTTTGTCATCTGCTGAAGAGACATAGGCTGTGGGACAAACAACTTATATAAGCACCTGAAATACTGACAGACATACAGATAGACAGTGGTGTTTCTCTTGATTTTAACATTTAATTTTGGAGGTATTGTTTCACATGTCAGTGGTGTGTTTTTAGACCAGTCTAACCTGCTCTGGAGTTTACGGGTCATATGGAGAAGTCTGGACGAAGGCTTAAGTATTTCTCATGCTATTTTTCATTTCTTCCCTAATTCTCCCAGGTTGGTACTGCAATTTCAATCTCCTTAGAATGGTTTCATCCAGGTTCAGGTGCACTGACCCATGTTTCAGAGGAAAACAAAATAATATGAAAGAAAAACTTAAGTATGCAACTATTTTTTTTTCACAAGCTTCAGTCTAGTTGTCCTTATTCTGTCTCTTTCTTCTTCTCTCCTCAGGAGTCCTAGTTAAACTCTAGGTTTGACATGCCTATCACTTCAAATCTGAGAGTCATAAGATTGCCTGTGAGTAAATTTATTTTTAAACAAAATAGGAAACCCTTGGGTTCCATCATGTTGCAAAAAAAGCATTGAAAATGCAAGCAAATGTAACAGACACAGCAGTTGTTTTCTAGTGGGAGATGTCCCTGCCCATGGGAAGTGGTTGGAACTAGATGATCCTCAAGATTTCTTCAAATCTAGACCATTTCTATGAATATCTGCAGAAAACCTGAAACCCAAGTTCTGGAATCTGTCACAATCAGCTATAGGAGTGGAGCATGTGGACCTCACAGCCCTATGCCTTCTACCATGCACGCTTTAGACAGTGCTCCAAAGAGCTGGAAGTGAGAGGCCTCCTCACAACCCCACCTCCTCCCCCCCTCCTGCATGTATCATAAATATGCCTTCCTTCAGTCAATATATTGCCACAGGGAAATATAGCAACAGCATAGCAGCAGATAGAGGAGATGCCTCTCTGTGGGTGAAAGGCAAATGAACATTCCCAGGTAAATATCTGGCTTGTCTAGAGAGGGGTCCTACAAGAGTCATTGCCTGGCATTGCATATCAAGGCCATGAATGATTGTCATAATGAAGCACCTTGCCAAAAGGAGCAAAGCTGAGGTCACAGGAATCACAACTCCAGCCTTGCAGTCCAACCAGCTTCTCTCTCAGACAGCTCACCCACCTCAGATGCTCCCATATTTCATGACAGCATTAAGGTAAGAAAGCTGCATGTCCTTCAGCTTCCCCTTTAGTTTGTTCCTCATTTATGTGTCTCACTATTTAAAGTGTTCAGCCTTTGTGTACAGTCAGAATGAAGTTATTTGTAAAAATAATGTATGGTAAATTGGCAGACAAGTACAGTTTAAATATAGACAATCTGTTGAGTGCTTTAGGAGAGTTGCCATAAAATCTCATTTCTTACATTATGATATATTTAACATTTTATGCAACTTAGTACTTGAAGAAAAATGGTAAAATTAAATTATAAAATTATTTGAAAATGCCATGCAAGGAAGAATGCATAGAGTAAATATCAGGGCACAGTGGTGGCCAGGGCCAGGGTGGCAAGGACTCCTCCAGGGTAGCTGGGACTCTCTCAGGATGACAGGAGCCATCCCAGCCCCAGTAAGGTGAATATTAACTGAAGGATACTGGGCAACTCCAAGGGAATGGGCTAGGGCATGGAGCCACAGTTAAGTCCAGCTCAGCAGGGTCCAGAGCTGAGGGAAGTTGGGGAATAATGCTGCTGTAGTATCACTGGAGTGGGGCCTGAAGGTCCTGTAGGGCTTGACATGGGATTGTGGGTTGGGGACTGGGTGAGGGGAGCCTGGAGAGGCTAAGCCCCATGCCCATGCAGAACTAGAATTTCATCCCAGTTCTTGACAGCAGTATTCTCTTTGTGTTGTCCTCATCCTGTCTTAAAAACTATCTCAAGAAAAGCAGCAAGTTTACAAAACATTATTACTTTAATTACACTAAATAGGTTTGATTTTTAAGGAAACTAAATGGGCTTCTTTGTTTAGATACTTTTAGTTAGATGTTAAGTAACAAATGCAGGAAGAAAAGTGTTAGAGAGCTTTCAGTACCTGGAAACAGTCTGTCAAAAACAGTGCATAAAGTTCAAGATCTGCATAAACTTTCTTCATGCTTAAGTATACAACATAGTAATGTTTATCATTAAGACTCCATTTTTCTTGTGTTCCACGTGTGTATGTTTTCCTTTATCACTAAAATATTTTCTATGCTAAACTCAGCTTTCTTTCATCTTTTTCCTGGTGAGAGTACTCTTGAATTTTTTTTCCTCATGTACATCTGTAGCACTGAAGATCTGCAACAGAGAAATTCTCAGCTTTGTAAGACCAAGTTTGCCCCATGGAACTCTTCAGGTCTGAGGCAAGTGTTAGGCAATTACTTACTACTGCTTCAGACAAGAAAATGAGCTAAGGACCGTTTTTCTATCACAAACAGTAGGAAATACTCTGAAGGAAAACAGGGTTTAGTCTAGTATTCAATGGGGGACATACAGCATCATGAGATGAAGAATGCCAATAAATATTTATTGAATCAGATGATGCAAAAAGCATGCTAGTGCTTAGACCACCAAACTCCTGCACTTGTTATAGTCATAGTCTCTCTTGATAGGAGAATGAGTTATGACAGTAGTCTTTTTAAAACAGCTTAAATTAAATGAAAATAGCTAATTGCATCAATCATGTTGTTGTATGGTAATGGTTGTATTTTAATATCTGAGAATGCCAAGATGTACTCATTGGTTAACTCTCTATCTCTCTTACTTGCCTGTATACTGCTTGAAACAATTTTTATTTGTGCAGAATTTATTTTTTACATTAAACTGCATATTTTTCTCCTTTTCAAATTTCAGGTAGTCATAGTCATTTCCCTCTTGTTTGAAAAATTTTATAGTAGTTATCTATAGGTATTAGATTTTGTTTGCCTTTATCTGAGCAAATGAAGATAGACAGAAAGAGCCTACTGTATTTGGCTCTATGTACTAAAAAAAAATAAAATTACACTGTCCAGAAAGCAAGGAAAATTATTTACCTATTTTTTTCCTTTTATTTTGTATTAATAGTTGGTTAAAGGAATAACATTAAAAGCAAAGAGAGGAAAAAAAACAACCCAAACTTTAAAACAGTGAGAAAGAACCAGCACATGTATGAGGTAAAGTTAAAAACAAAATGCCTTGGTGGAGAAAGATTGATTTAAAATTGCATTAATTTTTGTACTGAAAGCATACAAATTATTTATTTTTTTTTAAATTAAACATGTTGCTTTGCACATCTGTGATGATTTCCCAGACATAATACAGCCTCATAAAAAACTCAGCTTTCTTTGAAACATTTTAGACTGAAACTATTGACTTTGTCTATTAATAAAGAAAGGCTTTATTCTCTTGGCCACCAATTACCTTACTAAATGGAAGTCACCATTCTCTTAGCTGCATCAAAGTGGAAGTGGACATGGTTTGGCTATGTATGAAAGCAAATGGTTGAAAGAGGGAGAAACACATCATATTTCATGAAAATCTGTTCCAGATAATGCATTCAACCTATATGGTTTCTTATATCCCATTCTGTAGCATTCATACACTTTTGTAGTAATTCACAGAGCATTTTCAGTAACACCTGTTTTAACTAGTATCCCTTGTGTGTTTTTTTGGACTTTTAAAATTAATTTTATCATAGACAGAAGGTGTATGGTGAAGTGTCTTACTTCAGCACATTTTCTTGTGTGCCTTTGCTCTGGCATATTTATACACTGCTACATTCAGCCCAACAGTTAAGAAAATCCTATGAGTGTCCTTCATCCTATTATTTTTGCTGAGATGAGATTTTTCCCCATAATGAAGCATACTCATAAAATAGCCTTAGTGTCAAACTCCAAACTTTAATTAATGTACAGGCATCCAAAATCTCCATGGAATATTTGAAAGCACTGAGAATAACAACTCGTTCTAAAACTCCGTGTCCTCATGCTTAAAGTCTAGAGTGAGGAGTGAAGTTTATATCTGGCTTTCTCTGAGTAATCTGCCTAGCTCAGGAACCATGCTGCACCATTGTGCAGCACTGACAGTTTCCTAATCATAGAAAGATTTTTATCCAGATGAGCAGCACTTTTGTAGCTAAAGTTAAGAGATTATGAAAGGCTAACTAGTGATCTCATTGATGGTACACTGAGGTAGTTTAGTGAAAATCTAGTGACAGAAATTTTAATTTGGATACTGCTTTGAATGTCTTTAGTGTAAATACATTTGACTGATTCATGTGCAAAGGAGCCTCCCATGATCTGAAGCACCTTTGAGATGCCTCAGTCTCAATGTCTTAACAGTTTCTGATGGAAGAAGGTATTGATCTTTCCCTTCATATCTTTTACAGATTTGTCACTGGGACTCTCATGTTGCTGACAAAAGGAAAAATTATGCTAGAAATTGAAGATTTTTTTTCACGCCTTCATGCTTTTTGTAGCTTGAACTTAAGAAATTTAAAAAACTAAGAAACTGTATTCTGAGAAACTAGTAGCACAACGTTCTACTCTCAGAACAGTGGAAAAGCATTTTTCATTTTTTATGGTAACCATGCTAGAGTGAAATTTTCTGTTACATCTTAAATATTTCAACAGTAGACTGAATTCAAATTTGTTATGCTGCCTTTTAGTTGCAAGAAACACTTCAGCTGAGTAACAGTAGATTCAGTGAAAAAAGAGCAGAATGCTGCTCTTAGTGCTCCAAATCTCAGACCACAAAAAGTACCCCTCCAGTTTTCAGGTCTCATATGAAACATTGTATATTGTTGAGTAAATGAAATTTTCAAGGAAGTTTTCAGCAGCCCATAAATCACATCTCTAGAAAAAGCATCCAGGAGTGTAATAAAACCAGAAGATTCTGGTCTGATCAGGCATTCTGTGGCTGGGGACTAGTGCCTGCTCTGCAGATTAGAACGAGACATAGATAAAACCTGCCTAATTATGCTATCAAATTCTCAAGCTCCTATTTTACTGGCCTTTAGCTGGCTCTGAACAATTCACATCTAAGTATGTCCCTGTTAAAAAATTTCCAGCCATCAAATATCTGCAATCAGAGACTTTTAAGGTTATTGTGATGGTTTACGAGGTCACAAGTAGGATCTTTGTGGGGTTTTTTGTGTTCCTTTTTTTTTTTTTTTGGTGAGAAAAGCACATTTGTGATAGTCTTCTAGTGAAATGCAACAACTGAGTTACAGAAAGCAAAACCCACAGCTGAAATAGGTAAGAAATTTAAATTGAGGAACTACAAAGAAAGCTTTAAAACTGTGTTAATATGCACAGAACCTTTGGAAAATAAGCATGAATGTAATTGTAAAGTACAATTGGAATTATAACTCAAATTACACTGGAAAGTAATCCTCTGAACTTCATTTTTGCACTCTCCATTTAGTCTCTACTGGCTTCTTTTTCAAGTGAAGACCAGCTCTAAATATCCCTGCTTTTTTTTTTTTCTTCCTATGGAAGATTTTGAAATGAACTTGTCCTTTCCCCATCTTCACAGACATCGTATGCTGGCCTTGATTATGCTGTAGTTGCTGCTGTCAAACTTTAACAAATTAAGTGCTTAATCATCAATATTATACAAATCAGGTCTACACAGAGCTACAGGAATTACTTGCCCCTCTTGCTATTTTGACTCCATCACGTATCTTTGCAACCATTACCAGCTGCTTGGTTTGTACTGTATGTCTTGAAAGTAAAGGCAAATCTTCTCCAAGTTCACCTCCCTATACAATGAGTTATTTCTTGAGAGTACAGTGGCATCAGTTCCCTCTTTTACCCTGTTCATAGCCAAAAATTCCATAAATCCCCACTTTGTTGGAGAGAGCACGTGAAAAAAAGATCCATGGCAAGACTGGGTGGAGAGACATGTCTTTAAAGTATTATTTCTGTCATAAGATTATATTTTCTTTCTTAAATTGCCCTGGCAAATGTTAAAGAGGACTTCTTAGGGTAAGAAAGAGTACAGCCTTGCTGTTTTCTTCCTACTCATTCTTACCCACTTAAATTATCTCCTCAAAGTTCCATGTGCTCAAATACCACATGAAACAGTGCCAGTTGACAGAAAGACTGAGCATGAGGAGTCTTTCACCACATGGAACACCAAGGGGGTTGAACTTCATTACAAATGGACACCCTGAAAATCACACAAAGGTAGGGATTGGAAGAGACCTTTGGAGATTAGTCCAACCCCTCTTCCAGAGCAGGTTTACCTCGAGAAGGCTGGTCAGGAATGCATCCAGGTGAGTTTTGAATATCTTCAGAGTAAGAGAATCTACCACCATTCTGTGCAGTGCTCTGACCCTCCTTGAAAAACAAAATTTTTCCTCCGACTTTAAATTATTCTCTAGTATTCAATGACTCTCAGTTACTCCATGAACTCAGGTGAACCTAATGAGGTTCAACGCAGCAAAGTGCAAGGTTATTTGCAAGAACCCCAGGCACCTGTACAGGCTGGGAGGAGTGGTCCTTGAGAGCAGCTCAGCAGAGAAGGACCTGGGGGTCCTGATGGACGAGAGACTTAACATGAGCCAGCAGTGCGCTCTCGCAGCTCGGAAAGCAAATGGGATCCTGGGCTCCATCAGGCGAGGGATGGTCAGCAGGGATAGGGAGGTGATTGTGCCTCTCTACTCGGCTCTTGTGAGGCCCCATCTGGAGTACTGTGTCCAGGTGTGGAGCCCTCAGTACAAAAAAGACATAGAGATTTTGGAAAGGGTCCAGAGGAGGGCCACGAGGATTATCTGGTGGCTGGAGCACCTCCCCTATGAGGACAGGCTGAGGGATTTGGGCTTGTTCAGCCTGGAGAAGGCTGTGGGGTGACCTCATTGCAGCCTTTCAATACCTGAAGGGAACCTACACCCAGGAAGGGAGTAAACTCTTTGAAAGGGCTGACAATAGCAGGACTAGGGGAAATGGATCCAAGTTGAAGGAGGGAAGATTTAGGTTGGATGTTAGGGGGAAGTTCTTTACTAGGAGAGTGGTTAGGGCCTGGAACAGGCTGCCGAGGGAGGTTGAGGATGCCCCGTCCTTGGAGGTGTTCAAGGCCAGGTTGGACGGGGCCCTGGGCAACCTGATCTAGTAAATGTGTTTGTTTGGTGGCCCTGCTAGGCAGGGGGGTTGAAACTACATGATCCTTGAGGTCCCTTCCAAATTCTGTGATTCTGTGAACTCCCTCCAGCCTGCTATCCCCACGCCCCATGCCGCCCCTGACGGACGAGGTGGAGGGGCACCTCCACGGGCAGCCGGCACGGCCGTCTGAGGCGTCTCCACATCCTCATCCCCCCGCCCCAAGTCTCCCTCGAGGGACGAACTCTTGGGCCAACAGACGGGCACGCGCCCACCCACCCAGTCTAACGGCCAGAGGGGAGCGGTCGCGCTGAGAAGGGAGAGGGGAGGTAGCGGCGCTCTCCGGTTAGGGCCTCACCGTCCTTTCTCCTCTTTGTATTTATTTTTAAAATATATTTTTTTTAATTTTATGGAGTAAACGCCAGGGAATTAGCACCGTGCGAGCCGCTAAGCAGCAGCTGCATTTGGAGAGCCGCGCGGTGCGTGAGGCAGAGGGGGAAGACGTAATTACTTCAGAATTTATTTAAGGAACGGTGGAAACCACTGCAGCGGCTTCCAGGGGAAGTCCCCGCCGAGGAGGAGCGTGCACAGAATCCGGCAGCCGCTCCCCTTTCTGCCTCGCCCGCCCTCGGCGGTGTAGCACGGCCGGGCTCAGGACCCGGGAAATAGGGTGAGGGTGTGCCTGCCCCCACCTGGCGTTTCCAAATGCGTAATAATAATTACACTCCTGGACTATTCAGATTATGTCAGATTTTACCACTGCTTTGTCATGGTCGGATTACAGCAAATGATGTTCAATGACACTGTAGATCCGATTAGATGAGATGTACTGCCGTTGTGCCCGAACTCCTTTAAATCAAAGAATAGCAGCAGTTCAGAGCTGATCAATACTGCTTTCAACAAGAGGCGTCGCCGAGTCGCTGCTATCCGGGGCTGGGGCAGTACGGCGGCGGCCAGGCGGCTCTTGCTGGGGAGCGGGCGGCGACACCCCGCCTGTGGCCGCTTCTGCCCTACGGTGCCCGAGACGCTTGGGGTGGGGGTGGGGCGCGCCACACGTGCCGTGTCGGGGTCTCTGCCAGCCCCAGTCTCAGAGACCTGGAGGGGGTCTCTGCCAGCTCCCAGTGCCTCGGCTCCTGCTTGGCACCGCTGGAATCGGGCTCTGTTCGGTGCCCGCCAGGCAGCGGTGGGCTGCGGGCAGAGTATTTCTTCCTGCAAAGCAGAAAACCGCCTTTGTCGTGCGTGCGTGCGTGCGGACTTCACGCGCAGAGGAGTAATTAGCCTGGGAGGTATTGACGAACTAGAGAAGTCAGCCATTGCTCAGTGAAGTTTAACAAAAGATGAGAAATAAAAGAAAGATGCTTCGGCCCTGGCCCCTCCTCCCTGTAATCGCTTGCCTCCAGCTGCAAGGATGCTGTTGCTCGAAAGGGGCTGCTGGAGCTTTAAGAGCCGCTCCCCCCCTCTTGCTCCCGACAATGGTCTGAGCCGAGCTCTTCTTCCCAAAGCAAAATTTATAATATGCCATTTTTCCCATGGATGCTTCTCCTCTTGGCTACTGACGAAGTGACCGAAGAAAATGCTGAGCTTCCAAGCAGCCAGTCTTGCCGGAGTACGGGTGCGGGGGCTTGGGGTTCCTCGGAGCAACGCCTGTGACACCATTGCTAGGAAGATGGTCCAGGAGTGCTCGGCTGTGTGAGTCCCCGCTCGAAGCTGGTGGAGACTGCGGTTGTTATTGATCAAGTGAAATAGCAGACGCCGAAATAAAAGGCACTAGGTACCGAACCTTCTGTTTTTGAGTTAGACATTCTCTTGTTAGCTCTGACACCCTCAGGGAGGTGACGTGCAAATGCAAAATCTTGCTGTCTTTTGCTGTAGTACTTGTGTGTTATTTAAATGCATTTCTATGATGGGAGTTGGGGAATATCAGGCTAAAAAACGTGAAGCCAACTTTTTTTGGTGTGGCTGAGGGAGAGATATGACCATAGGGATGACATATAGAACAGACAGTTGGAATGAATCCTTTTTTCAAGGTAATATGTTGATCACTCCTGTGTGGAAGGAATGCAGGATGCTTCTGTTAAAGGTGATATCATAGTTTAGTTGAGTCTGGCAGGTAAGGAGTTAACTAGGAGGAGGAATATGCATGTAATGCAACTCAGACAATAGGAAGGATTCTCCTTACCGAATTGCACCGTGCTGCCTAAGAATGATCTTACTGAGAACATCTGAAAAGGCATAATTGCAGTAAGAACTGGTTTTATCAGCCACTGTATCTATTTAACAATATGAAAAAAAACACTTGTAAATGAACAATATCTGGAATGGTCCAATGAAATGAGTTTTCAAGCTGATGTCACTGTGGACAGGCTAGAATGCATGGTACTTAGATTTATACTTCTTTTTTCCTGCAGCAAAATTACAAGTAACTTGAAATGACTCCTCAACCTAAGTGTGCAAATCAAGCATTTGAACATACAGAGAACAGGTTTTAAAAACCAGTTGTGGGCAGAAAGGTGAGGGGATAAAATTAGATTCATATCTGAGGTGGTAGTCTTCAAGGTGATCAAAATGAATGCTTGTCTAAGAGCCTTTGTCACGCAGAAGCCAAGTAGTATTCCATCTTCTTGTGTCCAGACCTCAGGCAAGTGAAAAAGTCCAGGTGGTAAATTATTCCCAGGTAACATGAAATTGCAGAGATGTTTGTTACAATATTCACTTAAATAATGAAATAATTCCAAGAGTCTTAGACATGACAGAAAATGTCAAATAGGGTGGGGTCCAATAAGAAGAACGATGACAACTTTTTCATTTTCTACCTTTATAAGATACGTACCAGAGAAATTTCAGGTAGTTTTAGGAGCTGGTGTTGAGTATGCACTTTCACATCAGGTCCATGTGTAATTATCAGCCTCAGTGGACATAATATAAAAAAATGCTGTCTATTCAGTTATTAATAAGGGAGCTCCTGAGAGGGAACTTTATATAACTTTTAACCAAGGGTGGGAATATCCTGTGCTGTTTGTTTCAATTTTTGTTCACTCAATCTGGATGCTACAGATTTCTAATTGAACTAATATTGCATTCAGTCTTGATGGAGACATAATGGAGCTAATGCTATAGATTTGCTGTGATGTTTTTTCAGAGAGCCTGAAAAAACCTTTAATACTGTGACAGTGAACCACATTCTCCTCCTCTCAAAGAACAGATCACAGTTGTTGCTTTTTGTGAGTTTAATGTTTCCTGTTTAGAGAGGAAACCTGTTCATGATTTCTCTTATTGTTGTAGGCAGTGGTCACATAACAACCACCGTGCTCCCTAGTCATGCGTAACATGTATTTGTGAATTTTATGCTGCTGTTTGGACGCAGTACAATGGCAAGAGGTTAATGGCTTGCCTATGTAAGTGACTTTTCTGGACATCTGAACTGATCCAAACCCACTGATGTCCATAGTAGTATTTCCACAAATTTAAGCAGGTGTTGGGGTAGTCTCCATGCAGATGATTGTAGGAAAAACTGAACAAGGAACCAGTCAACCTGGAATAGATTTTGCTGTAGATGATGTATTAGGTATTAGATACACAATGGACAAGGAAAGAATGTATTTAGAGAATGCTATTTCACAAGTTGTCATTTTGACTATTATATCTGAGGACTTCAGGTCTAGGACTATTATGAAAATAAGTGCTTGGTTTTTATTTCAAATGAGAAGAATTCTGAAGTTACTGCATTGTCTGAAAGTCTTTTTCTAGAGAGCATGTATGTGTTGCATAGATTTTAAGGGAAGGAGTAATTTCTTAGTGTCCTGCTCCCCCTTCAGAACTTCTCATTGGGCTTGGGATTGTCGTAAGGTACTGCAGAAGTACAGTATCCATTGTAGCCCTGGAGAGTTTTGGGCACTTTTAGGCACAACAGAATCAAGTTTCTGCTCAGTGGCTCCTGATGAATTTAAGAAATAGTGTGTGTACATTAATAATAACATGCTGGTGTAAAAGCATATTGTTTTGAAAGGTTGTTTACTTACAATACCAGGTAAAGTGGTAATCTTTTTACTGCAGAAATACTAAGTTCTGCTTTTAAAGAAAGATTAATGCATTTAAAATACCTTATTTTTGTTGACTTAGATCAGTCAAACATAGCTTTATTTAAGTGGTATTACCACAGGTCCAAGTCACCTGTTTTCTGGGAAGGAAGACAAAATTTCTCATTTTCTTTGAGTGAAGAGGTATGTAATGCATTTTTAGTTATTAATGAAGCATATGTCACCTTGTTATGCTCTTTCCCTCCAGTCTTTCCTCTCTGCAGTCCTGTAACTATGGGAAATTTTGTACATGAAGCAATGTGCATGAGGGCCCATTCTGATATTGTGGACTTCTGTAGTCTTGAAGGCATGGGACAGAGGCCCACCACTTGCTCTTCCTAACACCCACTGAAAGAAATTCCACTTCCCTCAGTGTTCTAACTTGGCTGCCTATGCCTCCTCATGTATTAACTTAGTATGCCTTCAGTCATATCCTGACAGAGCAACATGGCTTCTTCTTTGTAGTGGGTTGCTGCTACTCTATCTGGTAAAGAAATCCTTAGTACATCAGATACTGTAACTGTAGCTGTTTACAGATTGCTGTCTTTATTTAACACCATGTATCTTTCTTTTAAGAAGAAAAGAAGTCTCTTGAGAAGAAATTAGTTTCCTGTTTCTTGAGTTTGTTTGGGGACTTGGTTGATTGACTGATTGATTGTCTTCTGAGAGGATGGTGTTACAAAACCTCTTTTCCTGATAAGAATATGATGTGTTCAAATTTTAGTTTCTCCGTAATGACATTGTCAGAAAACTTCCTACATGTATGAAGCACCTCACGCCTTTAAATATGTTGTAAACATTGACTGGATAACAGGTTATGACCTTAAGTAAGAACAACTGTAATGCTGGAATTTCATGAAAAAATATTTATTATTTACTGGTTTTTCCCTTTAGATTCTAGAAGGAAGTACTGAAGTACTGTCATGCTGTACGTTCAAACTTTTAAATTCAAAGTGTTTGGAGAAGTGGCATTTTATCACCTGGTTGTTGCGCTCATTCTTCCATTACCGTTACCATCAGGTCTGATTTTTTTTTTCCCCAACAGGACTCATCAAAGATACATAACCCTGATTACCTTATAGTAGTTGATAAGTATGTATTGATTAATGAAAGGAACACTACCCTAGGATAATGAAAATCTTAATGTAGGAGCTGGCACATTCAGAATGAAAGGAGAGATTAAAATACATGCACAGACACAATGAGCATATTTTTGCATCTGAATTTGAGTGTGCATGTGGAGTTGAATGAGGAACTAACAGCTTATTACATTGCATAAAACCAATTCAGAAGACTAGAAGGCTGGTAAATTTCATCCTGATCTTTGGACTTATATAGTCATTTGAATTACAGGGGAACAGAATCATTGTCTGAAAAATCAGTTAGAAAACATGGAATGTCCAGGTGTCAGTTTATGGCTGTATTTGGTCTATCCAAAAGTTATGTTGTAGAAAATGGAATTGTATAAGGCTAACTAGCCTTTGAAACACTAAGAATGGAGGACAAAACCGGAGTTTAAAGATTATTATCCAACTGATTTCTGTTCTGAGTAGAATTGATCATCAGTTAATAAGAACTATGCACTTAAGACAAGTACTTGTGACATGCGCAGGGTGCTGTTATTCCTGAGCTTTATGTATCAGTTAAGTCCAGGATGCTTCTGACCTGTCTATATCAAAATTGATTCATGCATATATAGTGAAATTTATCTGAGTTGCACGGAAAGTTCTGTAAACTCACAAATAAGACAAAAAAAATGCATGTGGTATTGTAGGTCTAAAATTTAATAGAAATGGGCCTGGCATTAGCCTTACTCTGAGCCTTTTAGAACTGCAGCAGTAAATGTGTCTTCCCTATAAAGAAAATTGAAAAAGACATGATTTTCACAGAAAAAATTACTAATTCTGGTTATATTATAAGAAGGATCACTTTCATTGCGAAATATTCCAGTTGATTATATTATGAAACAGAGTAAAAATGGTTGGGGTGAACTGAATCAGAAGTTCTCATATCCCTCAGTGATAATTTAATACTGTAATTAAAATTACTCAGGGCATGACCACACTAGCAATCAAATTTAACCAATTGCAATCATAATACTATTTTATTTTCTGTTTTAATATGAACTCCCTGTATTGTTAGCTTAGTTCTCTATATGCTTTCACTGTGTGCAAGCTAAATTCTGTCAGCTATAGTTAAACTGGAAACTTATTCTTAAATCTGACGTTCTGACCCTTTGTGTCAACTCTTGAACTCCCTGCTGTGATTCAGTTCCTATGTAAAGATCCAAATGCATATGTGCCTCTTTTTCTTAGGCTGCCAATCTTTTACTTCTAGATTGTAGTCAGTATATTTGTTGACATTCTACTTTTATTGAATTTTTTTCTCTGCTTCACCTCTCTGTGCTTTTGCTACAGCCCCTTCTTGATTAACTTCCCTTTCCCTTTTTTCTTTCTTTTTTTCCTTCCTTTAAAAAATACTTCAAATTTTTATAGTATTTTGATTTCCTTCCTGAATTTTCAAGCAGAAAATTCATGAAGAGTACAATAATGTCTTAGAGAACTGAATCCCTTTAGCAAGAAATACCCAAAAGCTGTTGTGCCTCTTCAGAGAAACTGAAGTGTAGGTGGATGAGTAGTCATTTATTCAAACTGTCCTTCTGCTGATGCAGCTGCTGAGTCTAGTCACTTCCTGTCCATGGTTCCTCACAGTACACACTCCTCATACTCAGAAGAGGAAGTGTAAGTACCATGGAGGTCAGTTGCTAATGGTGCAAGTATTTTTAAATTTCAAGGGTTTTTTATAGTGATGGAAGCACTTAGGCATCAATGTCATGTCAATATGTAAAGGGCTTTGTCACACTTCCTTGTGGAGCCTATAGTTTAGGGGAGGCAAAAGGTTCTGGAATGATAAGTTCTGAACCTCATGAGTAATGGAGATATGTAGTATATACCTGACCTAAAAATATTGGAGATGTAACGAACTTTTCATTATCTATGATTTCAAGCTATTAACTGCTTCTCTTGAAACTAATTAATTAGCAAGTGGGTAAAATCCACAAGGAACCTTCACAATTCCAGGCCAGACTCTTTAAAAATAGGATCAAGACTTAACCTGAAACAGGAGTTTATTTTCATGAATTAAGTACAGGTGTCTTAGTTCCTTGGTGAGCAGCCTGTCTTTAAGTTACATTCTGTAGCAGCTGAATCATCCACTTTTCGTAAGTTCCACTTCCACAAGCTCCATTTTCTTACTTTGGGAAGCAGAGCATGTTTTAGAACATACAGAACTGTTCTGTCATTGTATTGATACTGAAATAGTGTGTTGTATGATGGCACACTTAACAGTGGAGGTGTGTCAGCCAACTGTATTGTGTAGACATTGTTCATGACCAAAAGGTGCACAGCAAACTCCCAGTAAAAAGATTTTAACTTGCAGTATACAAATTAAGAGCACCTTGATCCCAATTGCTGTGATAAATTGGCTTCCAGTATTTACTACATTAACAGGTTTTCCAGAAATCAACACATATTTATCTATAAAAAATATATCTACTGTTCTTCTTAATTCATACTAGAAAAGCAATTTTCTGATTCTTTGCATAACTGCCATTTTGTAAATATTAACATAGTCTTTTTATGTAAAAAATATTATTTTGTAGCATGAGCATGTCCCTGTTCATGAACTGAGGTTTTAACATTTACAGAAGAGGCTTTACAATTGAGGAATGGGACTCAGTGTTATTATTTGCTCTGCTCAGAACTGTGTTTTGGAAACAACAGCAGTGATTCTGTCCCTAGCAATTCATTTTGCATAAGATACCACAGGGATGATAATTAGCATCAACTTTCTAATTCTTGACCTTTTACTGAACACTGGAGAATAATTTCCCCCGAGGATGGGAATGACTAGATAGAAAAATAGATTAACCTGGCATTGTTAAGGCAGCATGATACTGGATCAGTGGTTACCCTGGGCTGTACTTAGAAGAGTAGGACAAAATCTAGCAATTAATGACAGCTGTTGGCATCAATACCAACAATTCTGTGATGACATTAAGTGAGAGAGGGTAGAAAACCAACAGCAAAGGAGACTTGAATTGCAGAGGAATTCTTCCTTCATTTTAAGAGAGCATTATTTTCAAAACTATTTATTAAATATATTCTCTTCCTTCCATTTCCTTCCAGTCATTCCTCTGTCAGTTTAGGAAGCACATTCAAAGTCTTTGCTGTGTGGAATTAGTCACTGTGTTTAATCCTTGTCTATTGACCATCTGATTAACATTGAAAGCACAAAGTTGAAAGAGGGAACAATGCAATGATCTGCTA
This sequence comes from Turnix velox, assembly GCA_013400935.1. Classification (NCBI taxonomy): domain Eukaryota; kingdom Metazoa; phylum Chordata; class Aves; order Charadriiformes; family Turnicidae; genus Turnix; species Turnix velox. The sequence continues at coordinate 68,235 of VZTY01031616.1, forward strand.
ACTGTGTCCATGTGACAGAGTTAATTCCTCTTATGAAATCCCCTCTAATGTTTTTCTGCTGAAGAGCTTTTCCTTGATTTGTGTTTTTTTAAAGAAATGATGTGCGAAGTGATGCCAACGATAAACGAGGACACCCCGATGAGTCAACGGGGGTCCCAAAGCAGTGGCTCGGACTCGGATTCTCACTTTGAGCAGCTGATGGTGAACATGCTGGATGAAAGGGACCGTCTTCTTGATACTCTTCGGGAGACACAGGAAAGCTTGTCACTTGCACAGCAACGCCTACAGGATGTCATCTATGACAGAGACTCCCTCCAGCGACAGCTTAACTCAGCATTGCCTCAGGTATGTAGTTTATAAAGATTTTTTTTTTTAGGTTAACCAGTTTCCTGCTGAATGCCATTTACTTTAGCCCTAATCAGCATTTATTCCTTGAGGCCTAAATTCTTCTCCCATTGAGGTCAGATGCAGGAATCCTCTCAATTTTAGTAGTACCTGTTTGACCTCCTTGGGGACTGTCTTCAAAGTTAAGAGCAGGAGCAATGCTGTTGACTTCAAGGAGACCAAAATGAAGGTCTGTAGCTACTGTTTCTTTTGGCTGTTGCTCTAGCATTTACAACAGATTGAGGGATCATTAAAATTAAAGATCTAATGGTGAGAATGAGGGAAAAAGTATGAGGATGATTCCTACAGACTCTATTCCAGATAAGAATTTATAACTAGCATCACAACAAATAAAAATGGTTTATGTAGCTTAAATTAGATACTGCACAAGCCCACAAAAACAAAGGATATCTTAATATCTTCATGCATTTATTTTGAAATAATTATATTAATATCATTATGTAAAATTACCTTGGTGCTTTTTAGGAACTACAGAGTTAATTACTTCAATTTGAATAATAATATGATATTATATTTCAATACATTGATGCATCAATGCATGTATTGAATGCATTAAAATGCACTATATATTGCATTAACATGCAATATATATTAACATGCAATATATTGATGCACTAACATGCATGGATATATTGATGCATGTTAGTGTAATGCAATTAAAAGCAAAGAAAGCTTATAGTTCAGTAAGTATATTTGGATAGAGATTTAAAATATACCATGGTTCAAACCAGTTATTTCTCTGTACTACTTTTATGTCGCCTGTCACTTACTAGAGAATTTGATTGTAGGCATGAGGCCCAGAGCATACTTGCTTGGGCAATGTTTTATACCTGTAGATGGTGGTTAGAGATGGGGGAAGACAGATTAAGTTAGATCTTCACAAAAGTAATTCAGTTCTGTAGAAACCTATTTTTAGAAATACAGAACACTGGCCTAATGTAACATTGTAGTAGTATAAGCTTCAAAGAAAGTCACTTCCATATGATTTGCATACATTACTTTCTGGACTTGAGACATTCTACATAGTACTTTTGTTACTTAGGTTTTTGCTTATGGTTTTGTAAATGGCAGGCTAGATGTCTCACGCAAACCTATCACGAAACAATACCAAGTCCTTTTATTATATAGAGGAAGAATTCTGTTTTGATTCAATTTAAGAGAAGAATACATAAACATATGATAACTCTACTGTAATTTTCTAGTTAGAGTATGATATCTAATGAGTATCATAATTTCTTTTAATTCTTGGGGTTTTTTTGAGTGTTTTTAAAAATAAACTTATTTGTTAGAATTTACATTGTTCTTTCCTCGTATAAAGTTTCTGTGGACACCATTATGTTCCAAAGCATTTTTGTTAGGACACCATTTTTGCTTATTGTTTTAAACAGTTAAACATATGATCTGGAACAATCATTGCACTTCTCATAAATATGATCATGAGTGAACCATTGAAAAACCTTGTCTAAAAGTTAAGCATTCAGTCTTAGTCATGTAGAATCTCTCTATAAGTAAATGGAAAAACTAGGCCCTTGAAGAAAGGTCAGTTCATTCTGTAAGATGAGTGTGATGAACCTACCCATGCTCTAGTAATGCTCTTATACTGTTCTTCAGTATAGAACATTTTATAATAAGAGAGTCTACTGGAGCTCAAGTGGTCCAAACCACCTGCAAAGAAGGGTGAACTATCCAGGCCTTGTAAGAGTGTCATTGAAATAATCTGTTTCATGAATCATAACATACTTTGGTTGGAAGATACCTTTAAAGGTCATCTAACCTCTCTGAGGCAGCATCCTCCTCTGAGAAACTATACAGCAATAATAAGTAAGTCTTAATGGGAGCTAGAAAAAAACATAAATTTTCATTTTGTGAAACACTTCACAATTTCCTCTCAAATATATATTGTCACTAACAGTATTTGAAAATTGACTCTATACAGATAGTAGAATTGCTCTAAAAAGGATTCCTTTATATTTCCTAATAATTCATAGTTTCTGGCTAAAATCTCATTGCTGGCTACAATAATTCAGTAATAAAATCAGTAATAGAAATACACCAGTCATCACTAACATTTTATTTCATGTAATAAGATACCAGTTATTTAGAAACACTTTATGGAGGGATGGTAGAAGGGGAAATCCAAAGAGGGAAATGTAATGACCTTGTTTTATCGAACCAGTTTATATAATTTGATCAATATCAAGCTTTAATTTGATTGTGATTAGAGAATTTTGTTGATAGCCTTGCAATTTCTTCCAGTACTGTCAGGGACAAGAAAGGTTTATGAGGAATGCAGTAGAATAGTAGCACTTTATTTTCCATTTAAATGTGTGTCCATAAAGTGCATGGATACAAAATACTGACGTATACAAATACATGTTGTGCCATTGGTATAAAAATAAAACACCACCAGAAAAAAATGAAGCCATTTAATAATAATTGGAAGTAATTTTTATTCATTTAAGATTGAATAATTGCTAAGCAATGTAATGTATTTGTTGTCTGAGTAGAAATAATTGTTTGACCCACAGTAATGTCCTTAAAATAACCTTGTTCTTGTGATGAAGATGGAATGGTGGCTTTTCTCCCCATTTTATTTATTTCTGACTGTGCTAAAGAACATAGAGTGGCAAAGGAATCTTGTATATTTGGATGCATGATCAGTACTTTAAGTACTAAAAATCTTCTCTTGTATGAAGGGCTTTAATAGGGTTCTCATCAGCATTCTTTATATTGCAAGATAAAACATTTTTTCTCACATTTCCACGCAAAAATTTTAAAATTCCAAGCGGAGATCCTTTCCCATGTGTCTCAGCTATAAGTTCCAAGTTTTCTGCCTCTAGAGCCAGCATAAAATCAATTCAGAAAACTAAATATGGACAGAAATATTTTCATAAGCTGAATAGAATGATGTTTTTGCTAGTTGTCCCCTCTGTTCATGTGAAGATATGAATATTAAGGGACAGCATATTCATATGTATGCAAAAGATTAGATTACAGGTAACTATTAATTTTATTCTAATAGAGTAAATAGAGAGGTAAATATATTTTGTTTCAGGATTTAAATGTATAATAGAGAGACAGAGCATCTGAAATTCAAAGGAAAGTTTATAATATTAAGTTACAGTAGTTTAAGTAGAACACAGTGATGAAGTATTAGTTGCGTCCAAACTTACAGAACATGGTGATTCTTTTTCTACATAAAAATAAATAAATGTTGTTTGCATAGTATTATATACTACTTCTGTTATGGTTGACCACTCCTAACTAATAGTACCTGCCAAAACAGTCTGACTGTATCAGTAGCAGAAATAGCCCAGTGCTTTATCAGACTTGTCTCTAGACTATCTTACTTTTTTTAACTGTTAGTGTATTCCCAACAGAAACCAGTTGTTAAGTATAATTGTACATACAAGAGTTTACTTGAATTTGTTTTATTCCCTTGCTTTTGTGAATTTCTGTGTATTCAGTTGACTATTGCAAATTTTATGAGCAGGCAAATATTTATGATACATAATCTATAAATTATGTAATAAATACTTGATGACTGGAGAGGACTGATCTGACAGTCTAGCAGCACAAGAAGCTGGGATATAAGAAAAAACCACAGAAACATAAGTATCTTGAGGAGGGTAAATGCTAGTAAGAAGACTATGTACTCTCCTTTCACTCTGTATCTGCTTCGTAAACATTGCTATCAATTATTTTAGCTTCAACCAGGCACATAACTGCTGCATTAACAATTAATGGCTCATTATCTGAAAGACACAATACTGAATATGACACAAAAATACAGTAGTTCCGGTTAACAGAATAGAGCAGATCTGAGTCCTTAAATATGAAGCTGCTCCTATAAAATTTATAGACATCATAGTTTACTAACAGATTTAATTGTCTGTTTAGGGTTTTTTTTCCTAGTCTTCACAACAGCTGTATTTGTAACAGCTATCATCATGCCTTTCGAAGTTTAAGAGGCATTTGGACAATAGCCTCAAAAATATGATTTAATTTGGTCAGCCCCAGAGTGGTCAGGCAGATGAACCAGATGATCATTGTAGGTCACTCCCAACTGAAATATTCTTTTCTACAGTGAGGAAAAGAGGGAAAAAATAAAGCAATTTCATAAAGCTTAACTCTGATGAAATACTCTTTGCTTATGTCCTTGAGTACAATGGTAGTGGCTCAGAGATCAGCCTGTAACAGCACATCAAGGCAAAAATGTTACTTCTTGAAAGTAAATATTCCTTCCTTAAGAATATCTCTAAAGAAATAAAATGCAGAAAATTTAAAAATCAACCTTTATTCATGTTTTCTTTTATACTAACATACAGTTTCCTGTCCTAAGAAATATTTGCTCAAAATTACATTAGGGACATGATTTTTTCTTTAGTACACCACATTTAGCATTTCACTAAGGTCTATGGAGTTATCCAGTTGATTCAGAATAAAACAAGTTACCTTGTATTGTTGAATGTCTGTCTTTCACATGATCCCCAGGAATCGGAACCGCTATGAATAGAAAGTGGGGGCTAGGCAAAGCAGTAATCCTATTCTCTGTAATATAACTTTTCTACAGTCTGAACAACAATCTGCTCCAGATCATCATTTGCTGAGTATATCTTATCCTTTATGTGTGGGGTTTTTTCTAGTTAGAATCAGATAGTTGTTGGTCAGCTGCTTTATTTACCATGTATGTGTTCTAAAAACCCACCAATTATACCTTGAGAGCCAATTCATTAAAACAGTCAATCATCTGTCAAAACAGGTAATGTTCAGTAAATCTTGAAGACATATGGTAAGGTCCTCTGTAGATTGGTTTACTTGAAATCACGAAGGAATCAAAATTACAGATTTTTTTTTCCCTTTTTTTTTTGTGAGACTCAAAGCAGAAAGGAATATAATGATAAATGAAGGAAAGGAGTAATAATGAAAAGATATTGAACAAGTAGATAAACCATATTTCTGCATCAAAGTGGTATAACTCAGTAAGAAGGATAGAGAGGAAGACAATCTGCACAGAAAGTAAAGACCAAGGCCAGAGTTCATAAAAGTCAGTATGGATGTTTTTCCTTTAATTTCATTCAGTGATAGAACTTAGTTCTTTAGAAGCCAGTAGATAAAGAGCAAGCTGAGCAAAGGAGAAGAGAGTCTGCAAATAGGCTCTCACAATTTTTTCATCAGCTGTTTAGCATTGAAGTTGCATCCATGCTAAAATAATTGTATTGCATATTTAAACAAGGGCATACAATAAGAAATGACCCTGTAGTTTTAGAGAGAGAAATTCCTTCCCTGTCTTGGAGCAATCTTCTTATCTGTGATTCCTTTGGAGTCTGAGAATTCCCTCACATGTCTACTGTCTGGAAAACTGGGTTATCTGGAAAACTGGGCACATGCTTCTTTGAACTGGAGTTGTTTCAATAATGTTTTAGACATACGCTAGTGAGTTAGGGATGAAATCTGCAGGGGTTTTTGGAAAACATCTTGCTTGGGCGTGGTGGGGCTTCTAGAAGACGTTTTTGTTGGGAAAGACCATTTGTGATTGTTAATTTTTAGGTTGCCAAGTAAAGCAAATATGAATATTTACACTTTGGCCACATCAAAACAAGGATTGTGAGAGTATTTTGAATATGCAAAATTTGGATTTTTGGGTTTTTTCCTGATACTGGAAAAATACTGCATGGGAATTGAACAGTAAGACAAGTACTATATTCAGAAAACTGATTTTCTGATCTCCTGAAAGAACTTACTCTTTCTTTGCTACCAATAAATGGTACCCTCTGGATAAATGTGTTTTGGAGATGGAATTGGGAGATTATATTTGTACACTAAGTTTGTGTATTGTATTTTTTTCATAATATCATGTCCTTCATGGAAATAATGAATATAGAAGATGAAGGATGAATACTGTCTCATGTAATTGGCACATAATCACATCTTTCAGCTTTATCCAAAAAAGTGTAGGAAACAGTGCTTGTGAAACAATGAACAATAGATAGATTTAATTGCTCCCTGTGCATTCCAAGGAAGAAGAAGATGAGCAAGAATGCCAGGAGGCCTCCATGGATTAGCAAAGAGCTGCTGGACATGCTTAGATGGGAAAAGAAAATGTATCAGAACTGGAAGCATGAGAGAGTTAAACTGGGAGGAGTATAAACAGGTTGCCCAAGTAACAAGGGAAAAGATTAGTAAAGCTAAAGCGGAGGTGGAATTAAAGCTGGCCAGGGACATAAAGGGAAATAAGAAAAACTTTTACAAATATGTCAATGAAAAGAGGAAGACTAGGGAAGATGTGGGCACTTTCCAAAAAGACACCAGAGAGCTGGTCACAGAGGATTTGGAGAAGGCTGAGGTACTCAATAACTTCTTTGCGTCAGTCTTCACTGGTACGGCCTCTGATTCCACAACTGAAGTCTTGAAAAATGAGGCCGTATACCAGGGGAAGCAGGATCCACCCACTGTGTGTGAAGAGCAGGTTTGTGAACACCTGAGAA
>VZTY01031616.1:76361-90723 GCA_013400935.1 Turnix velox
CCTGCCTATGGCAGGGGCGTTGGAACTTGATGATCTTTAAAGTCCCTTCCAACCCAAACTATTCTATGATTCTGATTCTATGATTAAATTAATGTCATTAACAGCAAATTTCTGTTATCAGAAATATTCCAGGAAAATGTGAGATTTTTATTTAAACATTTAATTACGTTATGTAAACAAACAGAAATGGCACTGAACTGGATGCAAATGCAGATGTTATCTAGACCTATATATAAAGAACTGGTTTAGCTGGACAATTCTTTTATTTTTACAGAGTTGGGAGAATAACCTTAGACATGACACATAAACAAATGTTGCCAAGTTCATAACCCCATAGTGCTCATTTCTAGAGCACTGACATACCAGCTTCTCACAAAGCTATCAAAGAAAGGGCCTATGAGAGAAAAAACAACAGGGCTAGCAAGTACTGTGAGGTCTTCAGAATACTTTCACAGACTTCTATCCTTTGCAGCTGAGAGCAACGTCAAAAAAGGAAAAATTAAATGGTATGGATACTATTGAACGCAAAACATTTTCTGTGAGTCCTCATGACTCTGATTCTTACATGAGCAAGAGCACATTAGATACTGTCCTTGCAAAATTGTTCTGTTGTAATTTCTGCACAGAACGTATCCTTGAGGAAGAACATAACCTGCCTACATCTTCTTTTTCCATGAGTCATGATTGTTATACATTGTCCTCCAAAGTGAGTTATTTTATGAGTATGAAGTGTGCTATGTATGAAGAGCTCTGACACAAGTCAAAGTCATAGTAGATATTATTAGAATGTTCACATGGAAGATTGTACATTAATGGAATTTTAAATGGCTTGTGACGTCTTCTGGTTTGAAAAAGATGATGCTTTGCATGCCTAAGATAAGTAATGTGTTTGCTTTCCTGACAGGTGTAATTTAGTAGTATATGTTATATAATTTTATTATTTTGTACCCTTAGTGTCCTTCAGAATCCTTTTAATTTCTTGTAGTGAAATAAATATTGTTATCTTTTTAAATTATGTTTGGAGACTTGTGTTCTCAAAAATCTTCTGCAGCTTGTTGCTTCTGAAAGGAAGCACAGTTGTTGGAAGCAATTGTAATCACTCATGACAGTAAGTTTACCTTGAGTATGTATAAAGTACTGATGGCTGTGCACACCCAGTCTTCTGTACACTGACATTGTGGGAGCTGTTCTTGTATCAATTCCAGCTTAGCACCATTTACTGCTAGAGTAGATTGCCTCTGTTCACAGCTTAAGAGAAAAAGAAGAGGAAATACTATGATGTGGTTTGATCTTTGTAATCTATCTTTTTTAAAAGGCAAATTATTTAGAAATAAGGAGGGCATGATTCTATATAAAGAGTTCTGTGGTTTAAAAGCAAACATGCTTCCTCTGTTCTTTTATAATTGAACTCAACTTTATGTCCATGTAAATTTGCAGTATTTAGATATCTTTCACCTGGAAACTTGCATTTTAGAAGCTGTCATTGGATTGTTTAAGGAGCTTTCTCTGTGCTTTACCACCTATCCACTCTGGTCTCACAGAATCATAGAATGGTTTGAGTTGGAAGTAACCTTAAAGACTTTTGCCATGAACTGTGGACACTTCCTACTAGACCAAGTTGTTCAAAGCCATATCCAGCCTGGCCAGCACTTCTAGGATGGTGCATTCACAACTTCCCTGGGCAGCTGGTGTCTCACCACTCTCATAGCAAAGAATTTATTCCCAATATCTAATCTAAATCTACCCTCTTTCAGTCTCCTAACATTTCACCTCCAAAAGTAATACTCTGCATTTGACATTAGGGGCTTTATTTTTGAGTCAAATTTTGTTCCATGCTTACTTTCATTAAAAAAATGCAAATATTTTGAAAAAGCTAATCTGCATTTCTACCGTAGGACTGAGGAGCAATTGTATTGCGGATTGAGGAGACCACCCACTGCAAATAATTCCTTTCTTTGTTTGGGGTCACTCATCTGATAGAAACATTGGAAACATTACAGGAAAATTGAGGGTCATCTTACAACTACATTCAGTCAGTAATGAAAAGATTGCCTTTGTAGATTGCAGATAAGCTATTATTGTTCTAAATTAACTGTGTCCTGTCTTCTACAAAATGAAGCTGAAGGCAGTGAGGCAGAGTGTCTTAAATATAACAAAGACTCTATCTGCCATGTATTATATCAGTAATCAAAGTGATTGTTACAAAACAGGTACCTAATTAGAAAACAGCATTTTTTTTTAAATCAGTAGTGTCTGTATTTTGAAAGAGCACCCTTCTTTGGAAAGTATGACTTGTGCTTATAGGATAAAAGCATACATGCTATTACTTCAGGTAAGATAATGTAACTTAGTAATTTTAACAATCTAATTATGAATTTAAGTAAACTAGTGAGGAATGTCAGTTTACATTCACTAATTCAGTCAGGAGAATTAGTTTGAATATACAAAAAGAGTGAGACTATGCACTTGTGAGTCTGCTCTTGGGATGCAGGAAAGCAAGATTTGTATTTTGTTGTTTTCTTGGTTGGCTCATTGCACAGCTGAGTATTTTGAAAGATGTACAATACATGTGGACCATTCAGTTTTGTGGTAAATATTAGTGCTTGTGCTGCAGTGACTCACAAGGAATGCAGATATGTATCTTTCATTAAGATATGGTAATGAAATAATTAAAGTTTATAAATTAATACACGTTTTAAATCCATCTTTATAGAAGAGGAAAATCTATACAGCATATTCATACCTCATGTTAATACCGATTCAGTCATTGATGACAATCCCTGTATGGATGGAAACTTTTTAGGTTTTCTTCCTGTACTCATTTGATATCAAGCTTTCTAAGAAAAATGACACGTGTGCCGAAAACTTTCTGCAGAAGTTTTCTCATAGAGGCCTTCCAATACATAAAGGGAGCCTACAGGAAAGGTGTGGAGGAACTGTTTATCAGCTTTGGATGCCCTGTCCGTCTTCAAGGCCAGATTGGATTGGGCTTTAAGCAGCTTGGTCTAATGGGAAATGTTCCTGGAGTTATTTGAAGTAGATGCTCTTTAAGGTCCCTTCCCATCCAAACTATTTGATGATTCTGTGTTTTGTCATCATTGCTAAATGCAAAACTGTGTGAAAATACTTTGCATTACTGTTAAATGGATGTATTTAACATAGAAATTGATTTTGCACAATCTTTCCAGTTTTTATCTTTCACAAAGTATTCAAGGGAAATGTAAAAAAACCAAGATGAGCCTTGAAAGTTGCATACTTGTGTAATTTATATAACTTTTTTGTATTTGAAATATTGATAGTCTTAATTTTTAGTGTGGTTATGCAGTTTTAGTGTGGTATTTACTGAAGATTTATTTTTACTTTATGATTTTTAAAAAAATAAATCGATCATGCAGTAGATCATGCCCATCATATGGACAAATAGGTGCCAATACATGTATTGTAGTTAAAAGCTCAGAGCTACATAACCCCAAGGTGCTGAGGCCTGTCCAAACCCCAGCTGGGTGCAGGGCATCTGGTGACACTGGGGCAGCCCCAGCCCCTGTCTTTGAACACCTCCCTGGAGATGGACTGGGACATGGGCCCATGGCTTCTCTGGGGAGCTGGAGATCTAGGAATGCTGGCTTAGGCCTGAAGGTCCTGCAGGGACTGACATGAGGTCCTTGTAGGAGGGGGCAGTCCAGGAAGTGGTCAGGGACAGACAGTGACAGTGCTCGTGGTGAACTAGGGGCCATTGAGTTCTCAAGGGAAAAAGTAAAGTCTACAGATGGTACCATTTTAACCTTTTAACAATCAGTTCTTTTACTGATATTCTATAAATCGCAGAAGAAAACCTTAAGTGTATTTTTTCCATGACTGAGGTAATGGTATTGTGATCTGAAATAATACAATTCCATCACTTACACTTGGCTACAAAAGATTACAAACATTGTGAAATGAGAAAAGCTCTTTCTTTTGCATGTATGACTTATGCTTTGTGATGAATTTCCTTTTTGTGCATTTATTACCAAATTTGAAATATGTATGTCAGAAGGAAATTTCAAATACACTTCTCACACTGACATCTGTATTCAGAATCTATGATTTTACAGGTTATAGCAAGTGGTAAAGATCTTCAGTTGTCTTTTCTTCAGCATGCTTTATAAAGCTGGTAAATTGCTGCTGATTTAAGAAGCACTGGGTTCCCTGGGAGTCATAGATAGGTATCATTATTAGAAGTTTAAGAAAACTTAAGTTTTATCATTTAAAGAATTAAAAATCATTTGGTGGCCTTTTAAAAATCTGGTACAAGGAAGTCAATGAGTATAATTAAATATGCCTGAATGACAGAACAGTACAAGTTAGTGTGATTTGTTGTCAGTACCAAATTAGGTTATAAGTGAAGTTTGTTAGTGATGACAGTTCTCACTGAGATTTTAAAACAAAAGTACTTCTCAACTGAGTCTTGAAATTCCTTCATGTAGGATGTAAATCAGCCATTAATGTAGTATTGAACTTGGTCACAGATGATCTTGTCTAGTGGTTTAGAGCTTAATGATGTGGAGGTGTTCCTTCTATTAATAACAGAGATACTTCATGTAATTACTTGACTGAAGTGATGTAAAGTACTTAGATTTATAAACCACATATGATTTTTACAATCTTTTTTGCCTCAGGGCTTTAGTGATTGTCTAACATGCAGAAAAAAGGGGACTTCATTTAACAGAAGAAGATAATAATGAGGAAAAATAAAGTATTATTGTCCCTACATAATATGGTTAATGTGCACTTTGACACTTCCAAATTAACTACCTCTTATTTCAAAGTATTTTAAGTTGGTGGGGTATAGTTCTAGTCTGATAGCTCTAATTACAAAAGTGTCAACTTTGGAAATCAATTAAAAAAATTGATTCAGAGTACAGAGGTTATATTTGTGAAGAATGTCAAGCTAATTTAAGTTGAAAAGGTACAGGATGCTATTAAGCAATAATCACATGCATTTTAGTAGTTGTGTATTTCAAGGAGATTGTTAAACAAATTCTGTGCTACTGTTAAGGATGCTTTTGACACAGTAGATTGTTCATATTCTGTTCATTGTCAGCTTCCAAATATAAATTGGAAAACATAGGTATAGGTAAAATCACTGGAGAGGATGAGTGATTAACCTAGTTAGCACACTCATACAGTAATTTCTGCTCCAAATAATAAGAGTCGAATGAGCATACATCAGTGGGATGACTTTCTGTCATGATGGGACAGACTGCCCTCATTCTTTGGGAATCTGCATCATCTGGATTACTTTTACTGACTTTAAAAAATAGCCCAGATCCTTGAAGTTATCTTTTTCTTAATTTTTTTTTATTCCTAAAAGAAGTCATACTTTTTATGTACTTTTTAATCCAACCAGACCTGTGATCTAAACCTCCAGTCTTCCTCTGTGAGCCCAGTACTTCACCTTTCACATCTGCTGGTTTTAGTTAAATACCACACGCTAAGCCAGTAATTAGAATAGCCAGAAGCTGCAATTTCTGCAGCCAATGGCCTACACTGCTGAAAATTCTTGGAAAAGGAACCTGGATTCTCATCTTGTCATTGTCTATTTGGGGGGAAATTAAAAACCTGTAATTTTGTTTCATCACCTTAATGTTAAAAAAAAAAGGAATAAATGTAGGTCTGTGGAGTATCATACATTGTTTTTTGTTGCCTACAGGCTGCTCAACTGAATATAATTGGCTAAGAATGTATCTGGTTTAGATGAAACACGTTACCAGCTCCTTAAAGGCTGGATATGATCACTAAAGTCAAACAGAAAACAGCACAACAGAATCTTGACATTTAACCTTTAGTAAATCTTTTTATTGCAGACTAGGATGGGAAACCAAAGTCACTAGATCAGATGTAGGGACATGCTGCTATTATTTTTTTTTGTACAGTATTGATAGTTCCTTAATAAGCTACCTTCCTTTTTCAAACCTATTGAAATTATCTGTATTTTTGTTACTAAAAGGATATCTTAAACAGCAGAAAATCCTTTTTTAGAGAAATTGAAATTAACCCTTATCTGCAAAAATAGATACAGGAATAACATTTCTGCTTTCTAATGAACTCACTAATCTCCAAGCAAGACCTACAAATTGAGATAAGGCTAATTTGGATATGAGGTAAGAATCTTTGATTACAGTCAGGAATGATAATTGATCACAGGTGAGATAGTAATAACATTTTTCAAGGAATTTGTTAGATTTCTAGTTATTTTTTTAATTAAAGAGCTTCTTGTTGAAAAGCAAGACTTCAACCTTTTTCAGGCTTTTCTCAATAGAAGTTAGCACTGCAAACATACTGTTCCAAAATACTGTGAAGGTAGGAGAGGGATGTATTAATAGAAAGGTGTATTAGATGAAATAGCAGATTTGCCATTTCATATAAGAAAGGCTCATTGCAAGGAAGTTTACTTAATAATGAAAGGCTAGAAAATGTCATCACATGATCTGAAATGTGGAAAATTAAAAAGTAAAGGCTATGACTGAAAAGTGATGGCTATTTTGAAGTAACAAATGAAGTTTGCAAGTAATGATGAATTATATAATATAGTATTCCTTATAATTTTTTTCATTAGGAAACTGAAATGTAGAGGGTATCCAGTACTATGGTAGTGTTTGATAACATTGCAAAATATAAAAGATGGTAGAAGTCAGATAACCATAAAATCTAGCATGCACATTGACATTGCAGGTTCATGGAAAAAATTAATAATTTGGTTTTTGTGTATAATTAGAATGGGAGAGTAAGGCTACATGCAAATAAAACAAATTTAGTCAGTCTTGAAAGTAATGGAAAAATGTACTACAATACAGATATTATGTTTAAAAGGATTTAATATAAAATTGCATGTAATAATAAAATTCAGCTAGTATCTTAGCAACTAAATGAGTGAATATCAGTATAGGCATGTAGCTGTTTCTTTGCTTCTTTATGATGATACATTGCGGGTAGGAAAATGAATCTGAGTTTTGTTACAAAGGTTGTGTTACATTTTACATTTCTTTATCAGCTTAAAATCATAAAAGTCTTAACTCTGAAGTTCTCCATAAAAAAATTAAGTGTTTTTTTCTAAAAAACCCACTGAAAGGATGGGGTGAAAAGACTTTACAGGTGAAAAGATTTTACAGTAATAATTCTTGACACAAAATCAAATGATAGGTTTGCAAAGTGGAATGACTTTGAGAAAGACCTGCAAGGAGAGCACAGTGAAAGTAGCAAGCAAACTGTAAGGGGGTCCCAATCATACATAAAGGTACAACTTAAAGCATTACAAAATTAAAAAATTTTTAAAAACCTAGTAAGTAAAATGATTCCTTTGTGGAGCAGAAGTTCTTTCAGCTGTTGCTTTGTAATAATTTTGTTTCAGGGCCTTGAATTTATTAATGTGTTAGTAGTACGCATGTTAGTGCTTCCCTAGTCTGCTCCTTCTGTTTTTCTGTTATAAAATATGCAACAGTATTAATAAAATAGAGCTTTTTGACTTTAGGCTGTATTTTTAACACAGTGTAGGAATGAGGAAACTGTAGATTTTTTTTTTCCCACACAGATCCAGCTCCTGCCATCCCATTGTACTTCACATAGACTGGAAGCAAATCCCATGGTGCCTATGTATATATAGAAACAACAGCTTCATGGTGTTCAGCCTTGTGTTGTTTCTGTGTTCAATGAGAAGGTATCCCAGTTTCACAAAATTGCCTAGTTCAGAAAGAAGGATTTCGTCAATTAGGTAATTTTTGATAGCTTGGTAATTTTATTCATTTCATATTATTGCATTAGATTTTTGTGGAAGTAAGAAAGTTACTGATTTGATAGATTTTACTCTTTTTAAAACTAGGTGCACAAGTAGCTGACAATCATTAAATGAGCAGAGGGATATTTTACATTGCCGATTTGTATCTCAACCTCATTGTGTTCAACCCACATCAACAGCTGTGTGACACAGTTACCTCCAGGTCCCTATAAATTATACATCTGAATGTTTGTGGGTTTGGTTGGGGTTTTTTTTGTTTGTTTGTTTGTTTTTGGAAGTGCTTCTGGCACATAATATATATGCTTCAGTACAGTATCTATAGTGAAATCTATATAATAGATATGTTCTAGTGTAGATAAAGATTTTAATGTCATGATTTGAGAGAAAGGTCTTTGCATAAAAAAAGCAATGTCTGCTAAAAACCATGACATAGTCATTAAATAATATTAATGTTTAAGCGGCTCATTTTTTACTTATTTGTGGAAAATAGACTCCTTGCACCCATTAAACACTTAGTTTCCATGTTCTTGAAACACAGCACAGGGCTAGCTAGCTACAGCTGCCTTGTGTCAGGGAGAAGTTTGGCCTAGACCAATTTGCTACTCTGGAGAGAGCCCGTTATCACATCGTACCCATGATCAATAGAATTTTTTTTGCCCTCAGTCTGCCTGCATATATAGGGGATTCCTATACTGTAGTATTTAAAGTTAATTTTTAATTTTTCTTAAAGAAGTTACATAAGAGTAGCAGGAGGAATAATGAAGAATGGCAGAAAAAGAATTATAACTGCGCTTATCTTGGTTGCAGAGCAAGGTTATGCTTCTCTGCTGGGTCCTGTGGGACTGGTTACTGAAGTCTGAGTAATATCAGAAGTTGTGTTGCCATGAAAGTAAGAAGATGTTGCTGGAGGTGTTGCTGAGTTCCTTGTGAACTACTGGATGGTGAAGTGGTGAAACAGTGTCCTATTGTACATCTGCCTCACTCAAACTTTTTTCCTCCTGTTCTTCCCTGTGTTAATACTCTCTTGTCTTCATCTCCCCTTTACTTTTTTTGTCAGTGTGGATGTTTTCATCAGCTAAGATTAACAGTGCACCTTGGTGATTTAACTATAGTTACTCTATTTTTTAATAGAAGTTCTTAGTCATGATTCTTCAGGTATATATTCATAAGACTATGTTTTAAAATCTCTTATTCTGATCTTCCTTATTGTAAAGCCAAAAAGAACCTATCTGTGTTCTGTCAGCCTTAATACATTGTAACTTAGTGAGAGAACTTAACCTCCTCTGTGAAAGGCAAATTGCCCATAACTGAATTTCAGCTCCCCATTTTATGTGCTTCATTGATTATACTGAATTTTCCATTCTTTATGTTAAGCTTGTGATTCAAAATCTTGAAGAAATGTTGTTTCCAACCAGAATCACCAGACAAAATAACTTTTTTCGTGTTCCCTCACTCAGTTATGTTGATTTAAAACAAGCCTAATTCTGACACCTGGCTAGTGGCAGTGAATTCAGATATATATTAGTTTTTTCTTCTCGCAAAATTATTTCACTGGAAAAAGAAAAGTAGTATCACAATGGGCCTATCTCTTCTGTTGTAGAACTGGTGTTAGCCTTGCCTCTCATAATAACAGTATGGATACCTGCATGCTTTATGTATTTTTTACTTTCAAAACCTGTTTGTATCTCCCCTAATTTTCAGTTTTCTTCAAGAGAACCTACTTAGTTTTGTTATATTATATTCTCATAATCTGTATGTATTATATGTGTTCTGTGCCTTACTGTAGTCAGGCAATGATAGCTGTCTTTGAATCACAGAATCATAGAATAGTTTGGGTTGGAAGGGAGCTTAAAGATCATCAAGTTCCAACCCCCCTGCCATAGGCAGGGACACCTCCCACTAGATCAGGCTGCCCAGTGCCAGGTCCAGCCTGGTCTTGAACACCTCCAGAGAGGGGGCATCCACAACCTCTCTGGGCAACCTAAATCTCACTTCTTCCCATTTGCATCAATTACTCCTAGTCCTGCCATCCTGGACCCTATTAAAAAGTCACTGGGAACAGGACAAAGACAGCAAAATGAAGCCCCCAACTCAGATTTTTAACTTTGTTGCATTTGGAAGTGATGACACAGCACACCCCACACACCCCCAGCCCTGCCCGCCTTGGCCATTGCCATGGTCCCAGTGATGTGGGGTGACAGGGCTGTGACATCACAGGTGTCACCAGGCACCGAGCTGTGACCTCAGCACAGGGGTCCCTATAAAGCAGAGGCCACCCCAGCCTGGCCAACAGTGGATGGTGGAGCGTGCTCCCAACAGCAGCAGCAGCTCTGTCCTCTCCTTGCCTTCCTGCTGCTGAGAGCTCAGCTTGTCCCGGCAGCGCACAAGGAGAGGAAACCGTTCCTGAGCGGCCATGCCCAAGGGAAAGGCTGAAAGATCCAGTGCGAGGCGGGGTAGCTCCTCCGCGTCAAGGACATGCCGAGCTCCTCGGCGCCAAGTGTCCTCCTGCAGGAGGAGCAGGAGGAGTCTTCCACCAATGGTATGTAGAAGTACATGTATTATTTCTCATACCGCTTCTTTTAATATTTCAGACTAGTATTAATGTTAAATAGGAAATGAAGAACTTTAAGCCTTGTAGTTGTATGTTTATACCATCATTAAATTTCTGAAAAGAAATATTTGAGGTTTTGATTACTGTTGCATAATTTCAAGTACATCTCTAGAAAAACATTTGCTTAATATTCAGTATTTTGTTCTCTAAAAATAATTAAATGAGCACTTGTGACTTTGAAAAACAAAAAAGAAGAAAAATACTAGAATTGTATTGTAGGTTTATAGCAATGGTACCTAGTATGCAATGGTCTAGTGAAAATGACCTAAAGAAATATGGAAGAGATCTCTTGGATTTAACCTTTTTGGTTAGCTTCCTAGTGGTACACGAAGCAATTCTGAAAAGATTTGTATTTCCCTTTGTGATTGTTTTACACTTAGAAATTCTCAGGGATGTCAGGTGGTTTTCTTAGATTAAATCATCTCTGCTTTTACTTTGAAACCTACATTAGCACATTAAAATTTAAAGAATCAGTATCCTGCTGATTGCAGTGAATGGATGGGAAGAATGATATGTATAATTCATATTGAAGGAGATAGCTTTTTGATGAGCACTATATCCAAGAGATTTCTCCCTTGCAAGGGGCAGTGGGAAGAAAACAGAAAGGTAGCATATCTTAGACTTGATAGTTAAATGAAATTTTATTTTTCCCCTTCTGCCTTGATATCTGTACCAGGTACATTTGCAGAACTGTAGACAGTGTCAGTTCTACATGATCAGGAGAATACAGATTGTCTATTTCAGTGACAGGCTGCTTAATTCTTTACCTGCTGTGTAATGCATTAAAGCAATGTATCTAAACTATACTTATTCTAATAATGTTCTATCCCTGAAAATTATGACATCAAGAAATTGAACCACTTTATCTGTCTTTCTTACTTGAATAAGATAATTTAAAAACAAATAATAACCTCCCCCAAAAAACTACCATAAAGCACTGGGTTTACAAGCATGGTAATTTATTCCTCTGCTCCTGCAAAGGAGCTTTTCTAACCTATCAAATTTTTTAGGTATTGGTGAACTGAGGATGCTCAGTAGTATTCAGAATCAAAAGCACTAGTGTTTAACCTGAGGCTTATTAGTCATCTGGAATCCTCTTGTTCTCTCTTCTGTTTATTCTTTAACTATAGGAGTGTTTTTTCAAGGCACAGTATGTCTTCATACATGTTTGTTATATATACATACAGGTATATATGTTAGCTGTATGCACAGCAGTATCTTAAATTCTGACCTTGATCAGAATTACTGTGGATGCATCTATTCAGCTATGAACATGCTTAATTACTGTCTGGATTTGTCTGTCTCTTTTACTTGGATTGGGAAATGTTCTTCTTCAAATCTAGTAGTATTTTATTCATCTGCTCATTCCTACTAGCACAGGAATCTTTGGCTCTAGAGAAGAAAAATAGTCAGTAGACTCTGCTGTGGACTCCATGGCTGTAAACATTAAATCAAAGCCTCAGTTCTGACACTTTTTTGTCTGAACTTGATCTTTTTTGCTATTAGAAATTGATAATTCATCTCAACTAAAACAATAAAGAACAGATATTTAAATTAATAAGTCAACTCAATAAAATAGAATACAGAATCATTTAAGTAGAAAAAAAGATTCTTAAGATCATTGAGTCCTACTGTAAATCTAACACTGCCAAATATACCACTAAACCGTGCCCTTAAGCAGCATATCTACACATCTTTTAAAGAACTCCAAGGATGGTGACTCAGACACTTCCCTGTGTAGCCTGGTCCAGTATTTTTGATGAAGAAATTTTTCCAACTATCCAATCTAAACTTTCTCCTGATACAACCTGAGGCCATTTCATCTTGTCCTATCACTTGTTACTTGGGGGAAATGGCCAACCACCATCCCTGTGCAACCTCTTTTCAGGTAGTTATACAGAGTAATAAGGTTTCCTCTCAATCTCTTTTTCTAAACAACCCCAATTCCTTCAGCTGCTCCTCATGGGCCTTGTTCTCTGGACCAGCTTCACTGGACTTCTCTGAACTCAATCAAGCATCAAAGTGTCTCCTTTGTGAGGGCCACAAAACTGAACATGGCATTGAAGTCTGCCTTATTAAAGGTGGAGTGGGTGGCAGTATCTGTTATTAAGATAGCCTGATAATTTTGACTCTCTAAGGAATGCTGTGAGACTTTTAAGCATTGGAATACAGCTTAATTTTATTTTTCTAACACTGAGTAGTTCTGATTCTCATTCTATTTGGCATACAATACAAAATATCGTATTTCCCTTCTTTATGCACATTTAAACTATATATTGGTTTTCATTGTAGTTTAGAAGCAGTAAGTCTGTCAACAACAGATTATCACAGCCTGAACTTGTCTAAACAGATGAGACAGAACTGCAGTTTTGTTTCTTTGTTGAGGCAACTGGGCTTTCTAAATAAGAGAAGAATCCCAGCTTCCTTGCAATGTTGAAATGACACTTAGAATAAGATTCTTCTATTACCTTCTGAAGTTAGTACATTTTGACATAATATTTGCAGAGATTCTAAAGTCCTATACAGCATAAATATTAATACCAAATAGTCATTATTAAATATTTAATTATGCAAATTGTGCTATGCTGGCCAGAAGCAAAAAGGAGATACTCTGCAATATTTAAGTTCTCTCACTTCCTATCAGGTTATCCTTAATACAAATATGTCACAAGCTATCATTCATGTTTTTGATCTGTATAGCATTGCTTACTATAGAATCATATAATCATAAAATACTTAGGCTTGGAATGGATTTTAGATTATCTAGTTGCAACCACCCTGGGAGGTGAAGGGGAAGTCTGCCAGGGCATTCTCCTCTTCATGCTGAAAAATACAAATTCTCTCATCCTGTCTTCTTAAGAGGGGTTCTCCAGCCCTCTAATTGTCTTCATGGCCCTCCTCTCTACTGAGTCTAACAGGTCCTTGTCTTTCTTATGTTTGGGCCCCCGGAGGTTGATGCAGTACAACAGATGGGGACTATTAGAGTGGAGCAGAGGGGCAGAATCACCTCCATAGCCAGATGGCCACTCTTCTTTTGTTGCAGCCCAGGGTGAGGTTGGTTTTCTGGGCTTCAGGAACACTTTGAGAGCTCAGGTTGAACTTCCCATCAACCACCACCCCAAGTACTTTTCCTCAGTGCTACTCTTAATCCCTCTATCACCCAGCCTGTATTTGTGCATGGGATTACCATGACCCGGGTGCTGGACCTTCCACTTTGAGTTGCTGAACTTCATGAGTCTTGCATGCCCCACCCACAGGCCTCCATGTCCCTCTGGATGGCATTCCTTTCCACCAGTGTGTCTAATGCACCACACTTCTCTTTGGAGTTTGAGCTTCTGGAGAAGCAATATGTTCATCTTTGCAGGCCTCCTGGTATTTTTTGCTCAAATTCATTTTTGTTGGGATTCATCACTTCTAGAGTTGAAGGGAGTGGTCTTTGAATATTAATGAGCTTTCTTGGGCCTCTCTTCCCTGCCAGGCTTTGTCCTTTATCCCTAAACTTTCTATGCAATGATCCTTGAAATCTAATTTTCTATGTAAAAATTGTTCCCATATAGGAACAACCCAGGGTAGCTGTTGTCATCTTACTAACCAAGACCTCCACAAAGAGATACAAATGGTACCAGCCAAGGGATTTCACATACATCCATTATATTTAAGGTGCCCACCATGTCCAATTTGGTGACTTAGCAGGGGAAATTGCAACAACATTCTAAGTGTGAAAGTCAAAACAGGGTTTACTACAACCAAGAAATATCATGTATATCTATTTAGACGAATCAAATAATAAAGATTCTGTATGCTGAGTATGTATCTTCAAACTGAAAGAAGACAATATGTTTTAACCAGAGGAACAGTATCAGCATGGTGCTAATGGGACAGCAAGATAGATCTTAGAAATTCAGTCTTACAGAGGCAGAATGGTAGCAGTGTAAGAAAAGGACATCTAGTACAATGCCTCCCACTGTTCACTGTTCAGA
>VZTY01031616.1:98684-124450 GCA_013400935.1 Turnix velox
TTAATGTAGAGGGCAACTCCCCCTCCCTTTCTCCCCTGCCTGTCCCTTCTAAATAGTCTCCATCCAGCTATTCCAAAGGTCCAGTCATAAGAGTTGTCCCACCAAGTCTCTGTGATACCAATGACATTGTACCTGTGCATCTGTGTTCATATCTGCAGCTCTTCATGCTTATTCCCCATACTCCTTGCATTGAGATACAGGCATTTAGGCTGCTCCCTTACCAGTACTGACTTTGGAGCCAGAACTCTCCTTTTTAGAACTGCTGGTGATCTCCCACTGCCCTGGTGTCCAAGTCCATTCCCAGTGATATCTCAGTTGTTTGAAATTTCGCTGTTTGAATCCTCACCAACACTGGCACCCTCCTTCTTTGCCTCAACTTCTGGCAACTCAAAGCAACTCAAAGATAATGAATCCTTCACAGTTATTCAGCATTGAATACCTATTAATAAAAATGATCACTTACTAAAAGCCACATAATGACAATTACATGCCAAATGTTATGACATTTCATTTAAAAAATGAAAATCTGGAATACACATACTCAACCCTGTCTGAAGTAAGACACTTAGGGAGGTAAAATAGTTTGCTCACAGCTTAGTGACTTAACCTTAGTCATGGCTTTTTAACCTGTTCTGCTTCAGTTATAGGTCTTTCTTGAAACAAAACTGAAAAATAGGTCGAGACAATGATTTAAACTTATTTTTCTATCTTTTTGGATGGGTTGGGCATTGTGTTGGTGCCTCTGATTTCAGATGTTGTGCTATTTAAACAAATACACCCTTATAACATAAAGTGAATGAAAAAAAAACCCTCTAAGATGGCGTTCACATAAATCAGAATCACAGAATCACTTAACACTATTGTTCCTTTAAGAGAAGGCTTTACCAAGAATTCTGCGCTGTAGTCCCTTCTTCATCTGTTCCCTTGGCTTTTTCAAATTGCCTTGTGACTGTGTCCCCACCAGTCTGCTCTTGTGCCAAGTTTTTGTCATGTGTTGGATGATGTATTTATTTTTTCTCCTGAGAAAAGTATCTTTTGGCACTTGATGAAAATTCCTTCCAGTTGTTTGTACAGCTCTTTACTGGAAAAGAATGACTTCCTCCTTTCCTAGGCAGGTCTTCACCAAACTGACCTGTTGGTCATTCATATTGCTCCTTCCTTTTAATATTTTCTTATTTACCTTAAGAGCATGATCTTTCATCGAAGTATGCTTTTCTGGATTTAAGTAATGGAAAAGGAGCTAAGTCTTCTGGAGCTAAGACCTTCTGGCACAGATCTGAGCTTGCTCACCCTAGGCAAGCTGGAACAATCCCAGTTCATGCAATGTGATTTCAGACAAAAGGACTGTAAGCTTGAACTTGGTCGCAGTCTACTGTCCTTGATGTTGTGTTCTCTGAAGAAAGGATTATTATAATAGGATTCATTGTAGTACCCAGATCAAGACACACCACTAAAATGCAGGAATCAGTAAGCGCAAGCTAGAGCACTGTCATGGGTAAGAGAGACATTATCTCCCCAGAGGATGATGCTGAAATCCATTGTCTCGCTTAGCGATGGTCTGAACAGACAAATCCCTTGAGGTGGAACAGTCCTTTATCCTTTCGTGGATCTTAGCTGGAGCAGCCTGGGAAGGAAATAACTTTCAAGTAGATAAAATTATGTTACACTTCAGCCAGTGAGAGAAACAGCCTTTAGCCTCAGATCTCCTCCTGGCAATGAATGTCACCTCTCCCAGTAAACAGACTGACCTGAGCATAGTGTCATTCATATAGATGTTGGGGCACAGTTTAAAAATGAAGTCAAGGAGTGTAGGAAGGAACTGGTACAGCCACAAGAGCAATGGCAGTGGGAGCCAGGAAGTTTATTTTAATAATACAGTCTCCTTGTTAGGTGGAATGATTGTCTGTTACAGAGTTTGCAGGTAGGCAATTAAAACAAAATGACTTATCCTGTCATGCTCTCAAAAACTCCAACTGCCCTTTATGTTATTTGGAATATAATTTATTTCACAGCATGATTTGGGCTCCTGTTTCTTTTCAAAGATGATAGAGTATTATATTGACAAAAAGACTAATAAATTACAATTCTGTAATTTTTCTGTGTCATCGTAACACACAGTAATGAGGTATACACCAGTTTTCCAACTGCATATTGAAGAGAGTTCTACATTTTTAGGTGTATGACTTCTGTTAGTTTGTTAATTGCTACCAAAGCACTGCAGGGTTTCTATCGTTTCCCATCCCTACTCTTTTCTCCTCTCAAAATCCTTCTGTCACATCCCTATTCAAAATACAGAGCCGTATATGGAGGCACTGGTCTACTCCTGCTTATGCCTGCTAATTCATTGTCTTTGTGTTGCTGCAGTTAACTCTCACCTCAGGTGACCTGGCTATAATAAATAGTCCCTGTAGAAATCCTGAAATATTTACAAAAATAGTTTCTTACTCTGCTCTTTAGTCTGTATAAGTCTATGGGAGTGTAGATTTCCTTGATTGTGAAAATCCTTGCATTATTATCCACTGGAGATCATCACCTGCAAAAGATTGCTTGTTTTCATCCTTCTGTATTACATGCAACAGCATTCACAGACATAGGTGTCACTTTTTAAACTAAGGTGAAGAAGAATAAAAAAGCAATCAGGAAATGATACAAGAGTAGCCTGCCTCTGGAATATGCCAGTTAGCAGAGAAATGCTTCAAAAATAGAATTCTTTTCTACTTTATCTGTCTGACAACAGAAACCAGAAACAAACTCTTTTCATTACTGAGTGAAGAGATTAAAAGGCATTCTAATTACCTTGCCAGCTTAAATGCCACATCCAGAAATATTCAAGATACCAATAAACTGACAATCAGGCAAAGCTAAAAATGTGATAGTCCAGCTTCCATTTCCATACTATTCCCTGTCTGAATAGATCACATATGGACTCATTGCTGTGGGCAAAATGGCACCCTCTAAGAATTAAAGTCCTCCATGTCCTAACATAACTTTTAAACATGGATGTGGTGTTGAATTACAACATACAGGATATTTTAAGTTGCTTGGTTGGTTTTTTTGACTGAATAATGGCTTAAAGCTTTTACTATATCATGTTGATATTAATGGTCTGTTGCTCAACTTGTAGTTTAAATATTGGTGTGGAGAAGTGCTGGGATTTTTTAATGTCCTTCTGGAGTCACAATTTCAGGCATTGACAGGACACTGTCAGAAATTGTAATCCCAGATCAGAAGACTACTTGCTAAGAATGCTAGGAATACCTGTACGTGAATATATGGATATGGAAAACTGACTGAGGATTTCAGACTGATGGTGTCATATGTATGGTTGTTAAAGATACATACTTCTGTTAGTAGCTTTTGAAGAAAGAAGCAAAAACAAAAGAATACTTTCATATTTTAATTTGTATAACATCTTTTTCTTTTCACTTTATTCCTGAAATTAGTCAAAGATAAATTATATATGCCCCAGAAGATAGCTTTTTTCCTGTAAAGAAGAAAAATGAATATTGAAATTGATATTCTACTTATTTTTCCACTTCATTTTCTGTCTTTGTATTTTTTGATCAGACATTTACAGTGGTAATAAATTATCAGCATTGTTGCCTTTCAAATATGTGGTGTTTACTTTTGGCAAGACACAGGGTACTTTTCTTTAAACAGGGCAATTACTATGTAAAGTCTCTCAACACTGTCTCTCTTCCTAAAGTGAGAAAATGCATTAATTTAAATGAGCAATGTAGAAAATGTTATAAATGTATTGGAGTACCAGGATGGTATATTGGAAAAGGGAGTAAGAATACACATAAAGCAGCAAGGTTGCTACAGGGAAACATATTAGATCTTTTTGCTGCTTGGTTTGTGACCTTTGATGAATTCTTATGGAGCTGGAATTGGTAACCATTATTTGAGACATGCCTGAATTGGAGTTTGTTCCTTTTCTGGGAGGAGAGTTCCTTTTCATTCCTTTTTTTAAAATTTATTTTTAAATCCAGAATTTGCAAAGCTAATTTTGGAAAGCATCAAATGTAGTAGCTGCTGTTCATGGCATGGTTAATAAGTGCAAAAAACTCACTGAAGACAAATAAGGTCTTCCACTTCCTAGTAATTAAGAGAGTATCAAAGAATGTAGTGTGTGTGGGGGGAAAACCGCACTTTCCAGAGCTTTGTAAGTTAACAAGAAAGACTAGATAAATGTTCATCAGCATGAGGAGGTGGGTCTTTCTGGCACAGGCTGTTCTTAATTCAGTTCCATACGTTTAGGAATGTAGTAATCTTTTTTTACAGTGCATTACTTTGTTTTTCACATCTATTTCCTTTTTTTTGTTTTGTTTTGTTTTTTTGCCATCAGAGAAAGGAGATTAAATCAGATAATATTGTGAATCTTGAAAAAAGAGAGTAAACAGAAAGTCTTAGAGAGAAGATATTAGAATTTTAGAGTCATAGAATGCTTTGGGTTGAAAGTAACGAATTCCTCTGCCATGGCCCGGGGTACCTTCCAGTAGATAGATAGATTGCTCAAAGCCTTGTCAAGCCTGTTCTTCCAGGGATGAGACATCCCCAATTTCCTTTGGCAATCTGTTTGGGTGTCTCACCACCTTCATAATGAGGAATTTCTTCGTTATGTCTACTCTAAATCTCCCATCTTTCAGTCTAAAACCGTTACCTCTTGTCTTACTGCTACAATCACTGATAAATAGCTGATAACATAGTTTTGAACATTATCTGCTTTGTCAGAAATGAAGCCTGTTTTGGATTATTACCTCCGCTTGCTTACACACTAGTAAATGTAATGATGGAACTTCGGTTTTTTTAGACATTGGAACCATGAAATAACAGATAATTAAGGAGGCGGTTTGGATAAAAGACAGAATATTCATTTGTCTGGATGTTGCAGTGAACATGTTGCACTGTTGAAACAGTGTTAAAAAGCCATCAAAACACAGAACAAAATCTTTTATCTCATTGTTATACTGCTTCTTTTTTTCTTTGAAAACCTGAAGCCCAAATATGAAAGAAACAGAGGAGACAAAGGAGAGTGAAAATATTGCACCTAAGCAATAAATGACAGTGATTACAGAAATTACTAAAAAGCAGTTATACTTTGTGCTGTGCTTTCAATGAAATTGCTACAGTCATTTTATTCAAAACTTTTTGTTTTATTAAAGGTATGCAAAAAGGAGATGGTGCTTTAAGTCTGATGATTGTACTTGAAAAGGGGGCAAATAAGGCTTTCATAAAGAAATCTGCCTTGGGGTAGTTTAACCATTATTTAAAGTACTTTCCATATAGGTAACTACTAATTTATTTAGAATTTTTATTTGGAAAGGTTTACAATCTATACTGTAATTTGTGGGTAACTGAGAATTTAGTTCTTGTTACAGGCGTAACTTTTCTGGGAAAAGAACATGGGATCTGTATATTTCTCCATAGACAATAGTCTTGAAGAACTCAAAGTATTTTGCCGCAAAGGGTGTAATGTGCTTGGGATTTTTGGTTTTTTGTTTATCCAGATGAAAGAAATATTTATGTATTTCACAAACGAACATTGTCATCATAATATACCTGTCAGTGTTCTCATCATATGTGTGAATCAATAAATATGGTCTGAGGTCTGGAATGTGCTCTCCTTCAGTAAATACAGTCTATTTTGAAAAGTCACAAGTGGTAATTCAGTGTTTTAAGTACTTTAAATCAGGTGTAAGAATTACATGAATTATGCACACACAAGCCTTTTGAAGCAAATAAATTTGTGCATTGTTCAGCAGATGATGATTACATGTTTACTGTGACACAGGTGATTGATATTTAGAGGTCATCATCTGCTACTTATTTGTATGCAATTTTTTCTTTCATAAAAGAGTTCAAATTATTAATGCATCAAAAATCCTTCTTGCTAGCATTACAATTGTAATGATCACCTGGTGTCCTCTTCAACACACCATTATTTAATAAACAGGGCATGAGCTTCTGAAATTGCTTATTGCTCTATGCAGGCCCTGTTTTCCATTTAATAAACAAAAATACAAATTATTTTGAGGTTCATATAGGAACTAAATACTATGTATTAATACTAATGCATTAAACAGCCTTTAAGCTGATCTAAAGATTATTAATTTCAGCTACTTCATTTTGACTCTTTTTTCAGGGAGTTTCTTGTTTCTAAGGGGAACTAGAAAGAATATTTATGACTTCTACTCTGACATCCTGCTTTAGACATATCCTACAAATGTAGGACAGCTGAAGGATGCATTTTGTTTCTCCTTTTACAGTGTTGATAGGTCTGTTTTACTGTACTTTATGTTTACCTTTTTCATCATTAATGTTCTTTGTACCTGAGCATGAATCCCCTAAGCTCTTTCAAAATTCTTTTAAATGTATTAATACCCTTTTTTTTAAAATCATGGTTAATGCAGGTACATATTCAGTTTATTACTCTCAATTAATTCAGATAAAGTGTATTACTTAATATGTTAACAGTATCTGCTTTAACTTGCAAGCAATAATTTTTCGTTTGTAACAATATTTATTTTCCAATTTGGAAGAAGATAAAGGGGAGTAGGATTCCCCTCTCACTTTTTTCACAGTAGATAATGTTACTTAAGATAGTTCTACTCTGTCTTTCTAAATATTGTGCTTGCTTCTTTGACAGAGTGAAGTACTGGAGATAGAGTCTAAAGTACAAAATTTACTAATATGTATACTTACATCCAGACTATCTGTGATTTATGTGAAGTATTCATTCTACTGAATTTTGTTAAAGTGAAAAGAGATTTCTATGTAATATACAATTGTATCTCTCTTTAAAAGTTACCAAAAGGCAATCCTGTGTATGATGATATTATGTTGATAACATGCTCCTGGTTCACAGTGAGGTAGCCATTATTGTGCAAGAAATTATTTAGAAAGAAATTGCAGTTCTCATTTTTAAACAATATCTGTGTCACTTCAGAAGCTATAACACTTAGTAATTTGTTTAAAGAAGGTTTAACACAGCAACTCAAATGTTCTGGCAACCTGATTTAATTTTCTGGGCTTTTATCCAATGGAATCTTCTGGTTTTGAAAAAATGTGTTAGTAGACTAGATTTAACTGCAGTTGGTGAGTAGCCATAGGGGAAATTGCCACTGTACGAGAACAGAAGTTTACAAGCAGTCCAATTTACATATAAGTTAAAAAAAAGAAACTTCTTTTGTGCCCTGATAGCCCTTTTAGTTTTCAAGTAGAAATTTATATCCAAGGTAGTACCTTCTGAAATAATATGTTTTGGAAGAAGATAGGTGGGTTTTTTTAGTTTGACTAGATCTCTAAACATAGCATGGTCTCTTCACAGCTGGGATTTTATTACATAATCTGAATTCAGATAAATAAATAAATCAGCTTTTCTCTGCAAAGAAAGATATTGCATATTTTATGATATAGTTAGAGGTAGCTATATTCAATAGTGCTTTCAGAAATTAATTTTGATAAAATGAGAATGTTCTGTTGAGCTAAGCACCTTCTAATGAAATGAAAGTGAGCTGTTGCTAAAATGCAGCAAAATTAGGATCAAAGTGACAGCCAGTATATTGATCCATACAATTGAAAAGGTAAACCATTAGAAATAAATGCAATGTATATGCCAAAACCAGATACTCCCTTCATGATGACCTAGAAGATATGAACTGCCATTTGTAGACTCACAAAAACTCCTGTCATACCACTGGTTCAAGAGAAGTTCGAAACAGGTAATTTAGAACAATTGCTATAAACACAAATGAATGATAAATTCACAGGGATGTTGAACTGAGGACTGATACTTGGCCAGTAGCCCATGCCAGTAGATGAAACCCATAGAGCTAATGAATTTGGAACTTTAAAACTCTTGGAAGCTCTGACAGGATGCTGTCCTACTGGCATAAGGATGCACAGTAATTTAAGATTCTTGTTAAATATACTCTGCAGGGTGCATACAAACCTTAGGCTGTGTTGTTAATTTTAACAACAGCATATGTTTAATCTTTCTGTTCTTTTCAGAAGGACAGTCTAACAAAACAGTGTTTCTGTGGAAGCTTGCATGTGAGATGCATTTACAGGAAACTGAAAACAAGGAAGACTTTATCTTATAATATAGCCTTTCTTAAGCATTCAGTAAAAAAATCTAAGAGGAAAACACTTTGTCTTCTCCCTCTCATTCTCACTTGATATCCATAATTAGGATAATTTTGATGAAATGCAAATTATGCGTTAATACAATATACCTTAAGCTGACTATAACATATCAAAAGCCACTAGCATTTTCTGTATTCCATCTGTTATGAAATACAGTATTTGGAGTCAATGAAAGGATAGGTAAATGTTAATTGCTAAGTAATACATGCCAAGAATGACCAAATTGCATGTATTTACAGCTTGAAAGCATACCTGAATTTCTGTTTTAAGTAGCGTAAGAGTACCATCTCTAGATTTGCCAGGCTGCAAAAAGAGAAATTAAGTGTTCTTTCTATGTTGACAAATACAATAATGAAAGACATCTCGTTTAGCTTTGAAACTTCTGAAGCATTCTTTACATTTCTTATAACTAATGGTTAAAATATTCAAGATCAAATTTAGATAGAATTGTTTGGGGGGGAAAAAAGTCACTGCCATAATACAGATGAATGTGTGTTACTCATGCATCTACATAGTTTTACAATAGGCTGTGAGATCTAAAATTATTCCGAGCAGATTATTTGTCCTTAGACTTTTAGTTTAAACAACTTTGTGCCTCCAAAAATATCTCAGAGATTGATTAGTTTAAGGAAATTTAATTACCTTGAAAAGAAATGCTCTTTTGTTTCATTTCCTGAGCTTATAACAGAAACTTACACACTTTGTACTTCCTTCTAGTAGCCTTGTGTTTCGAAGGAATAATCTTGAGGAGTAGACTCATCCAGAAAGTAGAACATCAACTCTAAGAACAGAAAAGTTTGTGATCTGAACGTTCTTGTGAGCTAAATGTTTCATGAACAAAAATCTTAATCTTTCTTGTAAATATACACTTAAAGTAGTACTTTGTTGTCACCAATTAAAACACAAGTATTTTAACTTAAAAATTGACTATCACACTTCGAAAAAAAAAAGTGTAATATACCTTGAATTTTGTTTACAGAAATTAAAATATTTAGTTTGGGAAAATATTTAGTTTAGTTCAAATGGCATATTTGAACAAAAATGGCATATTTGAACAATAATGGCATATTTGAACACTGCAGCTCAAAATCCAAATTAAATAAATATTGAAAATCTACGTTCATTTAAAATCGTTCTGTTTTCACAAACAAGCATTTTTGGACAGAAGAACATCCATCAGAAGGAGTTCTATATGTCCCTCTACTTAAATGGAAAATGAAAAAACATATAGTTTTTTTAGTAGTGGTGAACATTATTGCTTCTGTTCTTGTATTTGCACAATGGTATGTGATACACATTCACAGTTTATTTTACAGTCCTCATTGCATTTTTCTCTGCTGACATTCTTTACTTGCAATGAAGTGATCAGCAGCTAATTCTAAACTTCATATTAACCTCACCCGCAAAACAGCGCTTGTGCATATAACTGTATTTTCTACACATATGGCACACAATTTGCAGCTATGAAGTGTGAAGTGTAATTTGTACATTTCATCTGCAAACACTTCTATTTCCTATGCCTTCAACCTTAATATTCTGTACTAATGTGTGTACTGTGATGGTATATTATAGTCCTGATCTAGCTTAAACAAACCTCTCTCAGGCAACTATCTCTTCTAATAAAACTCCTGGGCATCACAGCTGTATTTTGAAATATAAAAGTTGCTCCAGGCATTTTGCCCAAGGAGAGATATTAGTGGAGAGATGCTAGTGTTCTCAGTCCCCTCTCAGGCTCCAAGAATCATTAAAACTCTCTGAAACTGGTTGAAGTTCATGACTTGCCAGCTAAGTCTACTGCAAGTTAAAGAAATTACTAAAGTTAAATTACACTGGCATTTCTGCTGTTACTGTTATTTGGTGTTTCTGTCAGAACTATACAAGGAATTTAATTACTGGATGAAATTTAGTCTAAAAGGAGTCTGAAAAAGGATTAGGTAACTCTGGCCATCCAACTTGAGAAAGGTACGCAAAGAAAACAGCCCACAGCTGAAGAAGAGAAATCACATTGATACTAACACAAGAAGCTGATAAGGTGCTCTGTGCTCATCAGTCTGTTCCCTTATGTGAACCCATGTCCAAAAGGATAATGGTAATTTCTGCCTTGTCAAATTCTCCCTTTCTTTCTGATTATCTTTGCACCACTGATTTAATCATCTGACATTCTGTTGCAGATTAATTGCTCTCTCCTGGTGGGGTTTTTTGTTTGTTTTTCTTTTCTTTTAATTTCTTTTATTTTTATAGAAAAAGATGGTAATTTTAGGAGTTTCCTTTATGGACAAGTGCTTTTATATCAGCAGATGGAGAAGGGAAGTAGGAAGGAAACATATGCTGAACATTTTTCAGGGTCATGTATAACTTCTGATTTCCTGTCATCAATCAAAGTTGAGTGATGTTAACTAAAATAATTCAAACAACTTGCAGCTTAAAACCCCACAGCAGTTCACTGGTACTAGCCACTGTGGAGAGTAAGGCACAAAGAAGAAGCTGAAACTTACCATTCCTCCCTCTCGTAGTGTCCAAAAAACTCAAAGAGAAAGAGAGAGATGCTATGTGTAAGAACTGAAGAGGATGTGAATAACTTAATATCCCCATAGATTATTTAGAAACTTGGAGTTGTTCAGACTGGAAAACAGAAGGCTCCAATGAGACCTTACTTTAGCCTTTCAATATATACAGAGATCTTGTCAGAAATATGGAATGAGAGACTTTTTCTTACAGTAGTGGTAGGACAAAGAGTACTGGTTCTAAACTGAAAGACAGTAGATTTAGATTGGATATATGGAAGAATTTTTTATTGTGAGGCTGGTGACATACTGGAAAGATTTGTCCAGAGAATCCGTAAATGTTTCAGTGAGGTTGCATAGGACAGAGATGACAGGGATGTTGGAACTAGATGGTCTTTAAAGGTTCCTTCTAACCCAAACCATTCTAGAGTTCTTTGATTATTATGCATCCTAGACATACCAAAATAAGTTAGCTGTATTTTTAAAACTAAGTATAGTGTATAGTATTCAAATTTACAGGATAAGTGATGCAACCATGTCTCAGTATTTCAAGCATAGCATAAATTAATTGTAAAATGAGATACCTTTTGAAGTCATTAGCTGTGCATCAGAATTAAGTGCATAATTTTCTTTTATATTGTTGGTATTAGAAGTGTTTGTAAGCTCTGTCTCCTAATCTCCTTATTGTTAAAACTTAATTTTCTAAAGTCTTTACTATGTGTAGCAAACTTTTCTACCCTTCAAGAGACTTCAAGTGTAGATATCATGGAAGAAATTAAGGATCAGTGCTAGTCCCATAAACTCCAGATGGATAGAAAGCCTGTGGAACATCTTGAAACTGCTGGCTTTTTAGAACAATGCCAACCAGAATTTTTTTAAACAAGTATGTCTTTTGGTCTTTCTTGAGAAATATTCTTTAAATGTATTAGAGTAGAAAGAGTTTCTCATCTTACAGAAGAAACTGTTTTGCATATCTTTTCCTGAAAGATTTTATTTAAAATTTAAAGCTTAAGATGTCATTCCACTAAAAGGAAAGAGACTTTATGAATACGTTGCTTAATTGCTTTTATTTGAAAAGAATTAAAAATCAACACCCAAGAGTGATAAGATGGTTTACTGGGAATATACAGTATACAAGCAGTATATGTTAGTGAATGTATTGGTTTGAAGTTTAATGCCTCATACCAGAAGCTTTAACAGTTATGAAGATCTCAAGGCTTGTGTAGGTACTTCAAAATTTTGAATTTATCTTTAGTTTATAAGACTTTTCTGTAATCTTCCCAGGCCAGCTACATACACTGTGGCATCTGTCAGCTAAATCAATATTGGAAAAGATGAAAATGTTTAAGCTCTTATACTGTCTGGAAAAAAATGTTCTGTGTATTAGGAGCATCGTGATTCATCCCAGTGAAACAGAACTGGTTCTGAAGTGAATACAAGAGGACAGTGCATGGTATTCAGTGTGAGAGATTCTCTAAGTACATAGACTATAGTAATTTCTGTAGTGAACCTGGGATGTGAGCTCCTGTCAGCAACAACCACGTGTTGGCAGTTTTAGAAAATCTCTAAGGCAGTCCATCATATTAGAACTAAAGAAGATGGTAAGGAAGGAAGCCCTTTGCAGAACTAAGAGTTTTTCGAGATGTGCAGGAACTTCACATATATTCCCGATGACATGGAAGGTTGGATTCATGTGCTTCAACTATGATTATTAGTTGTTAAAAAATAATGATAGCTATTTATATTGTTGTTTTTAATTTGTTAAGAGATAGTTCTCAAATGTGATGAGCCAAAGATGTGTTCCATCACTAAAAGTGATGTACTTGCTTCATACTGGTGATTTGACTGACATTTCTCTTAAAATAAATTAATTTTATTGTACATTTAGAAAAGAATCTAAATACATATTAGGCTTGAAGAACAGTTTCAATAATTTTTACTAGTTCATTTATTCCACCTCCCAGTGGAAGCGAGGTATGTATTTGCTTCTGAATAGAAATGAAAAATATTCCTACTTATGTATAATCTTAATGAACCTTAGTATGTTTATAATACATATTTATCAGGAGAATTTGTACCATAGTCACAGAGATTTATTAAAAAATTCATAAAATTTGTATTTAAAAAAATATTGACATACTTCCAAACAAAAAAATTTAGGCACAACTATAAGTGTCCTGTCATTACTAAAGTAATTGCAATACAGAAGTGCAGTGAGGCATTATTGTAAAAAAAATTTTTAAAACTATTCCCACCTTGAGGAAATTTTTGATTACTTTATGTGGTCTCAACTCTCGCTTTTCTTCTTCTAAAGGACTTGTGTTGTTATTACTTTAGTTCCTAAATCAAAAATAATAATTTTATAACTGTTCAGGAGAGTAGATACAGTAAAATGCAGTTATCTTTCCATTCCTACTGCTTAATTGTATATAGAAATGAAGAGAAAGCAAAACTGTGCCTTAAAACATAGACCCAAACTGCAAGAAGTGCAGCCATGTTACCTCAGGGGCAATGCATGAGGTTATATTGTGCCTCAGGGAGGGAGAGACAAGAAGAACAATTCATTCAACAGGAAATGAGCTTGGAGCAATGCCCTGAGAAAGATGTCATCTGCTGCTGAAGGTGATGAGAAAGAGGAATACTTTGCTTCCTCTAATGGCTTGCATTAGGCTACATTCCTATTTGTGAGAAAACAATTGACGTGAGAGCTCCAGTAGTTGCAGCAGTGTGTACCATCCTTTTAATGATGCCCTGAGAGTGACTCCTGACTATCTAAATTACACAGAAAAGATCATGGCATGCCCTCCATATTGGACCATCTCTATCATCAAAAGTGAATTGTAAGAGTACAACAGTGGTGATGATAATTGGGGAAAAATTACAATATGACTGGATAGATTTTCTTTTGACATTTTAATCAACATAAAGGCTCACTGCTGCTTTGTTGCACCGAAACCTTTGTGAATTAGATAATAAATATGTCATATATTTGAAGGATGACCCCTTTCCCTGAAATTAGTTAAGCTTGATTGCATATTGAAAATCATATAATACAATCAGTTAGAAAATAGGTTAGTTTCTTGTAAAATTTCTTAGGCTGTACAACACGTTTGTTTTAAACTATTATACAGCACTTTGAAATTAGTACTGTATGTTTTCATGAAACTTAACTACTAATGGACAGTTCATCTGAAGAAGTAATAACTATAATAAACGAATTTAACATACTGCACCTTTTCTGAGAATTACTTTTGGGAGTTGACTTTATCTCAGTACATTGTAAATGGATTTCAAAACAACTTGCAGCAAATGTGGATAATATCCTTTCCATCAGCATGTAACTGGCAGGAAATGAGCAGTTCTTCAAAAAGTTAGTTGGTTGTAAATGTGCTAAGAGAAATGAATAACTGCACAATATTACATAGTGCATACTGTGTAAATACTTCCATTCAAGCTACTGAGACTAGTTAACCAAGTAGTTTTAAATTTCAGACATTCCTAATAAGCTTCCCCATGAAAGTCACATAAGAAAAGATTCTCAGACGGGGTGTCCTAACTCAGTAGATACTTTTTTTGAAATTCAGGCTCAGATCTCACTTGGTAGATAGCTATGTCTTGACTATGAGTTGCATCTCTGCAAGCACTACTAAAGAAATTTGGGCTTTATATTCTAATAACAAGCCATGGGTTGATGCTTGACATGAGCATTTAGGACCAATTTTAATACATTCGATTTTTTCTGTTTAGTACTTGATTTGTTTTTTTAGTATCCTGCGTAGTATGTGTCTGGTTTGCAAAAATATATACACAACACATGTCTCTTCTATTTGCTTCTTGTCCAAAACAGTTTTAGCAAAAAATTAGTGCAGAAATAGTGACTATTATTAATGTTGTCATTAGTCTGGAATAATTTGTTATACCCACTCTTCTACAGATATTTCACATGCTGATCATGTTTAAAATCAGTGAAGCATGCGAAATTGCAAACGACAAGTGGAAGCATTTACAATTCTCTCCACTTCTGCTCACAGATTAACTGTTTTAATCTTCATAAAGTAGAATAAAATCATAGCCTGAAGGCTATGTGAAATCTGTCATGCCCAGAAATGGAGATTTGTACCTGTTGTACCAAAATTTCACATTAGGGGTTCAAATGATAAAGCAACTATAGCGATGTGGTACAAGCTGTAGTACCTGTGGTACTTGCTTTGTACACATTGATCTATACACACAATGTTGCTTGTATAGTATGTAAGTTTGTCTTGGTAAAATAAGATTGAAGCAGTGTGACTGACTTGCTCAAGGTCACCTTTATGAAATTAATAGCCGAGGTAGGACTAGAAGTCAACCATTTTTGTAACTGTGCTACAGATCAGTCATTCCCAGAATTCTGTCTAGGTGATTTTATTCACCTGACATTACAATGCCTTTCCTAAAGGGTGTTGAACTTTGAGCTTGATTAATGGTGACGCATTATTTTCTGTGTCAGGAGCATAAGCTCTGAATGAGCAATTATTTAAATGTTCTCAGCTGAGAATCATGCCCTCATCATCCATGCTTGATGTACAAACATGGTCTCCTGACTGTCTACGCTTTTGCCCATCTGTTTGGATGGCATAATGCCTGTTCTCAAGTAGGTCAAAACCTTGCCATAGGGCATGTATGCCAGGCAACAATGGCTTTCGGTGGAAAGCTGCATAACCCTGAAAGTGTCTTCACTTCGGCAGGAAGTCCTTCCTTTGGTGGGGGACAGAATTGTTAGCTCCTCAGCTTACATACTTAACCTTAGATATTGCAAAGCAGCATCTAAACAAAATGAGAAGAAAGGGAGAATGGACTAATATGATGGAAACGAGGCAAGAGAGAATCTTTCTTTGATTTTATCTCCTATGAAGCCTGGGAAGAACAGTGTGTTCTAAAGTGTGGAACCTGCCATGCTAAAGGGAGAACCTGACCTTAAGTCTGTTGTGTTAGGTTTCTCTTCCAGCTCGTACTTTATGTATTCAGACTCCCGAGGCTGGAAAACAGGGATGTTGGTCAATATAGAAATCTGATTTCTCAGGAAGGCCAATTGCTGTAGGAGGGATTGCACAGAGAGCAGACTGTCTTAAAATAGTTCTCATCCAAGAAATGTGTGTATGTATAAGTAGTCTGACCTTGCATTGTTTATATCTGATGCATAAAAAGACATCATACAAAATGCAGTAATGGAATTGCTTTGTGGTACAGTCTATAGACAGCAACATCCTTATCTCTGCAGGAGATAGTGAAATATCTTATATACATTTCAGTGTCGGTCTTCTTTCAATACAACTGGCAGAAGTTTATCTGAGCTGAATGACTGCTGTAGTCTGTAGAATACAAGCTAAGCTGTTTTATGTTATGTTAAATAAAGATTTTCTGTTTAAAATGCTATTATGTTTATTCCCTTTCCAGAAAGTATGTGCTAACACAACAACATAAGCATAAACACAGTCTAAAATATGGTTCTATTATAGTTACTTCTGTACTGTGCAAGTCACTGAAAGGATTTATACTGAGCATCTGTCTTGTTTTTTTCTCTTGTGTTTTAAAATCTTCAGGGTTATCTGAAATATACATTTATTGAAATTGATATTCACATTAATGTACCTATTGCAAAAAACCCCATTCTGTAATTCACATACCTCAGAAAACGCCATACAGGTAGTAGTGCATTGATTTTGTGACATACAAAGGAATAAGCAAAGTGCCTGCCTGTTAATTGAGTTAGTGCAAAAACTAAAAAAAAAAAAGAAAAGAAATATATATATATATAATCATCCACTCAATTTTTTGTCTAGTATCATCATGGATAGTGTGGATGATAATTCATAACTTTTTTCACTAGGAAATTTTTCTGATTCATTGATTATAAAAGCAAATTCAGGCCCTCTGCCAGAAAAAAACCCAACCAAACAAAAGAAGAATAAATCAGCAGCAGTATTATGTATATACTGTCCAAACCATCAGGTTTTTTTTCTTTGAACAACATCAATTCTAGTGGCCTCTGTTGTGTTTTCCCTCTTTTTCGTGCTTCCTCCATGCCATAAAGCTTGCTTGACCTGAAGTTGCCACTGTCAATGCCAGTGTAGACCAGGTAGAAACACTTTGAAAAGAGCTAAGATCACCCAGATGTGTGCCTAAGCTTCTTCACTTACCTCTAATAATTGATCATCTGTTCCTTCCTAGTTGTAATCCAGTGCAATCTTTTAGTTAAGTAGTCCAAGTTGTCTATATAAACTTTAGATAGATGTTTGGCCTCAGGTGGGCAGTCCATAGTGCTTAAACTAACAGCCAGAGTAAGGTCTGTGTTTTTTGCCATAAGGACATCAATTCAGTATAGTCATATTATGAGAGTGTACTCTTTGTCCATATACCTCAGATACATCAAAAATCCTTCAGGGACTTACTGAAAAATACCAGCCCTCTAATAATGAAAAAAAAAACTACTAAGAAGTGAATGCATCACAATATAAGTATCTCCCTGAAATGACTGTAAGAGAACCAAAACTAACTCAGAGTGACATAAACAATTTCCCTGATGGTTCTTCAGAGCTGCTTCAAAGCTACCTGGCAAGCCTGCAGAGTCTGGGATATTCTCAAAGCAGGACTTCATGAAATATGCTTTTGTCTGCTTTCTCTTGCCACATCTCAAGAAAAACAGGCAAACTTCAGAGAAGCCGAAACAGTTTCAATCAAAAGGTTAAACCAAATCATCAAAAAAATTCAGCAATGTATACTATGGATGTCTCAAAGTACATTAGTAGTGTATGATCAGTAATGATGGCCTTTTGCAGCCTTTAGGCCACCTTTTGAGCACATGATTCATTTAGACTGTATAGTCTGGAGGTCTGTCTGCAGAGTAGTATCTATAGAGGAATCCTCAGCAATACTGGCTGGCTAAATGTTAAGGTTTGGGACTGTGAATAGTCATCTTTTTTTTTTTAATTCCTGAATTCAATCCTTTCAGTGGCAGCATTATAATATGGAGCACTTGCAGTTTGTGTTTCATTCCTGTTATTTGTCCTAGGAGCTAGACTTTTTACAAATCTTGCTACTTCCTAGTCAGTGGGTCTGTATTTATGGATGCTATTCTGATACACCTAATTTCCTGTGCTCTCTGTGAAGCCTTGTTGCCTAATACTGGGTTTTGGATTCCACCCCAATGACCAGGTGCCTCCAAAATACTTGTATGATCTCCTGACACTTTTTGGTTTATGTCTAGCCATTAAAACACAGTGATTAAGTAATCACTCCTCAACTTCAAGTTGTTATGTCCAGTGACACAACATAGCTGGATGTTAGAAAAAAATAGAGTGAGGAAATCTCTGATCAGAGATGAATTGGACAAATTTTACACAAGGAAGAAAAACTGCTATATGTGATTTTATTTTACTTTAAAGAACTCAGAATTGTAAAGATTAGCATAGTATAGGCTAAACCTCGGCAAACATTATGTCATAGTCATTTGATGACATTGTAAAAGTTGATTTTATAAGAGTAGCAGATAATAAAAGCTTGAGTTCAAGAGTGACTTCTTTTGAATTTTAAGTATTTCACTGAATGCTATAACTTTGCCTAGAAATCCAGTATGAAGTGTAGGGTTTGATGAACACCACACAAAAAATCTGAAATTAATGACTATTAATGATGAGGGTTATTGTAGATAACAAATATACTGTTCTTTGTGTCACAGGAAAATCAGACAGAGTCCTGAAATGTTAATGAAATTAACTCAGGCCAGGTTGCGGGTACTGAAAATCAAAGTATTCTATCTTTTGCTATCTGTGGCACATGGCACACTAGACAGTAAAAGTCTAGTATCAGTTGTTCTGAAAAATGCCCTACCAAGTAAAACAACTCATGTTGTTGATATTCAGCTGTATGAGAATGGTGGGGGGGAGGGCAAAATTATCCTGTGGCTATGAAGAAACAGCAGAACTAACAAAAGCATCTTAAAAAAATCAGGTTATATCAAAACACAGAGGGATGTTCGTTACTTGGTCTTTCTGCTACAGCCCCTGCTACTTTTGTTGCCCTTCCCCTTATGTGCTAGAAGTGATAGAAATTCACCTTGTAATTTTTATATGCTGCCTTTTTGATTGCTATTTTATTATGTGCATCCTTGCTGTTCATCTCTCAGCTAAATTTGGAAAGCTGTCTGCAGGCTGGTGTTCCATTGAATGAGCTGGCTCCCTAAATAGGTACATGATATGATTTTGGACAGTAAAGTAAGAGTACTGCTCTCTGGCTTGACAAGGGCTTCTTTACATATGTTAAATCTTGTCTCCTCATATCACATGAAAAGTCAAAACTAAACCAATACTCCATTTTCTGATTAATTCTCAAATTTAGCAGAAAAATAATTTGGAGGAAGGGAGGGAGATGCCTCTTATGCTTAAAATAACAAATTGAATAAATTGTTAGGAGGTAAGGCTAGAAAGGGACAATTAAGATCCAGTGACACCAATCAGCTCATACAGTTCCTCCTAGGTACTGCTATATGTTGTCTGAAGGGACGTGGGTAAAACCTCTTCACTTTAGAGATTCAGACTAAATACATCAAATTTAATGGAAAGTTATTTTGATTTCTAATTTCAAAATAGGGAATTGTTCTTACATCTTAATTCTAGTCTCATATGTATAACTACAGTGCTAGAAACAAGAATGAATCTTCAGATTTTACCCCTTTTTTATGCTACAACTAATGCTAGTTAAATTTCATATATGTTTTCAAAGGTGTCCAAGCTTTAATTCCTAGCAGCACACTATTTCTCAAGCTTTTGGCACAAAGCTGCTTCTGAATTAAAAATAAAACCAAACAAATGCTAGAGAAAATATAATGAACAATAGGAAATGATAGAGAAGACAGAAGCAAGGCAGAGCTCTGAGGCATCTCAGCTGTGAGTGAGGGGCTTGCCTGTGATAGAAAAGGGAATCTGCAATGTCTTTGCTTGCCGCTCTGATTAAATTTAAAGAGCTATGCTTTTGGAGTCCATACCTGCCTCTAATGGAGGTGCTTTTGGGAATCTTCATATCTGTTCCATTTTGGTCATACATTAAGCACCTTGTAAGAACATCCCCATTACTAGTCATGCTATCTTGAGAAATACATGATTTACTCTTTCCCCAGTATCTTATTTTAGATTGCATTCTCATAATGTTTCCTTTATTAAATGAAGAATATACCATATAAAAGTTGCAGGTTTATATGACATCATTGCAACTCGGGGAACAAAATGAAACCATGTAACTTTTTGAAGGTATCAGTTATGAATTCCACTGGCAGATATTCAAAAATTCTGTACAGGAAAGTGCCACATGCTGCCAGCAGCTTATAACAAGCACACTTAAATCTTTACATAATATTTGAAAATGCTGCTTTTAACATCTGGAAGCAATGCTAAAATTGCATTTCTCTGAAACTTTTTGGTGGAGAATATATAGAAATCTCCTAGTCCATGTTTGCTCTTCACAGACTACTAATAAATAAGCTTATTAACAGGAATGTTCAATAATACAAGAAATTTTATTAGTTATGCAAAGTGAATTCTGTAATTATAATTGTGAATTATGCCCTAAGAAATTGGTTTACAGAATTACGCATAGAAGATGTAAATGTGTGTAAATGTGCCCATTTGAGTTAAGGGATATTAGATGAGGATAGTCATCCATTTTCAAAAAAAGTAACAACCAACAATGATTCATAATCAGAATCTCATCCAAGATTAACTAAATACTAAAAAGACTTTTCACAAACTTCAAACACAGCAATAGAGACATAGCGAGTGAATAATTGTTCACTGTGTATTAGTCATTCTGCTGCAATTATGGTTACTAATAATAGCTGCCTCAGAATGTTTGGAACCTGAATTCCATCTGCTTATCAAATAAAAGTCCTTAATTATCACAGAATCAGAGAATATCAGGGACTTCAAGAAATCATCTTGTCCAATCCCCCTGCTGAATCAGGAACACCTAGACCAGGTCACACAGGACCGCATCCAGGTGGGTTTTGAATGTCTCCAGAGAAGGAGACT
Organism: Turnix velox; assembly: GCA_013400935.1. NCBI lineage: Eukaryota > Metazoa > Chordata > Aves > Charadriiformes > Turnicidae > Turnix > Turnix velox. Next base: position 119,398 of record VZTY01031616.1, read on the forward strand.
CCACAACCTCTCTGGGCAGCCTGTATGAGTGTTCCATCACCCTCAATGTGAAAAAGTTTTTTCTTTTATTTCTGAGGAACCTCCTGTGTTCCAGTTTGCACCCTATCATTGAAGGTCACTGAGAAGAGGCTGGTTCCATCCTCCTGACACTCATCCTTTACCTATTTGTAGACATTAATGAGGTCACCCCTCAGTCTCCTCCAACTAAAGAGACTCAGCTCCCTCAGCATTTCTTTACAAGGGAGATGCTCATCATCTTTGTGACTCTGCGCCTGTGCCCCCTCAAGCAGTTCCTTCTCCTTCTTGAACTGAGGGCTCTAGAACTGGATGCAATACTCCAGATGCGGTCTCACCAGGGCAGAGTAGAGGAGGGGGAGGACCTCTCTCAATCTACTGACTACGCCCCTTCTAATACACCCCAGGATACCATTGGCCCTCTTGGCCACAAGGGCACATAGCTATGTTTAGCCAATGCTTCCTAGTAATTCCATGAGCCAGCAAAGACTTCGTGGAAAAATGAACTGTATCTTTTTACTATCTTTTCCAGAGCAAGGGCCACCCAGAATCACAGGAGATGTATTGTCATTTCCCTCCATATGATAGTTGTAGGATTTCTCTTGTCTTTCTGGCTGTTGTCCCAAACATCTGTTCACATTATCTCACAGGATAAAATTGATACTAGTAGTATGAAACTTGAAAGGATCCAATTCTGCATCATACGATCTTTTGATATTTTCTAACTAAGCGTCACGGATAGGAGCAGAGTAAATTTTCATCACACCATTAGTGAAACATCATTTCAAGTCATGTTTCCTTTGCTTCACAGAACAGCAATCCATGCACCCCCTACCAGTCCCGGAGGAACACATCTATCCAATTCTGCAAAATTCTGTAAAAGGTACTTCCAATGTGAGAAGAAAGGAAATCAAGAAGATGTATGCATGAAGGAGAATGTTTTACAGAACTTGCACTTTTATCGGTCAAAAAATATATTTTCTTTTTTTTCCAAGCCTCCAGGAAAAAATATACATAAAATTAGAACCTTAGCTTTAAACTTAGGCCAGTGTTTTATTTGTAAACTTTACTTTGCTGGGGAAAAATGTTCTAATTTTATGGTACAGCCTCAGAATAGTCAATATTTCTGCAATTAAAAAGTGCCAGACATATTTAGTTTCCATTGTTCATCAAAAATATGGGGGGGAAATGGTTTGCTACCTTCTTGTAGCTTTCTACTCTGCCTCCTCGCTTCCTAGCTTCTTAGAGATTGTTTTCTCCTTGGGGCTTTGATTCCTGCGGCTTCACACTCTTTATTTGCTCTCTGCAGTTGTCTTCTCTGCTGCTCTGCTTTGCATGTGAGCTACAATGGGAACTGGGACTTTCATTTTTTTCCTTTGCTGTGCCTGCATGTAGAAAAGCAAGAAAAAAAGCATAGAAGAGCATATCATGTCGATCTCTATTCTATCTACCCCTCTATCCTGTCTAAATTATGATACATATTGCACTTCTATGTGCCTAATGCATAACACAGTCAGCATACAGACAGTAGCAGTGTATTGAAACTAAATAAATGAGACAAGAAATTCTCTCAAAACCTGTAATCTCCTTTAAAAGATTGCCATAAATTCCAGTTTGCTTCATAAATATAACTTCTGCTGCGTATCTGTAATAAAAGTTGCAGAGACACTGTCTTAACACATTGCTGGAGGGTTTTTCTGGCTGAGCCAAAGCATGTTCATAGAAGAAAATTGAAATTATAATCGTATTGGGAGATTTTGTGTTCCATACTGAAAGAAATTACATTTAAAATTTATGTTAGATAAGTATTTTTCTACTGCTGATAATTTTATTGATAGTATATTTCAAGAGGAATGAATTTAATCTCATAGAATATGTTGGCTTAAATTTATTGAGAAGCAATAAGGTATTGCAGGCTTGGGTAAAGTTTTCTTATTTCTAGTTTATGAAATTTAAAATAAAAAAATACCCAAGACCTGTCCATAAAATAACATTCCTACTGCTGTTTTTATCAATCAACATATTTCTCTGACATCAGCAATGCTCTTTGCAGACAGTGTAATAGCCTTAGTAGAAAATCTGGTTAGCACCTTACTAGGAAAACTTAACTATCAGAGATTAATTTTACAGTTATAGATTAAGGCATCACTGTGCTGCTATATACATACATAACATAAAGTCATGGGACTAAGCCTGAAGTCAGAATCTCTGCTTCACACTGGAACTTTGAATTCATATCTTCAAGAAGGTGTGATAATTTATCCATTGATGAATCCTCATTTCACTGCTTTCACCTATTACAAATCAAAACTGATTGAAATTACAGTCTCAGCAAGCATTTTGATGCTGATTGTCCAGATATGGAGTTGGACACAGCTCTGATGTGAGTGGGGGAATATGAGCATGGATCATGTTGATGGGGATGGTCCTTAAATATGAGACTTAGTTGTCACAATCGTGTTTGTAAAAAGCTTGTATGATTTCTACATATCTTGACAAAACTGGAATCTGGACTGAAACAGCTAGGGAGACATGCAGGGTCTGTGCAGTGTCAGGGGGTTGATGGGAGTGGCAGGGTTATAAAGGCTTATTTCTCTCCACCGATATATCTGCACTCTGCAGCTACAATATTGGAAAGTTTCCTGCCAGTTGAGCTCTCTTGGTGCTAGAATTGAGAGAGCTCCAGGAAACCAGCCACCTGCAGCATTAATTATTGAGACATTTACAGATACTCGGAAAACTTCTTAGCTTCCTGGCCCTCATCAGTGGTTTTGTTTCAACTAATTATTGGGTCATTCTGTTCACTGAACCAGTCAGCTTAGGACTAACAAAGACTTTAATTTAGCTGAGATTTCAGACACCGAAACTCATTAGTCATCCTGTACATTATTGATCAGAAAAGGATGTTGTAGTAGGCTTCCCTGACATCTCATTTCTTTCCTAAAGAAAGGCTGAGCCACCTAAGAATGGTGAGCACCAGGAGAACGAACAAAACTTCCAATAGTGCCCTGTGGCATCAGAAGTACTTGACAGGTCCCAGGAACTGGCAGATGCTTGGGGTAAAACTACTTTCCACATGGCATGGAGGGACTGGTTGTGTTTCATGTTCAGGTGCATATTTATGCATATTTATAGGAGGAAACAGGTGATGATTTCTGAACATGCTGTAATCTTTTGGTTACTTTATTTGGTATGTGTAATTTTACCATGTGTAATTTTGTTGTTATCTGTTCCTAAGAGTAACTCACAACTTTACTGGATTTGTGCTCGCTTTGTTCCCACAAGACTCAGACATATAACTGTCTTACATTTTCCAAGTGAAGAAACGAAATGAAAATACATCAAAAACGTGGTTTTGAGAATTTTGAATTACTGACTCTAGCAATAACCCATTTGCTTCCAGTGAAGCTTTTTCATCGAGCAAATCACAGTTGTCACAGGCTTCAAGTGCATGTCTAAATCTTTCTGGAACCCATCAGAGTCTAAGTGGTGGGTTAAAAACCTGCAATAGGAAATGAGCACCATGCTCCCAATCCCCTATCTGATACTTTGAAACCAAGCAACCTGTTTTCATCATGCAGTTCTGTAGGAGACCCATGTTACCTATGGAAGGTGTGGGATGAAACTCCCCAAGACACAGAGGAGCTGTGGGGTTGTGTCTCCTGTTCCCTGCAGCTGCAGCTCCACTCACCCAGCAGCCTAACCACTACTGCAGGACCAGCATCCTGCTCCCACTGCTTCTCATGGTTTTGCCATGGTGAACATCCTCTCAGGAAACAAGGGACAAGATGCTTTTTATGTAACCTCTGTTGAGTGGCAAGGAGTTTAGTGGCCAGAGACTATGCTGCTTGAAATCTCATTTTCACAAGCAAATTAGTCTCTTTGAATTGTTTTTCTTCATTGCTTACAAGTCAAAACTCAGGCTTTTACCATTGAAAATACCTGAACAAGTAAAGTGGAGTTGAATCTCTCGCAGTTTATTGGCACTTCAACTTGTTAGCCTCTATAAAGTATGATTTTTAGAGAAAGAGCACCATCTTGTGGGATTAAGTGTTCTGACATTGCTGAACAGCCAAAATCCTGTTGAAAGCCATGCAGTTAAATTTCTTACTGTTTCATAGCTGAGAATCAAGGAAATAAAAGAGGAATATGAAGTTAAATAGTTCTTTTGTATCATAAGGATTCACAAAGATTAATTTAAAAGCATAACAATAATTTCAGATCTTATTGAAGTGGGAATACTTTAAGATTAAATAAAGAGATGCCTCCATACATACTGCACTATGAAAAAGTGACAAAACTAGATTTCAATATAATTACTGAGAACATTAACTTTTTACTTGATGCATATAATTCCTGCTCAGAATTTTAGGCTGTAAAGTGTATACTTTTAGCTATAGCTTAAACTGTTCACTTCAATATAATTGCTTGGTACATCAAGGTAGTGGCCTTAAAAGGGAAACCATAGTAATGTGCTTTGCAGTAGAGACAGCCATTACAGCCTGGATTTAAGCCCATAGTAGTGCATGCATTACAATGTAGTCACTTTTGCAATGTCATCATACTATAGATGAAGTCCAGTCTTCTTAGACCTTCTGTTAATATTTCTCTGTACCTCTTTCTATTGCCTATCTGATTTTATACTTTGTTTTGCAGAGTCATTAAGTATTAAATTGTCAAATAGAATTGCTTCATTAAATTTAAATGGACTATATGTAAGCTAATCAATTTACTCAAGCTATCACTTACTAAAATAAAATCAGCACTCAAAACTTGGATTTTAACTGCTGTTTATTTCCATGAATATGTGGGAAGGGAAAATCCTCCAGTGTAGTTGCTGTGACTTTCTACATGGAACTGTTAACACATAGTAGCTGTTGAAATCAAGTCTGGTATTACATACCCATGATCAAGTGCACATAAAACATATATTTGACTTCAAAAGTAAATACATGATATCTTTTGCTTTCATTTAATAGTAGAAAAGATTCTCCTTCTGTTGTACTGATAGTATTTTAACACTGGTGAGACCCCACCT